>CM045760.1:31076750-31230915 GCA_025200525.1 Camellia lanceoleosa
ATCTTTCAAGTTGTTTGATTAGTATAAATAGTATGGGAAATCATATGGTGTATATGGATTTAAAAATTATTTAATATTTCTATAATATTACCGTAAAATGTGCATATAATACACTCTCAATCAATGAGATAACAAAAATGAATGATTAGGATTGATGTAGTTCATTTAACCGATCCAAGGGTGTTAGATTCACTCCACTTATTTGAATATATCGTATTGATCAAAATCACCATATCAATAATGTGTTGAATTTGTACTTCAAATCTATTGAATGTCGCTTCATGATCTTAATTTGTCGATATCATGGTATTTCAATTTTTGTCCAAATTTGTTAATCAAGTCAACAATTTAATATAGTATAGAGTATGCAATTAAATGTGTTCCGATATCACTCTCTACCCAATAATAAAATACTTGACATATTTGGCCATAATATTAAGACTGCTCAATAACAGTCTCTTTGTATACAAAAGAAACTACGACAACTAATATTTATTCAAGCTTTTACGATGACAAGTCTCAAGTATTGAGCCGTTTCTGAATCAAACGTAATGATGGATTTAAGTACTATTTTGAGAGGATGAAATTGAAATTTTTCTCCTCAAAAGAGTACTTGGTATATTTAAGAGTAACAGTGTTAGTCTTGGACAACAATGTAGAAGACACTGAATTTTATTTCTTGTCCATTTGATGGATTGTAGGCTTAATTTGAAGACCACCATTGTATGTTTCCTTTACTTGCAAAAAAAAAAAAGATATAAAGTTAAAGATAGGCATGCATTAAAATGAAAAATAAGTGAAATATAGGACAAGAGATTTAAACACAATAAATTATATATTGTTTAATGCATGTAATATGAAAAGATTCACTAGGGAAAAATCTAAAACAAGCCAAAACACAAAAATAAATAGGATGATAATTTATCCTGTTTCTCCATATTCTATCTCGTTCTATTCAATTATTTTTCATAATTCAATAAGAACAATATTTGAAATTTTTTAAAAGAGACAAAAACATAAAATAAATAGGATAGGATTTGCTTCTTCTAACTCCATTTTTCTTGCCCTTTGTCCCAATTAATACCAAAATATGTACTTATTTAATTTTTCATGTCATTACTTATTTTTAATACTTTTATATAACCTATTAACTGTTAGTCATCATAAGTTATATAATATTTTCATTTTTCATTCGTACTATTAAAAGTTACAAATTACTTCGTCACTTCCTTTACTTGCGCCACCTCTCTAATCTTTTCCGCCCACCTCCATTTTGATACAAATTATTCCATCGCCTTCTCCACTCACACCACTTCATTAATTTTTTCATTTTTTTCTCCCAGTTTTGTCTCCATCTTAATAAAATAAGATACAAATTATTATATCGCCTCCGCTTGTACCATTTATAATTTTTCTTAGTCTTTATCTTAATAAAAATGACCATTTTTTGCCTCTATCTTGATAAAAAAATAAGACGTTAATTAAAAAAATAAGACGTTAATTACTCAATCACTTTCTTTGCTAACATCATTCTTTTAATTTTTCTCGCTCTATCTTGTTTTGCCTCTATCTTAATAAGAAAACCTCACTACAAGAATTTACACAATTGCCGACCACTTTTGCCGATTAAAAAATTTTGTCGCAAAAAATGACATTTGCCACCAAATATTAATTAGTCGCTAATGATCATTATTTTTAAGACCAAATATTATTGGTCGCAGAATGTGATATTTTGGCGACTAAAATGAGTTGGTCGTAAAGTGGTATACTTTTGCCGACTAACTACAAATTTGGTCGCGAGCAGATTTTTTGCGACCAAAATTTGGTCGCTAAAATTTATTTTCAAAGAATCAAAAAAATTAGTCGCCAAATTAGTACTTTTAGCTTACTAATATTTTAGTTGCTATTGATTGAGATTTGACAACTAAAAAATTTGTCGCCAATGGTACCTTTTTTGCAATTAACTGTATTTTGGTTGCCAAAATTTGGGAGGGAAATTTTGAAATTCCAAAACACATTTTTAAAAGAATTTCAACCAATATGACCTCGGTTCTTACCTCCCACCCAAAAAGTCGCCTCTTTTTATTTTTTTGTTCAGAGGTAAACCCTTCTCTCCACGATTTTCACCCTTGCATAGCCGTTTCTCACGATTCGTAGTTCTCTCCTTCTTGCACGCTTGGTACGATATTTGTCGATCGTCAGGGTTTCCGCCGCTTGTCGTTCACGGATAGACCATCGCCACTTCATTCCGGCTTTGTAGGTTTGTCCCCTCTTTGCTCAGATCTTAGTCCCCATCTGCTTTTGTTTCTCTATCCGCTTGTATCTCCATATCCAATGGAATTCGATTTCGATTCTTCTTTCAGATCCGAGAACGAGCGTGACTACTCTCACGCCGCTTCATGTTCACTTCCACTCAAGACGCAGAGAATGATGCGAGACATTACAATGACGATCACCGATTTGGCATTTGGTTACACCAATGACAAGGCATGGTGTATTTAGATGTTTGTATGGAAATTGTGTTGATTTTCTTATTGGTTCAAGTTGTTTGTTCGACTTTCAATTAGTTTAAGGAATGATTGATTGAGAAATCGAGAAGCTTTATTTGGTCATTGTGAAAATTTTGCCGTTTTTACTTGGGTTTAGGTTTTATTGGAAATTAAATTAGTAAGACAAGTTGCTTGGGTAGTTAACTTGATGTTTGTATTCTCTTGTTATAAGATCATATATTATGTATTGTCCATTTAGTATTTAAGTCAATGTAAAATCTTTTTTTTATTTATTTATTTATATTAATTTTGGCTCCATTTGTGGTGTTTTCTGTGTTTTTTTTCTCCATTACACTCAAGTAGGAAGAAAAAAGTTGTGTTTGTGTTGATTAGATCTAATCTCTATCAAAATTCTAATGCGTTTAATTATGCATTCTCTAGTTTGATTGTTAATTTTATTCAAAGGGATTTCTAGTAGGAGGGACTATAAATCTAATGGACAAATTTCCCTAATTTAGGTTTGCTAATGAAGTAATTTAATCTTCAATTCTTTTACATGATTTGATGCAACTCGAGGAAGCTATTGCTTTCGGCCAAGGAAAATACTTAGAAGTTGCTTAATTTAGAACATGTGACATTTTATCCTCGTATCTATACACGATCTGCCTTGAAGCAAAAAACTCGCCATTACCTACCATGTTCAGAAGAGATTGAAGAACTATCTATGACTAATCCTCATTGAGAACCCGTAGTTTCTATGAATTTGAAATTTTTTGTATAGCTTTTTAGATGGGTCAACAAGGGTGGACGGCCAATTATCCATAAAGTTGCTATGTTAGTTTGTATAGCTTTTCAAAGAACTCATTCATCTCCATCACAATATCTAGTTCTTTGACATCCAAATCTCTATATAGCCTCTAATTCCATTACTTATTCTGATGTTCTTTAACCAAAAGTTACAATCGTCGACCCAAAATTACACCCAAAATGTTGCTAGAACAATAATCGGAGGGATGAAATTGACTGCTCGTAGACAACCTCGACTAATAGTCTACCACTTAAAGAGGGTTTAAGTGCATCCTCAAGTGTTTTGACACAATTTGAGTAATAAATTTGCATTTAAGCATAGGTCATCTACCATAAAGAAGAAAATTCTCTAAGGTCATCTACACTATAAAATAAATTTTTAACTACTTCAAAGATCCTATTAATCTAATCCTTATTTTCAAGATCCAATCTGATTTTACTCTCAAAATATTTATTTGCTCTGAGTTTTGCTCAATATAATATAATGACATCTGTGGCAATACTTACTCCCTAATCTACCACCGCTGAGGTAGATTCGCTTTTTGATCCAACAGCCACATGATAACTATTATTTGTACTTGTGCAAAGGATTTGTCTGTAATTTCTCGATTCATTCGTAAAATATTTTGAGTGATATTTACGCATTTTTAAAATTTATCAATCTGAGAGTTGCTGTTCATGCAGGAGAAAAAGGCCTTGAGAGAAGAGAAACTGAAACAAGAGGAAAAGTATATGTGGGTTAGCCTTGATGGTGTCAAAGAGAAGGTTAACTTGATGGTGTCAGAGTACATCTAGCAAGGGCTGCAGGATTTTTTTGGAAAAAACCTGTTAACTTGAAATGTTAGGGAGCACCATCTTCAGCCTAATTAGTAAATACTCATAGTATTCTTTCATGAATGGAATTGTGAATCAATTTGCTAAAATAGCTTAATAGTAAATCATATCTAGTCGTAAATCATACTTAATATAATATATAATTTCATATATGTGTGTATATGAATGTACATTACAGGCATAGTATATAAAATGAAATAAATGTTAGTATAACTAAAATATATGTAAGAAATTTGTATCCACTGATATTAATATAACTAGTTGCTCTCTCTCTCTCTAGGTGAAAACAACATTGTTTCATGCATTATCCAAACAAAAACAAAAACAGAACTGAATCACAATGAATTGTAGTGAATCACAATTTGAATTGAGCATTCACTCAATTTCCGATTCAATCTCCGATTCAACAGTACGTTCTAATTTTCGATTCAATCTCTGAGAAAAAAATTAAAGAATCGTTCTAATTGTGATCAACTCATCGTTAAAGAAGGCAAATGCGGTGTCAAACTCATGATGAATCTGACATTCGAATTCTTGATTCATTTTCTTTCTTTTGTTTCTAGCAACCAAACCGAACGTTAGGGTTTGTTTCATTTGTCTTCAATCGTGTGTTTGTTTGGGAAAGATCGCTGGAGTTCTGTCACGATATGAGATAATGATGATGCAAAGTATCCACTTGTTGAAAAAGATTTCAAGGTTAACAAGAAAGAGCGGGCCGCAAATGTAACATCTGCTTCCTCCCTGTGATTGAAGACTTTGAAGAAAATGAAGGAGGTATGCTTTTGCTACATATCTATCTATTAATATCATAGTTATTCTTGTCCATCATGAAATCTTTTTCTCTTTGTTTTCTTATGGTAGTTTAATCTTCAACCACCTTAGCATACCTGCTCATATTTGCTTCATATAAAAAAAAAATTTGCTTGTCGATCAGTCGGGTCATATGTTGATGCAATCATAAAATGTCGTGGTAAGTTATGAATTGTTTTAACTTTATGCAAGCTCTTCAAATTATAGATAAGTGGTGATGCTCTCTCATGGTGCCATAATTTATTGGCAAGATAAGTCATATCATTATTTTACTCACCAATTACAATAATTAGCATGGAATTAGAATAATTATTTTAGTAAAACGCTTTGTGTAGGTTCACAAATTCACAAGGAATTTTGGTTGTTGCCATATGCCATATTTGGTTTTTGAGTTTCATGATATGCCATTTTGTTCAATTCCTTTTACTCGAGATTTATCTTTAGTATTACATTTATTTCTAGTACATTACTTAAAATTCAAGAGTCGAGTCTTGAAGTACACCTTTGTATCGATATGTTCTCGAGTCATCTTCGTATCTCATTTACCATGCACGAAGAAGTAAGCTGATTATTAAACGAGCAAGCACTATAGGAATAATGGATGTTTGCTCGTTATATTTGGCCAAAAGTATATTAAAATAAAGCAAGGATTGCAGGAACATATGAAAACCACCCAAACCACACACACTCTCTCTCTCTCTTACTTATAGTCAAGTATGTGACTGTCTCTGCCTCACTCTATATTAATAAACAGAGTCATTGGTAGGATAGTAGTCCATAAACCAAGAAGTTGTGAAACCTACTCAAATATTTGTTCCAATAATGATTTTGTTCCGAAAATGGTGGTTTAGGAGGTATCCTTTATATGGATGTATAGTGATTCTAGATATCAAATATATAAAACAAAGTGTATAAGAGATCTCTATAGGAAACTAAAGAAAGAGTAACAATAAGTATCACATGTTTTTATGTGGCTTGAGTGGTCATCAGTGGGCTTTTTTCTAAGGTTTTACTGCTTTATTGCTTATGTGGTCACAGCCCTTCACTATCATAATCTATAAACCTTAAAAAATAAGGGTGCCTAAAAGTGTTGTTACAAGTCAATAGAAATAACCTCCTCTCCTTACCTCTTGTGTTTTTGCAGTTCGTTATTTCATTAAGGAAGAGTTTCAGCTTTTCTTAATCAAGGGCATGAGAATGAGTCCCTTGATGAGTTTGTTGAAGCACATAAAACATGTTTAAACGATATCATGTATTTCCCTACTGTAATGGTTATGGTCTATCTAGTGTTGCCTTAAACATAGAGAAACTTGTCGCTTGCGTAATGAATTTGAGAATGTAAAGAAAAGGATGGATGATGATACTAAGAAGGCATAACGCCTTGAGCGTAAGATAAAACTTCTTACTAATGGTTATCGTATGCAGAGTTTCTTGGTCGAGTGTCAATTTATCATTAATATTAGTTCTTGTTCTTTTATAACTTAAAACATCATAGCAAATTTACAACATTGAGATTGTAGTACAAGTTTACTTAATAATTTCCTTCCTTTTGTATTTAATTGGTATTTGTTGCTTTTACGTCCACAGTTTTAGCAAAGACATTAAGTTGTTCCTTTTGCTTGTTTTTTATCCAGGACTATTTTCAAAGATGAATAAGATAGAGTTCCTTTCCAATTGCCTTAAATATTTTAAAGATCTATTTTTAGTACGAATTTTCTTTGATCAACAAAAAGATAAATGTTAAGGTTTTTATGTTGGCACAGTTAGCACAATTGACTTATTAATGCACTATTGCTTGTTGCAACCGCCACTAGTTAAGTGAATAGATCTTGACTATGATTTGATGCAATGAACCTGCTTATATGAACTGCAAGTCATGGATGCAAGAAATGCATGGAACAACATACATGTGTTCATGCATACACAAACAAATTCACAATTCTTGCATTTTAATGCAAGAATACTAAAAATTTACTTTATTTAATGGCATATGCATATTTAAATAACTGTAAGCCATGGATTAGTTGTCGCTTGTTTTAGATTCAAGTTGTAATGGTTCTCGATAGATGGACATTGTCAATGATCGACAAGTAGCCGGGAAACCTTGGTCACAAATTGGAGCAACTTTTAAGCAGATGGACACCGCAGAACAGAACTCGAGTGCTTTCAAGCTTTGCAAAGCAAGAGCACCGGCAAAGATCACATAGGATCAATGGCCTCGGAAGAAGTTCGTATGAGCTTGAGCGAACTTTGCGTAAACGCTATGGGGATCTTTAGAAGAAAGAAAGGATCCAAAGCCTCATGGATCCTTTCAGAGTACAAGAAGAAATTGCAAGAAAAATCGTGTTTTGAGTTGGCTAATGCCGCAAAGAAATGAAACCGCCGAGCCTCCAGTGATGAAATTCCAAGCCAAGAGCTAGATGTCAGCCAAGTACAAGCTAATGCAAGTCCAAAACAGACATGGATGCCGGCGGAGTGGTCGAGAATGCAACTCCAACGGATGTGAGCTCATCCGACATCATGCCCTCTGTTACCGATGTCGCTACTCACCAAGAGTGGATGAAAATCACTCAAGTGACATTCCAAATCAAAAATTTTTGTGTCGAATGTTAATGGACACAGATCCGATGTAACTCAACAAGACTATGTCGAATCAAGCAAGGCGGAAGAGCGCTGGTTTCACTAATAAATGAGCTTTTGGACCAAGCAAAGATTGAATCTGGTAAGCTCGAGCTTGAGATTTACAGAGATATGTAAAGATCAAATCCATCAAGCTGATTCACAATTTCAAGCATAGTGCACTGATTCAATTCACTAATATGATTGATTTTTGTTCATTTGGACTAGAATATATTTTTTTCATTTGTTGATAGTTGCGCATGGATAACAAATAGTTATGTTTCAAATTGTTATGCTAGATGGATGTGACTTGTGAATGAAAATAGTTGTATTGTGTCGAATGTTAATGAATTATATATTGTGTTGAATGTTAATGATTTAGTTGATTTGAATGATGCTTTAAAATTATAGGTTTATTATGGATTGAATAAATTATTAGGAATTACAGTGTATTGTTTTCTCCTTTGGCTTATCAATTTATTAGTCGCGATAAATAAATTATTTTTTTCGCAAAATGACAATTGTTTACCAAGAGTTTTGGTCGCCAAAAATACATGTATTGCCGATCAAAAATTTTGTTGGTCGTGGAAACTCACTTTTGCCGACCAACAGCTTTTGGTCGCTAAAAGTAACAATTGGCTATCAAACTAATTTTGGTCGCAGAAAGTCACATTTGGCGACTAAAATTTTGGTCGAAATGTCACAATTGGCACCAAACTTTTTGGTTGCGAAATGTGTCAATTGGCGATTAAGAAATTTGGTCGGCAAAAGGTGGCTTCGCCACCAAAGTGTTTTAGCGACAAATGAATTAGTCGCGGTAATTAAATATTTAGCGACCAAAAATTTAGTCGGCAAATCCAACTTTTGCCGAATCAACGAAAAATTGGTCGCTAATTACTTTCCATGACCCTCAATTGGCGACCAAACTAGCGACTAAAAAATTGGTCATGATAACTTTTGTCGATCAAAAATTGACTTTTAGCGACCAATTTTTTGTTGCTAAAAGTGTGAATTCTTGTAGTGCCTATCACATTCTTTTTGTTTACACTATTTCTCTAATTTTTTTATATTGCCTCCATCTTACCAGAAATCACATACAAAAATATTTCATCGCTTTTGTCCATATCACCTCTAATTTTTTATATTCTATCTCTAACTCAATAAAAATTAAAATACTTTCTCCGCTCACTGACCTCTTAATTTTTCTCATTCCATCTCAGCTAGATAAAAAATTAAGACAGGGATGAACACCGCAAACCCAACCCGCCCCGGCCCGGTGCCTTACAGATAACCTGCATGTGACACAAGTCAGAGAGTTTACACAGACACTTATATGTCCCATTTGACAGCAATGACACCTATCGTCATCTCAACTATAAAATGCTGAATCACAGAGAGAGAGAGAGAGAGAGTGAACAGAGATTAGAGAGAGAAACATTATAGAGCGAGAGAGAGAGAGCTTTAGCTGCTATGAATCCAAGCAAAACAGAGGACGATCTATTCAATCATCTGGACCCTCCGATCATGAACCATCGACTCGAATCACAGCCGTCAATTCTCGACCAAGAACCCTACCCTCTCCTCCGATGTCCGATATCGTTCTCTTCGGAGTCGACGACTCCGATTCCGACTCACTGAGTCACACTTCCTCCGACGCCGACAACCCTCCTCCTCCTCCGCAAACCACCACCACAATCATCTCAGCTCCGCCGTCACTCCTCCTACGAACGGCGTCGTTTCACAGCCCACCACCACCAACCCTAGGGTTCAACAACAACAACCCTACATTAACCCTAGCCCTCACGTATCGACTCAATTCTACACATTCAACACCGAATCTCATGCTCTGATGATCCAATGCATACTCGAGAGCCGCGCCGCGACTGCCGATGAGATCCGAGCTGCGACGCCGATGCCGGTGCTGTCGAGCTGGAGAGCTGTGTGGAAGGATCGGAATGAAGACACGGCGTATTTAACCGCGTGGAAACGAATCCAAGACAAGCTCATCGTCCATGTCGACGAGCCTCACGGTAATCAATTCTTGTGTTTCAAGAACAATTCGAATCAATTCGTTTCGCATGTTAATCAGTGGCAAGACATAGTGATGAGATTTCATGTTGATAGTGACTTGAAACACTTAGGGCTTAAAGAAACTGTAGAGAGAATTAAGCAATCGTGGACTGTAGGTGCTAAATTTTATGGAATTCCTGAATCATTTATTAAGGTTTGTATTTCCGCTTGCCCCGTGTGCTCCTCCGATTTGTCGGGGTCAATGCAACGGAATAAACGGCGGCGGTTTGAGTACACGGAGTCTTTTGATGTGCCAGCAAATGAAGTGCCACATAGGTTACGACAATTGGCAGCAAAACATAAGGTTGTGTTGTGTATAAGGCAGAAATATATTAGGTACAAACCATTTATGGCAGAGGTTAAGGATTACGCGTGTCACCGCAAGGGAGTGCCAGCGCCATCGAAGAAATCAAAGGTTTTGAAGAGGGAGCCGAGCGCCCAAGCGGTGTGGCTGTGGGTTTCGAATAAGGGCAATTGTGCCAATTGCTAATTATAATGAGAAGGATAAGACATTTGTGTATCAAGAAGAGGGGATGGCGGTGTTTAAGTTGTATGCGGTGCATTCGGGTCATGAACCCGGGCCATTAGATGGCAACGCGAGGATTATGCATCGAGTTGTGGGACATAAAGGGGAATATTTGATGGATCAAGAAACAGTGTATGGGATGAGTGAGGAAATGGAAAATGAGGGTTTTGGGTTCATGGGGAAGGACAAAGGGGATCTACAACATTCGGTTCTACAACAAGTGCAGGAATTGAGAAATGTATTGGGGTCACTCGAAGGGAGAATTGCAAACATGCCAATTGAGCAATTGGGTTCAATCTCACAAGATTTGTTTGACGCTGTGAATAAACTTAGAACCACAGGAGATTATTGTTCAAAGCCAGTTGGATTACTTTCTGACAAGTCACATTCGGATGATCTGTTGGTGGGAGAGAGCGATTTGGCAGATTGGGGTGATCCTCACCATGAAGGGATATATGGGGATAATAAGGATGGGGAATTGATTGAAGAAGATGAAGACAGCTTTGGGCGAACCCTTGGGGATGTTGTATCTTGGGATCAGATGAGAACAGAGTGTAGGAGTGAGAAGGGTTTGCTGGATGATACTTGTAAACCTGAAAATTGGCTGAAATTGAGCGATTTTGATGAGAAGAACATTCTTGACTGTAAGAGCATTCTTTACTGTGAGGATTCCAAACTAATCAAGCCCTTGAGGAATGACGAGCATATAGTATCAGATGTAGGTCTTGTTGGTGGTATGCAGGTTGACAGCTTCTACCCGGATAATCCGAAATGGTGTGATTCCCCTTGTGCATTGGACTCCAGTACAGATTGTGGTGATAGTGGATTCAGGCATGGGGGGATTATGTAGAGCTTTTAGAGTTGGGTTAACCCACTCTAACAAAATAATCTTGAGTTTGTTAGGTGCCATTCATTCCATTTTCACAGTTGGAAGTGGGTTGTATATTTATGTATACAGAAGATTGGGGCCTCTTCCATGCTTTTACATGTCCTTGCTGTATGTGGTTCTGTAAAGTTGTAGCTGTTTGGCTTCTATGCATATACTTTATTTTATATCATTTTGTTATGGCCTTGAACTTTTGAAGCTTCTTTGCATTCTGTTTTTAATGTTCATCGAAGTTCTCGATTTATTGTATATTTAACTATGATTATCTATCAACGCATTTTGTGAAGCATGAAACTTAATTTTATTATTGATATGCTTTCCTTGTATATATATCGCCTTGCTTTCTTTTGGAAAGCTTATTATCAACGTTATTACTGCATGGAAAAAGGTGTAAATCCTCACAGATTGTCATTTTGGAGGTTATGTAAATCATCTTGGCTGCAAATCAGGATGTTTGGAAGATATGTGGGACTTGAGTTGCCAAATCAGACTGGTCCATACATTATTTTATCTGTCTATTGATCTATGCATATATAGAAAACACTATTCCCTCTCTTCTCTCCATATTGGTATATTGCTGAATGTTCTGTGAGGTGGTTTTAAATGGAATGTTTCTAATGTTGGGGATTACTGTGTACAGTTACAATTTATCTGTGCCTAAGAATGATTCGATATGGGTGTCTACTTAAAAAAAAGGAAGATTATATATGGGTATCTATCTGACTAAAGATAATGGGAAGAAAGGAGACGGGGCTGGGTTGTTATGAATCTCTTATTTATCACTTCTTGATTCAAAAATCAAAGATTTAGGTGTTCATTGCTTTTCTTACATAAAAATAAAACATCTTGATGCTAATTGGTCTATGTCTTTTTTTTTTCTTTTCGTTTCTACCGTCCTTTTGTTGTGTTCCAACTAATTCTGTTGTGGGGAAGTTGTGCTGGTCAGTCTTAGCTTCCTGATGGGTGATAGCTACATTTGGTGGGTCGCTTGGAAGTGTCTTGTTTAATTTTGCCTTTAGCCACCAAAGAAATGATATTATATAGCTTGGTGTTAGCCCATTTCTGACATGGACATTTTGATGCAAAAATGATCAACAAACGGAGGTTTTATATAGAAACCTCTCCAAAATGATGTGCAAGTGGCATTTTTAATGAAATTATCAAAAAGCAACATCATTTTGTATGAAAACTTTGTAGAACAAAAATCAGTTTGTATAGCATTACCCTTATGATATTGATCGATCCATAGCTATTTATATGTAATTTATGTTATACTTGTCGTGTCCCATCAAATTTTCTTGTAGGATTAAGTCATGCCAAACAGTTTGTCTCTTGCTGCGCCATACCCTGTAGCAGCAGTGGGTGTGCTGGAAGTGTTGTGTAATTTTGCAATTAATCCAGTTCAGAACTGCTCTCATCTTACTGTTGTGCTAACTCACCTCTAACCTGGGTTAAACTTGTACCTGTTACACAGTGAACCAAACGTACCTCTGTAGAAAGTTTCGACAGTTCCATCGGAGGCCTTTTTAATTTCAAGAATATGATTGGCAACAAGTTCTCTCTGTATCACTGCTGCTAAATCGTGAGCATGGGTTTCAATATACTCTTAGTTGGTAGAACGAGGAAATGTAAATGTGAATGGGATGTTTTGGCATATAGATTTTCATAATGCAATGAAAGTTCCTTAAATTTTGTGAATTTAGTCTGATAAAGGTTTTTTTTTTTATTTTTTTTATTATTATTTTTTTTTATATATATTTAAAAAAAGGATAGTTTTCAAATAAAAAATCTTGTTAAGACAATAGAAGGTTATTGTCAAAAGTTTCTACAATAATATATGTTAAAATCAAATGTATATTCTTAGCATTGCCTTAAGCTTTCAAATATATTTTATTGTTCTAGTATATGCATGTCCTTCACTCTTTATAAATTGTGGAGATTGCTCATGGGGAGAAAAATAGACTGCTCCTCCTCCTTGCGGAATCTATAGGTATGTGTGCATCCAAAAGTATGGAGATGCACACTGAGGACACATTTTGGATTTCTATGGTGTCTGTTCTAGTCAATTGAGTTTTAATGACACTTTAGTTTTGAAAGAATATATCATCCCTTTTTTTTTTTTTTGGGATAAATAAAAAGAATATATCACCCTTGCTTTGTCAATGCTTGAGAGAAGACCTCTCAAGTTTGTTTTTGAACTATAACTTTTTCCATCCAGTTGATATAGAAGAAATAGCTAAATGTCTAAGGAGCTGGATGGTGTCGCCATTTTAGATTGTCATCCACTGCTATTTGTAAGTTTCTTTGTCTTTATCACTGAAATGGCAATTGTCATGAAAGTTCATTATGGACTTTGCTTTTGGATTTTGAGTTATGCTGAAACAAGAACTCAATTGCCTCTTGTTTATGCCTTCTTTTACTACACTTCATACTGTTTGCAGATGGTGCTGGAATCTGAAACATGTTGATAAAATTTTACAAAAACAGTAAAACGCTGTTAACTGTTTATTTTTGCAGTTAAAAGGAAAAAAAAAAAAATCATCTGCACGTTATAGCTATCAGTACTCAGATTATTCTTTTTGCTGTGGAGGTGTCAGTGGACGCTTTTCAACCATTAACAGTATCTGCAGAGGTGACATTCTTATATCTTAGATTGGACATGAAATAGCCAAAGTTTTACGGCTATTATATGTATCATAGGAAGGAGACAAACTCTTGCAAGAGTATATCTGTCCAGAGTTGGACAGTCCTACAATCTATATTGAGCTGCATTGTGCACTATAACTCACAGTGCAATCATAGTTGAGCAATGTGCAATTCTTATGTCAACAATATAGTTGTTTTATTAGGAAACAATTTATATGGGTTTTGAAAATATCTTTCCCTTTCTTTTGTAAATGCAGGTAAAATCAAATTTAGTGAATAATTGAGTTGGTTTGAAATCCATTGTTTAGTGTTATAAAATGGCTGGGTTTCAAGCATTGACACCTAGTCAAAATTTAGAGGTATCTGCTGTGGGAAGCTCATGAGAAGCTCTGTAACTAACAAGTAGTTATAATAATTTTTATTGCTAAATTTTTGCTTGATGTACGACTAGAGTGTTCATTGGAAATTTTACAATGATATGAGAGGGAGATAATAATGACTTTGAGGAAGTGGTTGACCGGGTTTCTGATAGGTCTATGGGACAACCATTGTGGGTGGCTGCTGAGACAAACAACTTGGCAATTCGTGTGATTGCTGTTGGACCTCCTACTGTCTATGTGTGCCCCAGGATATGAACCAATGAGATCACAATAGCCTTGACCTGAACCCAACTTGATTTTGGAAATATTTTACCTCTTATCTGCCCCTAACTTATTAAAAGTGTGCATGTATATTTACAGACATTTGTAGGTTTACCAGTTTACCTGCTCATCTCTGCCTATGTATGTAAATTTGCATAAGTTTATTGGTATGTCTGTCATAAGATCTCAGAACCTTGTCTTTGGATGGTCAAGACAAGGCAGGTTAAGTGACTAATATAGGTAGGCCTATGAAGAAAGTATTATCAACTATCTAGCAAGACATCCACACACTAATTTTATTGACGATGCGATAAATATCAACTATTTTATAGGAGGCACAGAGTTAAGGTGAGTTGCCCCACGTAGTCTGCATGCAGTATAGTTGTCTTTCTGGTAATAGTTTTAGTTGCAGTTATGCTCCGCCCTTACCTTAAGTGTAAGTGTTGACGACATGGTTTTCCTTTAGTTGATGGTATGGTATGGGTATTGGAAGTGTTAATTTGGTGATTGTATTGCTAGAAGCCAATCAACTCTGTCTAGATATTAAAAGGCACTAAGCCCTTGACAAACATTCAAAATCCAAATTGCCTTAAATGAAAGATGGGTTTAAAATCATTTTTTTTTTAAACTTGTTTCCATCTCAATTCTATATTCAGCAGTGTGTAATTTACTTGCCTCTTTTCATATTTATGAATGGTTTCTTGTGAAAGGGTTATGATGATTCTTCTGTTAGAATAGGAAATTATATTCATATATATTTATTCTGATTTGTTTTCTATTCCTTGATTGATGTGATGGGCCGGCTTGTAATTGATGCCTTATGGCACTCATGTAATTATGTTTTATTCTTAATATAAAAGGGGTGAGGTCTTATTCATTCCTATCTCTTTTTCTTCTCTTAATTTTTGGTATCAGAGCCACCCATACCCTAGCAACCCTAAACAGTTGCCTCCTTCCTCCCTATCACCCGACATCTTTTTTTCAACCCTACCACACAAACCGATAGCCTCTCTCCTTCCTCCTTTCACCTAGATGCTTCTCTTCTTTCTCCTTCACCTCGACATGACAAAGATTCCTAGCTACACCCAAAGCTCACAACCCTTACCAAAGCTTTTTCCAAGAAGCTTCCCTAGCCACGCCGAGGGTTCTCCAATTGCCGCGTCCTTCTTGGTCTAGCTTAGCGACAGTCCTATAGGGGAACCCGGCCCTTCTTTTCTCTTTAGGAGGTCTTCTGTGATGTATTAAATTTAAAAAAAAAAAAAAAAATGTATATAGTTCTTAAATTTCATATGATTTTTTAGTGGTCATTGTGCTTACTCTTCTTCTACCATCTTCTGGGTTTGTGATTGACACTGGTTTTGTAGAGGGTTAGGTAGTAGAGTATCCATGGCAGATTCCACCAGTGAGTCCACTACTTCTCAGACACCTAAGAGTGAGAGTTCCATTATACTTACTACTATAACTGATAACGCTAACCCTAGTCTTAAAATCACCACCTCTCTATTCAGTAGTCAGAACTATCTAGTGTGGTCGCAGAGGTTGGCTATTTTTTTGAAGAGTAGAGGGAAGATGGGATATGTTGATGGAAGGATACAGGTACCCAGCACTACGGACCCTAGTTATGATCAGTGGGAGATCACCAACTCCCTAATCATGGGTTGGTTGATACATTCTATGATCCTGGAGATTGGAGAGGTCTATCTATCTATGGACATTGCACAGGATATTTGGGAGGTAGTGGCTGCTACTTACTCTCGGAAGGGGAATTTTTCCCAGACTTTTGAGTTATGCCGGTTCATTGAGCGGTTAGTATAGGGTGAGATGAGTCCTCCAAAGATTTTACCTTCCTTAGCAATGGGTGGAAGAGACTTGACCATCTTTAAGATTGCAAACCCGTTCGTCCCACGGATTTTCGGGTTATCGGTTTGTGGAGCAGAGCCGGTCTTCAAGTTCTTGGAAGGCCTAAATGTGGAGTATGATCCGGTTCAAGCGAGTACTTGGTATGGACGTGCTTCTTTCTTTCTAGGAAGCCTTCTCTTATGTGCAGAATGAGGAGAGCCGCCGCTCTATGATGCTTCCTTCTACCACTATTGATTGTTTTGCCTTGGTTTCTGCACCTTCTCGAGATGGCAAGTGTGTGTCTCGTGATTCTCGTCCTTCATCTGAGAAGGATAATCTTTTTTGTGACTACTACCGTAGACCTCAACACACGAGAGGCTTGCTGGAAACTGTATGGGACTCCTTCTGGTGGTTGAGGAGACCATCTTGGTACTCGAGGGGGTAAGTCGAGCCAGTCTCGAGGCCGAGGGGCCAATGATCAGGCCCATCTTTCTGATACAGTTGAGCCACCATCTTTAGTTCCTGTTGTCGCACTAGCTACTGATATTTCTGGATTATTTGCTTCACAGTTTGAGATTGCTCTTCGCCACTTGCTAGACCATCGAGCCTCTGCTACTGTTTCAGGTGCATCCTCTTCTTCCTTTGCCAATTTAGGTAACTTGACTTCCTCTACAAGTGCGTTGCTATCTCATACGGCTGTGTCTTGGATTATTGATTTTGGTGCGTCCGACATATGTCTGGTTCCTCTAACTTGTTCTCAGAATATACACTCTTCCCAAGTTAGGAAAAAGTGTGTATTGCTGATGGCACTATTTCATCTGTGTCAGGGAAAGATTTAATCCATGCCACCTCTTCTCTTCCTCTATCATCTGTACCCCATGTTCCCAATTTTAGTGTTAATTTATTATCCTTGAGTCGTATTATTCGTGATTTGAATTGTAGCGTGACATCTTTTCTTGATCACCGCCTTGTTTAGGGCCTTATCGCGAGAAAGTGGTTTGGTAATGGAAGAAAGAAAGATGGTCTTGACATCTTGGATCAAGCAGACAAGGGCTCATACATCCCTTCGCCATTACCTTCCACCAAGGAAGACCTTTGGTCGTGACACCGCCGCTTAGGACATTCTTTTTTTTTCTACTTAAACATCTTTTTTCTTATATTTTTGAGAAAAATAATGTGTCTGATTTTCAATATGAGTCATGTCAACTTGGAAAACAACACAGAGCTACATTTGCTCCTATTTTGAATAAAAGTCTAGTTTCATTTTCTTTGATTCATTTTGATGTATGGGGTCCCTCCTGTTTTGTGTCTTTAAAGGGTCAAAGATGGTTTGTCACTTTCATAGATGATTGTTCTAGGGCCACTTGGGTGTATCTTATGAAAGACGAGTGAGGTGTATTCTGTTTTTCAAAATTTTTATAGAATGGTTTGCACCTAATTTGGGCCGGTTGTGAAAATCCTGTGTTCTGACAATGGAGAGGAATACATTGATTTTGGTCTTGCTAGTTATTTTGCTACTCATGGTATTATTTACTAGACTTCATGTTCTAATACCTCTCAACAAAATGGTGTCCGAGCATAAAATCGCCGCTTCTTGATGTGGCTCGTTGTCCGCCTTTTTGAAATACGTGTCCCTTTTGATGTGGCTCTCACCGCAGCCTTATTTGATTAATCGTCTTTCTACCCAAGTCCTTCAAAAACAAACCCCTCTTTAGGTTTTGTTCAGGTACACATCTTCTGGGTTCTCCATTTCACCTAAGACCTTTGGATGTGTTTGTTTTGTCCATAATCTTTCTCCCACTCTTGGCAAATTGGATCCTAGATCTCTTAAGTGTGTTTTTCTGACTTACTCTGCAACTCAAAAGGGTTATAAGTGTTATTATCTTTCCACTCGCAAATGGTTTGTCTCTATGGATGTCACCTTTTTTGAGTCTCAGTCTTACTTTCTAACCTCCCCAGTGTCACAGTCATCCTTTCAGAGGGAGCCTTGGTGTGAAGAAATTCATGTTTTACTACCGCCAGTGGTTGAACCGATAGAGGATGATGAGCTAACGGTTGTGGAAAAAGAAGTAGGCAAAGTTTATGTCAGGGACAAGGATAGATAGAAAGTCACTTGGATGCAAGAGACTACTTTCCCTCATCTACTACCAACTTCTTCTCCGGATGCGTGTCCAGAGTCACCCCTTTCTCCTGAGAGCCCAGGTAATTTTGATCCTAATGCTCTTATTCTTGAATTTTCAGATCTCGATGTTCCCATTGCTAATAGGAAGGGGGTTAGGTCATGTACTCGGCATCCTATTACTAATCATGTCTTTTATTCTAATCTGTCTCCTATAAAGCCTTTCTGTATAAGATTTCTTCTGGGAGTTTGCCTAGCAATTTTTAGGATGCTCTCTCTATTCCTAAATGGAAACATGCCATGATGAATGAGATGAGAGCTCTCAGCAAGAATGATACTTAGGAGTTAGTAGAGTTACCTAGAGGAAAAAATCCAATTGGTTATAAGTGGGTGCACGCTGTAAAACACAAAGCAGACAGTTCTATAGAACGGTACAAAGCAAGACTGGTTGCTAAGGGTTTCACTCAGACTTATGAGGTAGATTACCAGTAGATGTTTGCACTGGTTGCTAAGATGAACTCTGTGAGAATACTACTTTCTCTTGCAGCAAATTTGGATTGGCTACGTCATTAGTTTGATATGAAGAATGCTTTCCTTCATGGAGACTTAGAAGAAGAGGTCTACATGGATATTCTCCCTGGTTTTGAGGATGCTAAGTCCAAAAATAAAGTGTGGAGGCTCCGGAAGTCACTTTATGGGCTAAAGTAGTCTTCTAGGGCTTGGTTTGAATGGTTTGTTCAAGCTATGCTGAGATATGGGTTCAAGCAAAGTCAAGCTGATCACACCTTATTTGTGAAACACTCCTCATATGGTAAGACCACAACTTTTATTGTTTATGTTGATGATATTGTTCTGATAGGAGATGATGTTGAGGAGATCCCTCGGTTGAAGGAATACTTAGCCAAGGAGTTTGAAATCGAAGACTTGGGGTAATTTGAAGTATTTCTTGGGCATTGAAGTGGCTCGGTCCAAGGATGGCATCTTCATATGCCAGAGGAAGTATGTATTTGACTTACTAAAGAAAACCGGGATGCTTGGAGGTAGACCATGTGATACGCCTCTAGAACCGGGCGAAACTAAGTGATGATCAAGGGAGAGAACCAAGAGATGTGGGAAGATATTAGAGGCTAGTGGGTAAGCTCATATATTTATCCCACTCGTGTCCATACATTGCCATTGCAAAGGAGCATGGTTAGCCGCTTTATGCATGCTCCTAGAACTTTCCACTTAGAGGTAGTTATGAGAATCTTGAGGTACCTGAAGTCTTCTCCTAGTAAGGGTCTCTATTTCTCAAAACATGAACATCTCAGTGTGGAGGCATTTACTAATGCGGATTGGGCTGGATCAATCACTAACAGACGATCAACTTCTGGATATTACATATTTGTGGGAGGTAGCGTAGTCACATGGTGAGGTAAGAAATAGAATGTGGTTGCTAGGTCTAGTCTTTGAGGCAAAATTCGTGGCTATGGTTCAGGGTGTACGTGAGTTGCTATGGATTAGACTATTGTTGGGAGACTTGGGGATCCATCAGGCAGATTCCATGAGATTGTACTGTGACAACAAGGAGGCGATCAACATAGCTTATAATCCAATTCAACATGACAGAAACAAACATGTGGAGATTGATAAGCACTTCATCAAGGAAAAACTCACTAGTGGCACCATTACTCCATTTGTGAAGAGTGGAGACCAACTAGCAGATGTTCTCATCAAAGGAATAGGGAGCAAACCATTTCATGACATTCTCAATAAACTGGGTATGAGTGATGTCTTCACACCAGTTTGAGGGGGAGTGTTAGAATAGGAAATTATATTCATATATATTATTCTGATTTGTTTTCTGTTCCTTGATTGATGTAATGGGCTAGCCCGTAATTCATGCCTTATGGCACTCCTGTAATTATGCTTTATTCTTAATATAAAAGGGATGAGGTCTAACTCATTCCCTATCTCTTTCTCTTCTCTAAATCTTTCATCTTCTTCTTTCAACAAGTTTACACAACATGAACCTATGTGTGAATTTATAGTTTTATACTTTTAGATGCGTTCTTATTTGTATATATCTCTTGTTCCACGTGGTGAAGGCTATCATTGAGGTGTGCTTTACTGCTATGTCCACTAGAATGTTTCTATAATACCTGATTTAGAATTTTACTTATATCAGGTAAGTTTTTATTGTTTTGGCACATGAGTTAAAACTCTAAGGCTGTACTGCTTATCAACCTTCAATTTTTTATTTTTTTATTTTTTTATTTTATACTCTTCAAAGCACTTGGTATCCACTTCTGGAAGTTACTTCAACAACTTAGTTACTTAAAAGTTCTCTAACTAATAGAATTTGAAGAAAAATATTCTGTTAGTACATGATCCATTTCTTGATTTCAAGCCATGAAGACACTACCTGGAGTAAAGTCTAAAATAAAATGGGGCAATTTGTTTCTACAGTGATAGCTTCTGTGAACAGAGCTATCTTGCTGAAAATTGCTGAGGGTCAGACCGTGAGTGGTTTCAGGAGGGGGAAAGGGCTACCTACCAGTTGTATGCAATTGACTAAGATTGAGAGCCTTTAAGGACGCCAAGTCCTGAATTTTGGTGATTTGTTATCACTGCAAAGAGTCACAAAAGTTGATATAATGCATGTCGTCAATTTTAAGATATTGTGATGAATTATTCAATATTCTACATGTTAAGTAGCTCTTTATGTTAGAATTCAAGTGAAGGCGTTTAGTAGCTAGTTTGCATTTTCAAATATATTTCAATCTTAACGAAAAAATGACTGGTAGAGGCTTGAGACTGCAGAGACTTTATACTATGGTTTGACAAGCTCAAATTGGGTAGAGGCCATGGCTGATTGGAGAACTAATTATTATGTGCATGTTCTGTTGGTTTCCTCTTTGTGGTATTTTCGATATAGTGATGGTCTTAATGCATTGGATTTTATTTTCAACATCTGGATAAGATTAAAAGGATTGCATTTTAAACAAGGATTTCCCTTGAGTAAGTTCATCGATTTCCAAATTTTCTGCTTTGGTTTCTTGTAAGTTTGAAGCTGGTTTTTCTTGCAGCCATTGTTTTTTTCCTTTGTTGTTTGGATGGGGACACTTTTTTAGAACAAGGAATGCTACATTCACATTGTTTTCCTTTTATCCAAAAGTTCTCCCGTCAGCAAGTATGTCAATGTTCTTCCTTGTAGTCAGTTGTTTGTACTAAGTATCACATTGTTGAGTTCACAGACACTGTACAATTTGTGGTGGCACCATGCTTTTGCAGCTTTGGAAATATTCTCACTGCCAAAAGATACTGCAACTGGAAGCACAATCAGGATAGCTGAGCAGGTTTGCTAATCTTGTAATGACATTCTGTTGGTTTGTTTAATCCTGGTTTTCATGAGACTACCTAATCTGTGCTAAACTCCTGAATAAGTTTTTTTGTACACTGTTCCTTACTCTTTGCCCAGAGTACACTTTCCAAGTTCCCAAATCAAAATCTTTTCTGACAAGTTGATTTTAAGACAACCTCTTTATCATTCAAGAAGAATAAGAAGTGGAAAGAGAAATGGTGAATATTTTGGTTAGTTAATCTCTGCAAAACTTGGTTTAGTCAGTATGCTTTAATACTGCCTTGCAAAGAATAATATTGATAACTATGGTGGTAGTCATATGTTTGCATATATGTTGTCCATTGCGCTCATAAACTTGCTTGTCTTTGTGTATGGGTGTTTGTTTTCATCAGCGTGTATGCAGGGTGAAAGATGAAAGTGTTTTCTCAACAATATCTCTCAGCAAGGAGTTAACAACTGCATTCCCCCCCCCCCCCCCCCCCTTTTCCTTTCTTCATCAAGATGGTTTAATCTTTACCAACATTCTCCTTATGTTTGTTTATTTATTTTTTACCCTCATTTTAATGCTATTATTTATTTTTATTTTTGGTCATGGCTAGACAGATGGCTTTTGGTGTTGTGTTCCTGCTGAATTATGCAAAAGATGTGTTACCATTAGAATCTATTCACATTTGAGTTCAAAATCTATGTAGTAGAGGAAATTTTTATTTATTTACATTTGTCATGCATAAATTGGAATAATGAGCAATTCCACATTGTTGGTTGTTATTTTGATATTTGTAAAGGTCTTTAATGATAGTTTGTCTACTTGAATCATATATAGGAGAAAGTAACAAAAGAATATGGACTTTAGGTAACTCGTAACTCCATATTTTTTCTCCATAGTGTCATATAAGTCCAGTGAAGGGTCAAGTGAGTCAAGCTAAGCTTGAGCAGAGTTGAATGGGCCAAGCCTCAGTTCCTTGGAGGAACCAAGTGTGGGTGGTTGAGGGTGAGTTATCTAGTAAAAGGAACCTTATGGGAAGTACAACAGGCATGAAATTGCCATTGGGCCACTGAAAATGGGCTCTGTAAAAGTGGAGCCACAACAGCATAGAGGCGGCCCGGAGTAGAGAACCAGTCACCAGGTAGGAGGTGACTCACAGTGGAGTCGAAAGTGGAGGTGGCTCTTTGTTTATAGGGTACAAAGATGGTACAATAGTGCATGAAGTGATGTAGAAACCCAAATCTGCTGTTTTCACCATCCTTTCTTCTTCTTATCTTCCCTTACCCGCCACAAAATATTCTGACAAAGAACAAAATGCCGATAATGCTCCAGTGTCATTTCTCTTTCATAATTATTACTTCCCCAAGGCAGGTTGGCATAGAAAGAAGAAAATATACACTTCGAAAAATGAAAGACTTTGTTTGATAAATTGAGTGGCAGTTGGGTGATAGGAAAGTACTAATCCTGGGCTTAATGATAAGCTTGTTTGTGCTTGTAGTTCTTGATTATGATTTTGTTTTGATATTCAAACATCATTTCCACCTTTATATACATGCCATTTGGTCTAGCCAGATTATCAATTGTTCACAGTCAGACCTTTATGTGCATCTTGATCCATATATCCAAATGGGTTTGGGATTACGAAAAATTTGAAGTTGGTGAAATTATAGCTTTCGGGTTCAGCTTGAGGCTTATCTGAGTTAGATTGGAAACTGCTACTGGTTTATAGTCATTAACACTTGGTTTTTGGTTGCTATAATCAACTTAATAAAGCTTTCCTGATTTTTGTTAAATTTTGCAATGTAGAATTTGATAAGTAACTACTCGAGTCTCCATTGAAACCACTTAGCTTGAAAGTAGATTTTGTCATTATCAGGAATCCGATGTCTACTTGTACTTGTTTCAGTTTTCTGCTCTTCTTGCCATTTTAATCAAATGAGCAACTGCTATCATCATATTTGTTTGTGCATTTTTCTTTTTCTATGCATTTATTTATAGTTTGTTCCTTTTATTAGTTCAGTGTCAAAATCTTTGTCTTGTGCAGTCAAACAAATAGCCAATGAGATTTCGAAAAACATGTCTTCTTTCTCATGAGACTATGGAGAGCTCAAGAGTCTTTTCTGGCAGCCATTAGTAAATTTTCAATTCAAACCAACACCAGCAGGCTAATAATGGGCACTTCTAAGAAGGTAAATTGAGATGCAATGATCAAAGAAAAAAATGTAGATTTATGGATATTAATCCATTTTCCTTTAGATTTTAGAAATTTATGTCGCATTTTTTAATTTTTCAATGAAAGATTCATTTATGACATAATAAATATAAGGTTTATATATATTCTGCGCTTGTCTTACACTAACTTATAAAAAGGTAGTGTGACAATGTTGTATCAGCGTTGTGGCGCAGTTGGTGTCCGTGCTTCTTAGGCAGTAAGTTTTCTCAATGTGTATTACTTGATGTTGGTTTGAGTGGGTTTCAAAGCAGCAATATCTATTGTGAAGGAAGAGCGAGCTCAAATTGTGGAAGAATTTGGAAAAGGTTCTTGGAGCCAATCGCAATGATAGAGATTTACGCCCCAGCCAGCTGCAGAGCAGTTTAAAACAGGTATTTATTTGAATTATAGATAGATTGGGAATTGTATTCCCCTGTTTCTGCCATTTGGTGGCATGATTCCCCTTCCTCCTATTGTCGCCAATCATTTTTCTCTCATTTTAAATTAATTTATATGGGAGTGAGTATGACAGTTGTATTCCTGTTGCATTATATCATCAATCTTTGGAGTGATAATGGATTGGCTTTTCTATCTTGTAGCATGCATTGAGTTTGAGGACCAAAGTTTGTGTGCAAGAATTGAAGAAAAGTTGTTTTTTTTTCTTCATTCAATTTTTTTTTTTAACCTCGTTTTGAAAGACTTGAATTTTATCTGAACCACAGCTTTAGTTGTTGCCTTGCCACCTACTCACTGACTTGATAGTATTCAAGCAAGATGGTTGGTTGTCAAATGGCTCAAAATAGGCTTGTTATTGAAGCACTGGCTATGCTATGTTTGATGCCCATTTTTTGCACAGCAACTTGGGTTGGCTACACATATCTGTTTCCTCATGTTGGTCGGCTACACGAATCTGTTTCCTCATCTTAATACAGTTCTGTTTTTGCACGAAGTCTAGTTAATCTCATTGTAACAACAGAAAAGTTTTGAGCTACCAAATTATGTTAATACTTGGTTCAATCTGCATATGGTTCAATCTTTTGCTTTTTTGATGGGGTCATGCTGTCGAAAATGTTAAAATAGTTACAATGCTATTTCTAAATACTAGTGCTTATTTTTTTTAAAATACATTTACATGTATATATCATTTTCCTTTCTAATATTGTGCATGTGATCTCAGTTTGAAGATGTTAGAAAATTTTGTGGAGATTGGGCCAATCAGGAACTTTGCCAGTGGGCTTACTAGAGTTTCCAGTCTACAGCTTGGATGAAACATTGCCATGATAATCAGACTGAACCAACACTAGCTGGGCTCATGTGGATCCGCTATAAGAGGCCCATTACAGATCAGTACATAAACCAATCAACTAAATTTCTATGACTATTAACAGTTCTCATAATCAAACTCAAATTTACAATCAATCAACCAGCAGGGTTGCAAACTAATCAAATTATTCATGTATAGTTGAAGTTTGATTTGTTCAAAGCTCCTTTGAGCTCATGTCATTTGTTGAAGTTAAATATTTGGACTTGTTTAATAATCAAGTCGAAGTCGAGTAAATTCATACGCGACTCAAATAGGTTCATTACACAAGGATATATATATATATATATATATGTATGTATTTTTAATGATATATCAAATATATTTTCATCAATTTAGTTTATTTATTTGTTTGTTTATGTTGTAGATTTACATATTTGATTGATGGCACTTACTAACAATATGAACGTTTTTTTATATTTTGCTCATAATTATTTTTTTCCTGCTTCTTTTAAATTGCATGTAAATATAGGTATTATTTTCTTTTGAAGCTCAAGCTCAATTCATTTATGTAATCGAGTTGACTTGAGTTCAAGTTTCTCAGCTAGTAGAATTCAAACACCCTAGAACACGAAATTATCAACCAGTATTGTACATATCAAGCAACTGAAGCAATCCAAACAAAGTCAACAAATAAACTAATCTAGGGTAGAAAATGAGTCAGGTTGAATCGCATCGATTAGTAGATTGTTCAAGTTTGACTTGAAAATTTAACGAATTTCAAAATATGTTAAAGTTTGGCTAATTTCGGACGAGATGAGTTTTTTACGAATTAAAGACAAATCAAGTTAGAATAGTTTGATTCGTTTAACAATTTTAAAATTACGAATTTCTGTTACCAAAAGCATATAAAGCAACAAAACACTAGTGGTAAGTTTTATAGGAAACAAAATGTAAGATGAGGTACATTTGATTCAAGTTTAATATCACTACTACAAGACGGACTAATGGTGCTAGAAAATGTCAAAAGACATACAAAAGTTCCGTTTGGCCGACAGTAAAATTTTCAATGCGGACTCGGAGGTCGAGATTTTACTCCGGGCAAGTATGTAGACACAAATTCTTGAGCTAATGCTTGAAGATCATCATCATCATCACCATTGTCGATTTCTTGATCCATAGGATTGCAAAAACTTACCAATTCCATTGGTGTTGAAGGATCAAAATGTGTCGTTGATGCATTGGAAGTAGATGCCAAGTCTGAGGAGGATTGAGCATTTGTTGTTGAAGGACTTTGAGGTTGAGGGGGTGGTAGGGAGAGAAACTGCAATGTAGACCGTTGAGCTTGAACTAATGCTAACTCCGCTTGCAAATTAATTACCTATAGACACAACACAGTTCTCGGTCACTTGTCAGGATTACTATATATATTTTTTTTTTTGATCAGCAAAGAAAAATTTCATTAACAACATAAAATTAAAGGTACAGGAACTTGTCAGGATTACTATATAGAAAAATATTTTTTTGAGAAAAATGAAGTTAAATGAAGGAAAAAGAAAATACAAATAATTTATTTTTCCAATAATCATAAAAGCTTATGTATAAATAAATTTCGAATTTTTCTAATGATGCAATACTATGTACTTTGTAAATATATAAGTATTATTGTTAATTATTAGGGATAGGCAAGACTAGGCTTTGGTTTTCCTTCTTTTTTTTAGCATACAAAAAAGACAAAGCTTGATTTGATGTGCAAAAATATCATTTTAAAATTTCAACAATTTAAATTATATAACCAAATACTACTCAATATTTTTATTATTTTGAACAAATTACCTCATAACCAATTTGACGGATGGTTGGTTATAGGGTTAAATTAAAGGACCCCATTGTTAACTCATACTCAAAAGTAAAACCTCACCGAGTAATGTTATAGATTATGAAAAAAATATCATGAAAATGATCATGAAAGTTTCTTCATCGTTAAATTATACATAGAGAAAAGTTAAGAATTATGAAATTTTTTTCATGAAAATGATCATAAAAGATTTATGATCCTTGGATTACCTTGATTAGTGTGTGGTGCTTTATTCTAAGTATAATTCAAGGGTGATAAAACTTTCATGATACTTAACATTACTGTTATACATATAATAAAACACCACACACTAATTAAAGGATAAAAAAATTTCATGCACCAACTATTTTTCTTAAAACGTTGGGTTTCTCTCCCATTCTCGAGTGCTGTCACAACCAACCAGTGAAACTCACTATGGTAAGATTTTGATAATTTACACTGTTTATTCATTTTATAAGACCCTATATATTATTTATATATATATATATATATATAAAATTTAATTGAATAATTGTAACTTATTTAATTTATAATATTTGTCATCAAAATAATAAATGATTTATTTTTAAAAATAGATTTGTCGTTTATTTTTTTAAAAACAAAGATTACAAATTAAATATATTATGATTATCAAATCAGTTAATTTTTTTTTATAAATAATATATAAAAAAAATCTTACAAATTAAGCGATTCAAATTATTAAAATGTGATCCATGATGATGATGAGCACCGCAAATCCGCACAATATCTAGATCCAGAACGGAAGAGAATCTGTTACTTTTTTCGAATACATATCATTTCTGATGTTGCAAGTTTTTTTTTTTTTAAAAAAAATTTATTTTAACGGCGCAGGTTAGCATGAGAATTAAACAGAGCAAGAAAGAGAAGAGTAAACTAAAAATAACCTGTTGTTGGAGAGAGAAGAGGTGAGAAACACAGCCATAGACAGGGTCTCGAACCCTAGCAAGGGCCTCATAACAGAGTGAAACGACGGCGTCTGGACGCTTGTGGTACGGCGTTTTGAGGAGCAACTTGGAAGCATTGCTAGCTCCGAAAACCTTGTGTACCGCCGCAAAGTGAGCTGTGCCAGCTTGGTCTGACTCAAAGTAGGGTTCAAATATGCATCCTTTTTCACACTTTCTCCTCATAAACTTGCAAGCTCCACAAGCCCCTCCCCCTCCTCCTCCTCCTCCATTATTATTGCCCCTACTCATCTCTCTCTCTCTCACACACACACACACTCTCTCTCTAGTGGGATTATCTCTTCTTGAGAGTTTGTTTGATGAGAGGAGAAAAACAGAGAGACAGAGAGAGAAATGGGGGTAGTTGAAAAAGAAAAGAACAAATAAAAATAAAAATAAAAGGAGAGAAATAGTCTTAAAAAGATAAAATAGTTTTTTTTTAAAGTTAAAAATTATCACATTTAAATTATAATTATTTTATTTTTCTCATAATAGTAAAAAAAAAAAAGTCAAAAAGTCAATCATAAATGAGATTTTTTAATTCCAGATTAAGATAATTAAAAAGTTAAAAAATTAAAAACTCAACCTACATCCTAAACGAAGCTTAGAAAGAGTGATTATTACACGTGGCATTCGATAGTATTGTAATTGGTGAAAAATGTGAGTAAATAAAATATTATGTTAAGTGATTAAAGAATATAAGAGAACATGATAAATGATAATTAATATTCTATAATTTTCCATTTTGGGGGTTGGTTTGGTTGCTTGTTTTTGTTAATGTGGGTTTTGTGATAATAGAGCAATGGTAGAAATCTTTAAAAAGTTAAAATTTTATATAATACTCTGACTAGAGTGGAATATTTAGTAGTTTATTTAAAATTTCTAAGTCTGCTTTTGAAAATAATTAATTTAGCCTATTTTCTTTAATTTTTTTTGGATAATTTAGTCTTATTAAATTAGTTTTGTTTGAGAAAATTTTTTATTTTTTATTTAGTTTAAATGTGATAGTTATAAGAGAAAAAATAAAATAATTATAATTTAAATATAATATTTTATCTTATTAATTAAATTATCTTATTTTACCTTTTCGTATTTATTTAGATATTATAACTCTTCCCAAACAAAGTTAGCTGTCATTTGTAAAAGAAGTTAAATGGTAAGTCTGATCTATCAATTGCCCAATACACTTACAAAAGAAAAATCACATAGAATATAAGCCAGATTAATAGAATAATTTTCCCATTTGTATGAGCATTATTATTTATTGGATAAATTATAAATATATTTTTTAAAATTTACTCAAAATATATATTATTTTTTGTGATTTTGAAAATTATATCTCACTCTTTGAAGTTTTAATCGCATAATAAATGATTTATTTTATTAATAAATCTTCAGTCAATTAATAATTTTTAATAATATTAAAAATATATTTCAATTAACAATTAAGATAATTTTATTATTGTACATAAGAGTTGTTAAAATTTTTATTATTTTTGTTAAATAAAAAATTCTGATAAAGGAGTATTTGTAATTTTTAAAATTACAAAGAACTATTCATATTTCAAGATTGGTAAAAAAAAAAATTAATTTTGAAAAATAAGATTGTTTAAAATGATCTAAATAAATATACTTTTTAATTTTTTATAAAAAAATATAAATGTAATGTAATTTAAACAAATATCCTTATCTAAACAAGTACTAAACTCTAATGATAGCAAATTTATTAGATAAGAAAACAAAATTATTTTTGGAAAGTAGTTTATGATAGCAAACTTTAAAGGCACGGCAAGTTGGGGGATTTGCTTGCGTAAAGCAAAGATACATTACATGCTGGGGTGATGGATAGTGCATTGGGATAGCCATTTAAATTCGATTCACGGGCTGGCTTATATCCGCTCAAATTTTGTCTTGACACTTATTTAGGCCCTGTTTGGCGAGTGAGATTTAGGTTTTTTTTAAATGATAAATTAGGTTAAGTTAATAAAATAAAATGTCACATTATATTCATACTTATTTTATTTTTTTTCTTATAAATATCATATCCTATTATAAAAAAATCCAATCATCTTTTTAAATATAAATATTTTACCCTACTAAAATAACTAAAACTTAAAGTTACCGGCTGAAATAATAAATGTGGAGATGAATTATATTTTGGTCACTTACAATTGCAACAGGAGTGAGGCGACAGTATCGCTTCCCCTGATTTAAATCCAACTCAATATAATTAATAATATAAAAAATTAATATTAAAAATTTATCATTTTGTTTAAATTAAATAAATAATAATTTTAAAAGTTTCACTGTTTATATATATGAAAATAAAAATATTATTTAATGTGCTAAAAATTTAAATGATTTTTAATTTTTTTGATTATTTGAAATGTGGGATATTCACGGGTATCGATTATTTGCGGAGAGGGGATAAAGTTGAAAAATTTCACCCGTAACAACGTAGAGCGGGGGAGGAAGTGGAGTTGAATAATGTTATGGATTATGAAAAAAATATCATGAAGATGATTATGAAATTTTTTTCACCTTTTAATTATACATACAATAAAATACTACACACAAATCAAAAAATAAAATTTTTTTATAAGACATTTCATAACATTTTTTTTCATGATTTTTAACATTAATCAGTGCGGTTTATCGGCGGGAGCAGGAGTGGGGAATGACCAACCCGTCTCACACTCGCCCCGTGTCCATCCTTAATAGTGCAAGTTAGCAACTTCTTCCAAACACAGCCATAGTGGGCCTATTTATAGCCCACGTGCGAATATCACGTGAGACAAACATTCAATCTTTATCTTCTCCTCTCTCTTGTCACTTTCATTTCAACTCCATCAGTCACTCACATTCAAACAACCACATTCACGTAGAGAGAAAAATTATTTGGTGCTCCTCAGATGCTACGTGGTAGAACTCATTACTAATCAGGCCAAGTTTGACATTTATTAAATAATACAAAAAATTTAAAAGTTACTATCTTATTTAAGTCACATCATCTTATTTAAATCACATCACTTCTCTAATATATCACATCAAACTCAACCCAAACTCAACCCATATAAGTCAATAAGTCAAAAAGTACATTTTTTTAGAATATCCCAAACCAACCCTCACACTGGATTGTTTTGAAAAGATAATTAAAAATTGACTTTTTATTATTTTTTTGATTTTTTTTAAAAATATAAAGAATATAAAAAATAATGTGATTTAAAATGGATTAAAAATTAGAAAATGAATCATCTTCCTAAAATAGCCCAATATATTATGGCTCGAAAAGTTGATTATTTTAAAAGGTTATTTTAGTTTTTGGCTATTTTAATAGGCTAAAATATTTATATTTGAAAAGAAAGTTATATTTTTTTTTGTAATTAGATGTGATATTTGTGAGAAAAAAAGTGAAATGATTATGGATTTAATGTGATATTTTATCTTATTAATTGTTTTAGTCTATTTTATCTTTTTGTGAATTTTAATAAAAAAAAAACCAAACCTTGGCTTTTCAAACACCCCCTATATCTTCTCTTATTTTTTAAGGATTGTTTGGAATGTTTTAAACAAGTATACTTTTTAAATTTTTATAAAAAGATGTGTAAAAAAATAATAAGAAGATATTAATTGATGTGCTCAAAAAAATAAAAAGATAAAAAATGTAGACTTATTTAGAGTTGGTTTGGGATGTTCTAAAAAAGTGTACTTATTGATTTATATGAGTTGAGTTTGATGTGATGTGTTAGAGAGGTGATGTAATTTAAATAAGATGATGTGATTTAAATAAGATAGTGACTTTTTAATTTTTTTATATTATTTAATAGATGCCAAACTTAATCTTAGGCCAAGTTTGGAAAGACTAAATAAGTGCACTTTTTGACTTTTTATGAAATATGGGTTGAATTTAGGTTGGGTTTGAAGTGATGTGTTAGAGAGGTAATATAACTTAAATAAAATGATGTGACTTAAATAGAATAATAATTTTTTAACTTTTTAAATTTTTTTAAAGATGTCAAATTTGACCTTAGTCTTTTCAAATTATGCCTTAGTCATTTCAAGCCAATAACTTGCCACATAGAGAGAGAGAGAGAGAGAGAGAAAAAAGAGGGAGGGGGGGGGGGGGGGGTGTAGCGAGTAGTACTAGTAATAATAATGGTGAGTCTGATGGGTTACTATTATTTTCCAACTCTGCTTTTTCTTTGACCTCATCAAATCTAGCCCATGACTGGTTGATTGGTCTCACACCTAGTAGTGTCCAACTCAAAGGTGATTGATTTTTGAAAAGTTTTTTTATAAAATAACTATAAATTCATAATAAAATTTAAAATTTTAATTATTAATGATTATAAAATTTAAAGTAAATTACAAACGCATTTTTTAAAGTATGCTTAAAATATAAATTATCTCATATAATTTTGAAAATTAAAATTTGTTTTTGAAAATTTTAATTTTTGAACAAATAGTCCATTTTATTAATAAATTATCAAATCAATTAATATTTTTTAAAAATATCAAAAATATATTTCAATTAATAATTTAAGTAATTTTATTATTATATAAGAGAATAATTATGAATTTTATTTTTTTTAGTTAATTTTGTTAAATAAAAAATTTTGATAAGGGAATATTTGTAATTTTTTAAACCAAAAAAAGCAATTTATATTTTAAACAAATCTCAAAAGTTAAATTTATAATTTACTATAAAATTTATCATTGATCTAAAGTTATTTTAAAAAATTTATACTGAATTGTAATTTTCTCTTGATTTTAACTTTTAAGTAAGGCACACTTAAATTTTTTGTTTGTTTGTTTGTTGAGAAATAATTGTGATTGGTTGGAGCATTCGTATCAAACTAACTAAAATCATTTTTAGCTAAATTAGTGATATTGTTCATAAAAAATGAACCTTCATCAGTCTCTCTACACTATGTTGCTAATTTACGAGTGTTATAGTATCTCGTTACAACAAACGGGGTACTATTCATCACTACAACACGGAGATTAGTGTTACCAGATGTCCACCTCAAAGTCCGGTCAATGGCCAATTTTATTTATTTATTTATGGCTAGTAACTCATCAATTTAATAACAAAAGAAAGAATAACAAATACAATAAGAAAATAATATTTCAATAAGATTAAGTTAGAATAAAGAGTTTGATATAGTAGGTATTAAAGAGATGACTAGCAAAAGTAGTAAAATAGTTTTTTTAGCTATAATTTGACTAAAATTTTGAAGAAACTGGTGTGAATGCTCTTAGCCTAACAATAAAATGGGCACATTTGGTGATTTTTTTGGATAAATTACAAATATATTTCTTGAGATTTGTTTAAAATACAAATGCCAATCGTGGTCTTGAAAATTACATCCCGTCTCTTGACGTTTTGAATTAATAAATTATCAAGTCAATTAACAGTTTTTAATATTATCTAAATTTTATTTTAATTAATATTTTAGATAATTTTATTATTGCATAGGAGTTTTTGAGGAATAATTGTGTTATTGGTTAGCCTCACAATAAAATGAGTATGTTTGGTGATTTTTTTGAATAAATTACAAATACATTCCCTGAGATTTATTTAAAATATGAATTACCCCTTCTGATTTTAGAAATTACATCATGCCCCTTGACATTTCGAATTTCATAACAATTGACCCATTTTATTAATAAATTATCAAGTCAATTAACAAGTTTTAGTGATACAAAAATTTATTTTAATTAATAATTCAGGTAATTTTATTATTGTATAGGAGAACAATTAGAAATTTTATTTTTTCAGTTAATTTGTTAAATAAAAATTTCCAAAAAGGGAATATTTATAATTTTTCAAACTACAAGGGCAATCTATATTTTAAACAGATCTCAAAGGATGTATTTATAATTTACGTTTTTTTTTAAAAAGTTTAAAGTAGATAATCAAAAAATAAACGTTAAAACATCTTTTTGTTAGTTTTTAGATAATTAATTTGTTTAGCTTAATAAATTATTTATATCTCAAAAATTATAATTATAAATAATATTAAATTATTTTAAAATTTTACACAATATTCACATAGATATGGATTTCACACATCTATGTGAGTGTTGTGTATAATTTTTTATATATGTTTTTTTTAGATCTCTAACATTTTTAAAAATATAAATGAAAATGCAAAAAATAATACTACAAATTCAAAAAATTTACTCAGAATTTCTCCAATAATATCAATAAATAGTCTAGATTTATTTTATATTATAAACCATACAATACATTAATTAAGCTCAACCACAATTTTTTAATGATAATTTTTTGATTTATTTTTCTGAGTCAGTAGAATTTCCGTTATTAAAAAACAAAAAGAAGAAGAAGTAATGGGCCCACATGACTGAAAATGAACTGTTCAGTCCATTCACTACAGAGAATCAGGGTGCGTTTGGAAGCAATCAATGAAGTGACCAAAATCTATTCTTTGTATTCGCTCTTCGTCAACTTGGCCCAACTTGACACTAGGAAAATATCAAATCAAATCAGTAATAAAAAAATAATTATAAATTAATGATAAATTTTAAAAATATTAATAATTATGATTATAATTTTTTTCATCAATTTATACTTATTTTTTGAAAACTCAATTGAATTGTAATTTTCCCTTGAAATTATTTCCATAAGCAATCTCCCCATCTAAGACCATCTCCAACACTTCACCAAACTTTGTATCAGATTTGAAATTTGGTAAAAAAGTCACTTTTACTCAATAGTTTCATCAAATTGGTATCAAAACGAGAATTCATCAAATTTTTTATCAAAGTGAGAACAGGGGGAAGATTTCACCAATTTACTGTGCGTGACCGTTGGAAGACCAACCGGTCGACCGCCGGTTCCCTTGCAAATAGGTTGGTTCAAATAGGTCAAAAGGTTCAAAGAGGTTAAAAAAAAAAAAATACACTAACCAGTCGACCCATCGGTCAACCTCTGCTTTGATGACAACCATTGGAGCAGTTTGTATCAGATTGAGAAAATGGTCTTTTTTTTACTCAGATTTGATGAAAAATTTAATGAACCGTTAGAGATGCTCTAACGGACCACATTTCTTCCTTTGTATCAAAATTCATTTGGTGATAATTTGTTTGATTAGAAAGAAATTAATGGTTGTAATTGAAAATGATAGAAAATGAAGTGAATTTTTTTAAAAAATAATTGTTTTTGTGTGTGTTTTATTAAGATAAAAATTTTGTAAACAAAGATAGAGAAATTATAAATTTTATTTATAATTAAACACTTCATTAATAATAATAATTATTATTTTTAATATTTTCGTGTGTTTTTTTGTTGTTGCAAGAACTAAGCTAAACAGGGTTTTAGTCTTGAATCATCCAACATTTTGTTTGGTTTAGTTTCATAAAATCATTTTTGAATTTTTTGTCTTTAGTGATTTTTTAATATATTTTTAATAATTATTTTAAAATTTTAAATGTATCTAATGTAAATATACTTAAAACAACAAGTAAGGAAAAATTATTTTTAAGTCCTATTTGGAAGACTTATTTAATGTGAAATTCTATGAATATTCTTTTAGAGTTTGAAGTCCGATTTAAATAGAAATGTGTTTCATAAGGTCTTATGAGTTGTAAATGAATGATATTAGTGTACTATTATACCCCTAATTTGTTTTCATATTGTACCTTATATTCTCATTCATCATATCATGTTTGGGAAGGCTTTTATGAAAGACAAGTCTACAAGTAATGACTATGCGAGTTGCTTTTGCCTTAATCGCGGGATTCCAGTGCATTTTTAAAATGTTGCTTAAATGGATGTGGATATGGCCAATGGTATGATGAAGTTTGAGAGTTGTGTGTTGATTCCTTCGATAGATTTTGATTCTAATCGGTTAAGGAAAAGAGGTATTTTGTTGTTGTTGTTGTTGTTAAAGTGTGGTTGTTTGTTGAGGTGTGGATTGTTCATCTTTGATAGGGTATTCACAATTTATTACACTCATTAATAAACTTACTTTGATCAATGTTCTGATTGAATGTATGTAGTTGACATTGTGATGGTTGATACGTTTTGATATGTTCGATGTGTGGGGTATTGTGTATCGGTTCAAGGGTTGGGTTGAGGGTATTTGGGTTTGGTTGTTAATTGAATGTCGAATGTCAACCACGTCATAGGATGACAATTGTACATTGGGACTTGAATGATTGTGTTACGATGTATGTCACATTTAGTGTGTAACATTAATCCACATACACCATCTAATAGATGATATTTGTGTGTTTGTTCGGTTGTATATGTGTTTGAATGCATATCGTGTCTTTGTTGTAATCAATGTTTACATATATGTCACAGTACATTGCGCCAAATTATTGAAGAATTGGGTTTGTAATTAAATGTGGATTGAATTCCATTGCTTGATGTGGATTGAATGTGGACATTTACGATGTCACGTCATTTTCTTACAGCAGTATATCCATGTCAATACTGTGTTCACATTTGATTGTAAAACACATATGTCTCATGCCAAGTCGCATGTCAATACATTGTGACTCCACGGTACAACCAAGTCACACCCATACTCAATGTGAGCTCATATTTACGTTGGGCTGTTTAGTGTTGATGCAAAAAACACATCAGTTTATATGACTCTGTCACATTTCATTTTTAAATGTCACGTACACATTGTCAACCATTATGAACCCACATTAGTTGATATCACGTCATTAACATATCACACACGCATTCCAAAGTGTACTTAAATGTACATTACGCTTGGTAGTCTACCACCAACGATTTGTCTAAATTTGAGCTCATATTAACGTTGGACTGCTTATTTTGGATACCAAGATGGTCGCTGATGTATTGCACCCTCTGTGGAGTTCAATTTCACAATGGATTCAATTAATGTGACTCTATCACATTCCATTTTCAAAAGTCACGTATACATTGTCATCGAGATTTAAAGGTATACATGTAATAACCACCTCCTTAATTAACTGCTAGTTCAGTGGTTTGCCTTGATTATGTGTTCATATGTGGCTTATGTGCTTATATGTGTGTTAATTATGTGTCATGTGCTATTTGAATTGTGTAATGATGAACAGATATGGTTAGGACATGAACTGGACCTGTCTGAATCGTTTAACCATAAGGTTAAAAAATTAAATGTTTGGATAGGTAAGTAGAGCCTAACTCATATTAGTATAATTAAGCGTAGTCTAGCTTAGACTAAATTGGATTAGGACTAAGTGCTTGAATATGTTTGTGTAGGTCAGACGCCGTATTCTGAACATGTGATTCATGGAGCCAGCTGTGAGTAACAATATTGTAAAGCTATATTGAAATTCTAATTATTTTTTGAATGATATTATTAAGTTCTGTTTCTAAAACGATAATGTTTACTGAATGAATGATTGTCTTATTTTATGAACTGTGTTCGTGGCATCCATAGCATACTGCTACTGTTACTGCTATTGTTACAGAGATCTCAGTCAGTTCCAATTCTTGAAACTTTTGTTTACTATATTAATGGCCATCAATTCTGACTGTTTGGTCTTCATGACCTACTATACTGTTTTGCTATAAGATGTACCACGTATGATTAATATGATTTCAAAATGAATCCGATAAATATATGATTCTGATTTGAAAACTTATTTACTGGTAACATTGATTGATTTTAATTACCGTAAGGATATCATTCATAACCCCCTTACATAGTTGTTATTCACCGGGCTCTAACTCATTACTTTATATGTATATGTAGGTGACCAAGTACTGAATCAGACTTAGTGGCATCGACCTAGTCTCTGTTTTGTCAAGCCAACTCTCGTGCCTCACTGAGAGGTTCCAAGCGGTCAAGCTCTTAGGCTTCACTGGTGATTTTGTATATACCGCATTGGATTGCGATCAAGTGAATGAATGTTTTGTTTAAGATTGATTTTTGGTTATTGGCATTAACTCCCTGAGTTGTGTTCATGTTGTACACAAACTTAATGTGGACTGGTGTGCATATATATATATATATATATAAGTTCCTTTTGTTTCATTTAAGTTTTCATAGATCATTGGACGTTTTATTTTATTATTTAAAGGCTTCCATCAGCACTGATTACTATATTATTGTTAAGCAGGTCTTTGATAATCTCGAATTATTGGTCTTACGACACTAAACTTATAGGAACGGGTTTGGGTCGTGACAACACATTTGAGGATTCCCATTGTCACATTCCATTTTTTCACATTATTGGATTCAATGTTTACATCACGTCACATTGAATTTATAATTATGTACACTTTTACATTGCGCTTCATAGTCTAGAACCAACGATTTATGGATGTTTCAACTGCATAATTGTCTCATTGTCCAATTGGGCTAAACACTTGAGAATGTAACTTTCACATTCAATGTGAGCTCACATTTACGTTAGGGTTATTTATATTTGATATGAAAAATAGATTCGTTTCTCTTTCAAACTATGCCAATAAACTTGACGCAATGGCTGTTAACATGCAAATTCATCACATTACATTTATGTTTCACAATAAATCAGGTCGATGTGAGACATAAGATATCACCTATATTTTGTTTCTTAAAATGTAGCTTCATCAAAGGTCGATCACCAAACAAAATACCAATTTTGAAATTCAAATTCTTAATCATATAGACATGATCACAATTTTGAAATTCTTAATCTATGTGTCAATAATAAATCCACGGGACTTATAGGAACATAAGTTTTTTTTCACAGGATTATATGTAGTATAAGTCTTCCAATAGGGCTTATAAATGTTTTTTTTCAAAAAGTAAATATTTGTGAAGAAATCTATCTTTTTTACTAAATACAAAAAAACACAAAAATGTACTATTTTTTGTATTTAATAATTTTTTAAAAATATTATATTTTTTAAATATATTTAAATTAAATGACTCTAAAAAATAAAATATAAATAAAAAAATCTGAGTCATGTATTTATCACTTTAAATAATAAATAAAATATCAAGATATATAACAAATAAATATCAAGATATCATTTAATATAATCCCATCATGATTCTATATTAAAAACATTTAAAAAATAACAATTTTACATAATTAAACAAGGGATGTGAATGAGCTGACCATAAATCTACTTTTTAGGGCCATAAAGTAGGTCTTAGGATCCATGATTAGTTTGGTCCAAACTACTACTTTGACTCCTTTAGTTCCTACTTTGCTTCCATCTTAAAAGCTATTTACTTAACTAATTATTTAATTAAAATAATTTACAGCTTCTTTTGCCGTATGTTGGGGCGACATAATCTAATTTTAAACACATTTCTTTCTAAAAATAAATAATTTGACATTAAATAACATTTAAAATTTTATAATTTTTTGGCATCAATTCCTAGGTTTTGACCGCACGAGTGGGAAATTAAAACTCATCAATTGGACCCACCTCACTTATTCTCTACGGTTAAGGGTTGTTTGCCATCCATCCAAAAAAACAATTTTTTTTTGCAAAACAATTATTAGATAAAAGTAAGTGATAATATAGTATATTATGAATAATGATAGAAGTGATGAGAGTTACAATTAGGAGTGCCTAAGGGCGGTTAGGATAGTTTAAGAAAAATAAAAAATAATTTGTAAATGGTGAATTGATAAATAATCAATTTACGGTTTAGGGCGGTTTTAATTTGCTAGTTAATTAAAAATATTCTTAAACAATTATTAAGTATTTGCATAATATATAACACTAATTTACATATTATTTTTCACATATATAACTATTAATTTGTAGCAAATTTTATATCTTAACTCATTTTACCTTGATATTTCATTAGAAGTTAAAAAAAATATATGTATTAACTATAGTGGAGCAAAACGGTTTCGATGGTGGATTAAAAATTTTAAAATTTAATCCATGGTTAGCAGATGAATTGGTGAGAATTGAGTGATTTTAACAGATTGAGTGGTATTTTGCAGAACCTTAATTATAATAAGTAAGATGAGAAGTAAATAAGTGAAAATAAATGTAAGGATAATATTTAGTATTTTCATCTTATATTGAAGAAAAATAAAATATTATATATGTTTAATAAATATAATCAAGAGTGGTCGGGTAGAACGGATGGAGAAAAAAACCCACCCATGTCTCGCTTCTTCATTAGTATAGTAAACGTTTGAATTATGTGGCATAAAGATATGGTGGCAGGGTGGGACGGAGAAAATTATCATTCGTATTTATTAATAAATATCTCTTGAGGGAGTAATTATTCATCGCCTCCAAAGGTATTGACATGACAATGCCACAAATTAATTCAAGCCGTTCATTTATGTGAAACCTACACACAAATGAATCATTTGGATTAATTTGCAGCAATGCTGCATTGGTCATGGAATAATTTTTCCCCTCGAGGACTATTAACAATTTAAATTGATTATAAAATCTGCACTTAGTTTAATATATCATTGTAGAATGTGACTAAATGTTGTAGTAGTTTTAAAAAATTTATAGCAAGTTGATGAAATTAATTTTTTATAGTTGGATTAATCAATTAATTAATAATAAATGCAATAATGTTTCACTATGCATTATTTTCTTCCCTTAGAAAAGAAGTAATATGCAATGGATTTTAGTGACAAAGACGAGAGACACTCAGACAATATGTTAGGGGCCTCCACATGTTTGGGCCACCAGTTTCTACACTTTGACACTTAAGTCTCACTCTTCTTCATCACTTTTATAGTTTTCAGAGAAATTTGTCTATTCTTCGACATTAAAAAATAATATAAATAAATAAAAAGTGGGAAGGTCGACAAAGGAGATGATTAAAAAAAAAAAAAAAAAATCTAGGCTGAAACCTGATAGAAATAGAGATGTGTAGTTTTTAATAAATTATATTAACTCTTAAGATTTAAAAAAATACAATAAATCTCATAAATTTAACATAATTATATTAGACGTTTTTAAAGTTTTGATTCTTATAACACTTGGCTCTCCTTTTATTAGGAATTCATTAGTTATATGAATAAATTAATAATATTGTCACAATTTTTACTCTGATATGTATATTTTAACTTGTTTATCTCGTATCTTCATACTATTTTTAACAAAGAATTGGATTGGGGATTCTCTTAGTATTTCCCTTTATAACATTTTTATTTTTGCTTATGTTCATGATAATCCAATACTATCTCATCAATAATAAAAGGAAAATATCAATTAAAATAGAATTTCAAAATATTTTTTTGTATAAATAAACTTCTCTTCAATCAAATTAAATGTCTAGTATAATTTTATTTTATTTTTTTACTTTTGAGGTCTTATTTGGAGAGTAGCTAATATAATAATAAAACAAACACTATAAAATTATCACAATACAAAATTAAAAAATTAATTTCTAAACGAATACTAAATTCGTATTTTACACGTCCATCAAAACTATTGTTTTCATTTTTCAGAAAATTTAGCATTCTTATTTTCTGTATTTTTTTTGTTTTTACTAAATTTTTTAAATATTTTATAATTTTTTTTACTTTTTACACACCTAACATAAATACACCTAAAAAGTAAAAATTATAAAAAAATATTTTAAAAATTCACTAAATATCAAAAAAAAAAATATATAAGAATTCAAGACATTTTTATATTTTATGTATTTATTAATTTTTAAAATATTTTTTCACAAATTTTTACTTTTTAGATATATCTAACTAAGGTGCATATAAAAAGTAAAAAAAATATATTTAAAATTTAAAAATATTCACTAAAAACAAAAGAATACGAAAACAAAAAAACTCAATTTTTAAAAAATTTAATTCAAAAAATTCAAACAAAACACACGGGTTCGTTTGGTTTGATTTTCTGAAAAAATTTTAGGAAATTTTCTCTACAAATAAGTTTTCAAAAGTAATCAAACTAAACAAATTTTTTCAAAAAAATTTCTCAAAACTCGTAAACCAAACAAGTTTTCCAAACAAATCTCTCTCTCACACATATCAAATCAATCACTTTTTTCAAAACTCTCTCTCAAAATCATTTTCCAAAACATCTTTTGAAAAAAACCAAACCAAACATGTTTTCGTACTTTTTATCTCTAAAACACATCTCTCAAACACAAACCAAACATACCCACTGATTAATAGTTCTTTTTATATTTTTCGGCTGTTATTATTATTTTTTCTTTAAATATTTTTTAGAAAAAGGGTTTCGAAAAGGTTTGGTTTAATTTTTTTTTTTATAAAAAAAAGTCAAGTAGAAGAAAGAAAAAAGTGGAATAGTAACCGCGCCGTCCGGTGGTTGTCGAATGCGTGTGGTGGGAAGAGGAAGCACTGACAAAGTGGCTTTTTGAGTGGATGCTATCGACCGACACCTGTCCTGAATCATCTGATGTTAGACACCCCAAATAATTTATCAATTTTTTTACTAAATTTATAGAATCCACACATATATAATTTGGATAATATTAGAAATACTAAATTTTCTACTAAATAAATGATCAAATATTTTACATAGGTATGTGATCCGTAATTTTATAGATCTCACACTCATATAAGATATTTAATCATTTATTTAGTAAAAAATTTGAAATCTATAATATTTTTCATATAATTTTGTGGAAATCAAACACCTATATAAAAAATTTCATAAAAAATTCAATAAATTATTTAAAATTTATAGCATTTTTCTTTGATATCCCTCTTCCTCCTCCTTGACCGGTTTGCTTACGTTGGGACAGTTTCTATTTCACCCAACACCACCAATTTTGCCCTCCACTTTATTTTTTAAAATTTATTTTATTCCATTTTTTTCAAGTACATCTTCCATTCTAAAATAATAGCCTTTTTTAAAAGAAAAAATTACTTTTTTTAATGGTATAATTATCGCACTTTAAAAATATTAATTTTTTAAGATTATTCTTTGATAGTATATTTTTAAAAAAATATCAATTGCCATAATTATATTTTTTGTATTGTTAATGAATTTAAAAGAATAACAAAATAAAAAATTCATATTATTTTTGTCTCTAATTTTTGAAAATGGACTAATATTTTGAGATAATGAAAAATGAAATTAAGAACTAATATTTTAGAATGGAAAGACTATGAATTTTATGAATCGAGAGGATAAGATTGTACAAAATATTGTTTAATTTGTTAAAATTAATCAATTCGCATTGATTAGTTTGAAATTTATAATCTACTTTCGAAATCATCTCATCCCACTATATATATATATATATATATTACTTTTAATTAAATATCAAAGTAATATATCAGTGTAAGAGAAATATGAGATGTGGAATATAGTGCAAATTAGTGTGAGATATATATATATATATAAAATATTGTATAAATTAATGTTACATATTATACAAATACTTAATTTTTATTTAATATTATTCTTCAATCAATTAGTAAGCTGAAATCGTGGAATCCATGATTTTGTTACCAATAGTAAATTTATCAATTTATTATCCACCATTTGATTTTAATTTTATCCCCAAACTATGTCAGTTACCCGCCTTTATATCTAAATAGTTAATGGGGTCAACCTTTATTGAATGCAAAGATTTTTTTTTTATCACAAAAAAAGAAGGTTATGAGGTGTTATCACTACTTCCGTAAACTTAGGTCCCGGAATAACCGGTTGGCAGCTTGGTTTGACCAATCCAAAGGAAGGGACTTATCACTGAGACACCAATAGAGCTTAATTATATGTCATGCATCACGAGGGTTCAAACCGAGTATGAGAGGGGTCTCAAAGAGAGACCGCCACCTCCCTAGGATTCGACCCTGAGTCAAGCCTGTAGAGATGAGTTGCTTTCTCCATCAGGCCACTATCCTCGGAGATTATTAAATGCAAAGATTGATAGAAGTTTTGGTGTATTTATTTCTTTTTCATGAAACTTTTTCGGTGGTTGTTATAGTGACTCTTTGTTGGTGTTATAGGTTGGACTATGATTATCCAGTTATAATTTAATATTTATAATTTTGCAAATACTCCTATCAGTTTTAATGTTTAAATTGTGTTAGTTTAATGTATAAAAACTATTTTAATTTAGTATCTCAATTTAATTCTGCTAATAGATGCCATTAAATTCAATAATAAATGTGAAAATTTATTTAAAAATTTAAAATTTTAATCTAAAAAATATTATGTGTCATTTAAATGGTCATTTCATTAAAACGTTCACTATTACTTTTGATTTAATAAAAAATACACTACAAATTGATTCATAATTCACAACTTACACATTTACTTGGCAAACCAAATATTTAAGGATGTAATCGGTTCGATACGATCGGTATTTAGGTAAAAAATTACACAAAAATGATAATATTGATTTTATTATTTTGAACACCGATATAAACTGTTTCTCCCATCAAATCGCATCGAACGAGCCGATTGAAACGGTTCGGTTTGGTGTGGTTTAATCGGTTCAGGATTTTTCAAACTTAAGTCACTTTTAAATATAATTGTTAATCTATATAAAAATATTAAATTAGTTATTTATCTACCATTTCAAACATATGCAATCAATCCATTTAATACATACTTTTCAATTATTAAATTAACAAAAATAAAAAATAAAAAAGCTTAAAAATATTAAGGTTTCAAAAATAATGAGTTAGGGTTAAGATTATATATAATAAGAGTTTACAAACTTGGGTTATAAAGATGATAAGGTTAATAAATTATTATACTTATTAATATCATTATATTATTAGATTATATATATATTATAAATATAATATATGTTGAAGTGGTCGGTTTCGGTTTAGATCGGTATACAAAGTGCTTAAACCGATATCGAACCAAAAACTAAAAAAAAATCAAATTTAAAAACCGCACAGGCCGATCCTTATTAAAAAACAGATCAAATATAATGGATTTGGTTGATTTTTTTAATTCTTTTTACATCCCTACAAATATTATTAGTTTAAAAACAAGATTCTACTAATGATTGTCCTAAAAGTTGTCAATAAGAATCACATAATGTGAAAATATTTATAATTTCAATATACATTTTATATATCTTAAAACACTTTTACATAATTTTATCATTATTTACATATTTCAATATATTTCACACATATTTTTTAATACTAACAATAGTCCTAAAAGTTATTTTTATCATTTTCTTTAAAAATATGAAAATGCTGCACCATGAATTTATACCCCAAATTTTATCTCTAAAATAAGGTGAATAAATTAGATTTAAAATTAGTTTAGATTGATTGTACTTTTTTCAAAGTTTTTTTTGTGAATATATAGTCATGCTGGGTTTGATTTTTAATTTTTTTTTTTTAAAATAGAACTATTTTTGACAAAAGTACAGATAAAATAAAAGTATTTGAAAATTTTGAAAAATTATTTCTTTCTTTTTAAAAGATAAAATTACATAAAAATAATAATATATATTTTTATTTATTCATTTTTTTCATCTAATTAAGGATTTGTTTGAGATATTCTAAAAAAGTATACTTTTTAACTTATTGACTTATATGGATTGGGTTTGATGTGATATGATAAAGAAGTGATATAATTTAAATAAGATGATATGATTTAAATAAGATAATAACTTTTTAATTTTTTATATTATTTAATAGATGCTAAACTTGGCCTAATTATTATTTTTTTCTTCTCAAAACGGATGAAACCAAAGCAAACAGTTTTGGGGGGAAGGAACAAAAACGTTCTTAAAAAAGACGTGTGGGTCCCAGTGGAAACGTGAGTGAGGTCATCAGCTTCTCGGCCGTTACGTTCCGTCCTTCCACCGACACGTGGCAATATGCCATTGGTGAGGTCCACGAAAGTGCTTTGAACGCCGACCTTGGTTTTGACTTCTGATTGGCTCGCTTATCACTGAAACGCTATAGGCGCTGTAGCTTTCGCTTGCAGATATTGGACCAAATTGTCCCACTGGTTTCTGTGTAATTACTGATTTGTCCTTCCTTTGTATTTGTTTTATTTTATAAAAAGGAATTTTCTTAGGTGTACAACCCACAAAAGGTGTAAGTGGGTTGCACACCATGTGCCACTTACACAAAAGGTGTAAGTGTAAGTGTAAGGTGTAAATGTAAGGTGTAAGTTGCACACCATGTGCCACTTACACAAAATGTGTAAGGTGTAAGGTATAAAAGGTGTAAGTATAAGGTGTAAGTGTAAAGAATAAGGTGTAAGGTGTAAGTTGCACACCATAACCAAACCCTAATTTTTAATTTACTTTTTCTCAATATAACCGCAAAGTCCAAAATAACCCTAAATGATTCATAAATAATTTTAATATTTTCAAACAAAAATGACTATTTGAAAAGAATTTTTTAACTTGTTTTTTTTAACTTTTTAACTATTGTAATCTCACTAAAAAAGTTTTATTTAGAATTTTTTTTTGATTTTTTGTAAAAAAAAAAGTGAATGAATTATAATTTGGATGTAATATTTTATCTTATTAGCTTTTTAATTTATTTTACCTTTTAGTGAGCTAAATAAGTCCCAACTTACTTCCCAAACAAGGCTATAATGTTTGGTTTCATTTTTAGAATCTATTTCAATTTTTATTTTTTTAAAATCTAGAAGTTAATTTGGTGAAAAAAAAATTAAAAAACACTCATCATTTTGATATAGTTTTATCTTTGAAGAGGGTAGAAATTATGTTTAAAAATTTAAAAATATTTTTAGTTATTCTTTTTGTCAAATTATTTTTTAGTTTTTAAAAAAATTCATTTTTTTTTTTGGAAAATCAAACCAAACAAATACATCTCACTAGATTTTTGTTACCATTTTATGTAAAGAAAAAAATTATATATAGCAACTCCTAAGCAATCTGTTTTTAAATGCGTAATTTTTGCTTGGCTTTTTCTTTTAATAAAAATTTATGGTTTTATTAGATATTTTTAAAAAGAACTTATTTTCACAATGGCCTTAATTACATATGAAATTTTAAATAAAATTTTTGAGTGCCACAAAAGCACAAGGACAAATCACCATTGTAATATCTTTAACTATATAAGCAACCAAGAAGTTATAACACAATGATGCAATTACATTAAAATTTCAAGAAGGAAAATATAGAGGTTTGATTCATATCATTGTGTAGCTTCACCTCAAACCAAAGAAAGGAAAAATAGCATCTAAATGTGCTAAACTTTGCAAACGTGTAGAATGGAGTTATGGAGGCTATATTGTAGCACATTGAATATGAAGTGAGCCTATTAGGTTAACTTTTTTTTTTTTTTGGTCATACTTATCTTATTGCTAAAAAAATTTGGTCTGAACAACTAAAATCCATAGAGGCTTCTCTTAAGATCCATGGTGGAAAATGACCATACGATGAATTAGGAACATGTAAAGACAGGGCATATTTTTTTTTTTGATCAGCAAAGACAGGGCATATTTAACAACAATATGTGCTAACTGGTCATATAATCGATGAACAAAATTAAAACTCTAAGAGGTGCGAGAAAAAGACATTCTTGATGTATTGGGTGAATAGATTATTTGAATGCATGGCATCATTCCATTTCTTATTTTTGTGTCTCATTTAAGCAATTGCTTTATTAAATATGTTATTGTTTACATAAGTGCTATGACATTGATCAAAATTAAATTAGTAGAAGCTGCATATTCAAGAAAGTAAACCTTTCTAACTTGTCGGTGCCAAAACTTCAAGTCACGATACGTAGAGACAAATGCATTTGATCGAGTGAAGTCATTAAATCACTAGAAGATTCCGTTGAAGCGGTTGAGTCATCACTAACATCTTTGTTTTCAAACCAAATAGAGTGTCGGTCAATAACAACTTGTGTTAGTTTGTGACATCACTACAACAAAAAGCACCAATGGCGACCAAAAAATTGATTTTCGTCGCTGAAAGTTGCACAAATGGCGACTAAAATCGATTTAGTCGCCAAAATTGATGCCTTTTGCCGACTAAAGGAGTTTAGTCGCCGAATAGATGGGTTTTAGCGACTAAAAGTTGGTTTAGTCGCCGAATATAGGGGTTTTACCGACTACAAAAATTTTAGTAGCTAAAAGGCACGGTTTTTGGCGACAAAAAGCATTTAGTAGCCAAAACTATAGGTTTTGGCAACTAAAAAATACTTTAGTCGCCGAATATAGGTGTTTTACCGACAAACAAATTTTTTGTAGCTAAAAGTGGACAATTTGGCGACTAAAACTGAGTTTAGTCGGCAAAAGTGGATGTTTTGGCGACGGAAAATAAGTTTAGTCGCCGGAAGTACTTTTTTTGGGCGGAAATTAAGGTTTTTAGCGACAAAGCAGCATTTAGTAGCCAAAAATCATAGAATTGGCGACTAAAATTCAGATTTAGTCGCCAAAAGTGTTCTCATATTTTTTTTTTCAGTAAATACTTTATTTTTTACATTAAATACATTAAATAAAAATAATTATTTATATATATAGATTGTATTAATACCGGCAAATTTAGTATATAAACAATATATATTGCATTAATATTCACGTAGGGTTGTAGTGGCATAGTGGGGAGAGAGTGTTGGCAAAGGTTGACAAAGTTAGGAAGTTGGTGGTCATAAGTTCGAAACTTGGTAGCAGCGGAGGCAAAATTTTTTTTTTTTCTAAAAATACTTTCAGCGACTAAAGTCAGTGGTCGCCAAAGGTATAAATAATAAAATAAAAAATCAACTATTGGTGACTAACAGTTTAGTCGGCAAAGGTATAATTTCCAAAAAAGAAATTGACTATTGGCGACAAAATCTTTAGTCGCTGAAGACCTGTCTATTGGCGACTAACAGTTTTTTAGTCGCCAAAGGAATTCGCGACGATTCATTGCCGACAAAACCGGTGACTAAATTTTTTAGTCGGGAAAAGTAAAACTTCGACATTTGGCGACTAAAATAGGACCTTTGGCGACTAAAAATTTAGTCGCCAAAAGTATTTTTTCTTGTAGTGCATTGATTTGTCAAATTATGATGAATTCACGTTCTTTGTCAAATCTATTGATTTTTTAGTAAATGATTTTATTTCACAAAACTTTAATTATTGTAAATATCCAACAACCTAACAAACTTGCTAGAGGAGAATATGAGAATGTGGAAACCAAAAGAAAAAACAGAGAAAGGTGCACAAATATGAAAAAACATGCACAAATGGTATGGTAAAAATAGTTCTAGGTGTGCGTGTGTTTTTAAATAACAAAGAAAACTGATATTCTCCCATGATCTTTTCAAATTTACCATTCCACACATTCTGTCACCTACAAAAGCATTGGGTAAAAATATAGGAGAGACATAAAATAAATGAGAAAAAAAAAATTGTAAATCAAAGGAAATTGTTTCTGATGCAAGTGAGAATTGTATTCAGTGCAACTATTAATTGCAAAGATTCCAATGATTTGTAATTATTTTTCTCATTTCAAATTTATATGATATTTCCCCAAAAATATATAATCTTCTGGTGCTTATCCTGTCTCCAAGCCAATTTGGTGAATTCAGGGATGAATTTGACATTTGAAATTATGTACAAAATGACAACTAGAAAGTGTAAGAAGAAGAAAATGTAGTGGAGAGGGGAATAATTTACACAAATACACAAGTAATGATAGATAACTTGAAAAATCATACAAAAATATTAGCAAACAATGTTACTGACTAAGAAGTACGGACACAACACGTGGGGGACATGTACAAAATATATAATTTTATATATTTATTACATATTGTATATATGTATAAATAATTGTTATATATATATATATGAATATTTAAGTGAAATAATTTTAAAATCTTAATAAGGAGAATAGGTATAAATCTACATTGTTTTCGCTTTTGTCATTGAATTCGAGCTATTTTATTCAAATAGTGTTAAACATGAGATATTATCTTCTTAGAAGTGTCCATACTTCTTTGGTGACATATTTAAGTTTGGTAATTTTAAATCGAAATATCTATTAAAGTATCTTATTGTTTTAAAAATGTCATGGTCATGCCATTTTGGTAGACTATTTAGTTTAGGAAAATACTATACAAATACATATTTTTCTACTAAATTTTCTTATCAACCTAAAAATAAATTCAATGAATCTCATGTATATTTGTTAATGAAAACCATACTATATCGTATCTGATGGTTTAAAAAGAAAAATCTATTCATATATAACATTATTTTGTATTAGCTACATTAACTATATTGGGAAGTACAAACATAGTCTTTGATTAGATAAATCCAAGACTGAAAGTATGTTGTTCTTGTGATAATTAATGTACTATAGTTCGCTATTTGAGGCTTGTAAGTTCCATTATGCTAAGTTGTTGGAAATTGACAATTCTTCATATGACTTTACCATATTTGATCATTTTTACCAACTTTGTTTCTATTCTTCTATACATGGTTTTGCATAACCTAACCATTTTGGCTAGCCCACAAAGGGTATGTTTGTTTGGACGAACTGGATAAGGGGAGAATTGGAATCCACCGGACTATTAGTCTTAGGATACATTGTTTCTGGATTATTTAGTTAGACTAGATTTGTATCTCATATTTGTTTAGTTATGGGATTAGATGTCAAGAAATGACTATTTGGTTGGATAGTAAATGAATCATATGTTTGTTTAGAATATTATGAAAAAGGATAAATGCTCAAATGACTATTTTTCCCTTTTTAATTATTTACTAAGTAATAGCAATACTAAACATATCTTTAACATTTTAATTATTTTTAGCTAGATTAAATAAAAAAAATTATTTTATTTTATTTTTTACACAATTAAATAAATTTATTTTTTTAAAATTAAATAAATTAAATAAATAAAATATCAATAAAAATATATGTTATTTTTTTAATTAAAATTTTAAATAAATTTATTTTAAATAATAATAATTATTAAATAATGAAATTAAATAAAATATCTATTAAAATTTAAATAATGAAATTAAATAAAATATAAACAAAATTTTAAAATAAAACATCAATAAAATATCTACAAAAAATTATTTTAAAAAATTAAATAAATAAAACATCAATAAAAATTAAATAAAATTATTTTATTTTTAAATTGAGACATTTAAATTTTATTGAATTTTACTAAATATAATACATAATTAAATAGTAGAGAGTCAAAATGGTCATTTCACCAACTGATTTAATATCCCCTTATCCCCTCATTTGTGTTCCACCTCTCATGGGACACAATAGTCCAACAGATTTGAGATTAATAGTCCGGTGCAAAAATTTTGAACTAAACAACGGACTATTAGTCCAATCCCATGATTCAATCTCTCAAAACAAACACCACCAAAGTGGACATAAGAAATAAGCACGGTATCCTCTGTTTCCATTTCTCAAAGTACTTATAGTAGATAAATTATATCTCGAAATTCTCATACTTCAATATGCTCACAAGACTCAACAGTTATGAGTGTTTTGGACATTTTTATCACCAAATTGCCACATCTCTCTCTGCATATATGTGAAAATCTTATATTTTGCAAATCACGGTTTAAATAACGATATGGGGAAAAGATTGTAATTGGTCGTGGTGTAATGACATTAGGAGCATCAGATTTTATGTATGAGGAATTAATTGTCACGAATGTGAATTTTTTAAAATCATCAATAACATTAAAAACAAAATTAAAAAAATAAAGAAGAAGAAGCAGCTTTATAGTGGCTTTAAATTGGCTAGAACCAATGCGCATAAAAAATCAACATATAATTTTCAATCTAACCTAGATACGAGTTGTCTCGATATTAGATATTTTAAAAATTCAATACGGATAAGCCTATATTCGAACAATTATGAAACGTACTTGTAAAAATTACTCTGCATCAAACGATTACATTCATTCTAGATATAACCTAGATATATCGGGATTCATTTTCAAACTATATATTCTAAGTACATAACATTTTTCATATTTAAATTTAAAATTTTGGATAACTAAGTGTGAACCAATTTGTGTACACTTCGACTAATCTCAATGTGTTGAAGTTAACGACGAGATAAACATCCAATGGCTCCTTGGACGACTTGAAATCGAAATTTTGGGTCTTATACTTAGATCTTTACTGTTCGACCACCCTGTTAGGTTTTCATATTTAAAAACATTGATATAATTAAACACACCGAGCTCGAAAATTGAGAAGTTAAGACTATGGCTTTGTTTGGGAAACCAAGTTTGGGGTTTTTTTTAAACTATTTTAGCAACAAAAAGCAAAATAGACTTTTTAGCCTAAAATAAAACATCACATTAAACCTATAATCATTACATTTTTTCTCTCATAAAAAAGTTAAAAAAGTCAAAAGTCCTTTCCTAAACGAGACTTTTTAACCCCAGACTAAAATAATTAAAAAAGCCAAAAAGTTAAAAAAACCAACTCACTTTCCAAATGAGCCCTATGTTTAAATCATCAATTTGGGTAGAAATTTAAAAAGAAAAAATGTGCATAATATGTAAATAAAATATAATTATATTTTATTTACATTTTTTTTCTTTCCAAATCTCTACTCAAATTTATAATTCAAATGCATCCTAAATAATCTAATGAAAGTTCCTAGTTCTTAATAAATAAATAAATAAATAAAAGTCTAAATTTGGTTTGTGGGCAATAATGTCTTTTTGAAACAACCAAACAAAAGTGCAGCCGTTCTCTCCTTAGCTATTTATCTAAACAAAAGAAAGAGCCGACTCATTTTCAACTGTGTATGAGAGAGAGAAAGAGAGAGAGAGAGAGAGAGAGAGAGAGAGAGAGTTGGCGTCTTTTGCCCTCTACGCAGCTTAAAACACGCAGAGGCAAACATAGAGAGCCCCATTGACACGTTTCAACTCATTCAATCTCATTCTTCTTCATCTCAATATATATCCCAACCCAACTTTCTATATTATATCGAGATTTTAGATTTTCGATACTAATATCCATCGATATATATATCAGTTAATACGGTCTCATATCGATATATATAACACAGAGAGAGAGAGAGAGAGAGAGAGAGAGGAGCTGTGAGCCAAATTCACGAGATGAAGGAAGATAAAAATTAAAGAAAAAAAAAAGTGGAAGTACTTGGCTTACCGCATGTTTGCTTCACGCAAGCAGCTAACACTGTGTGTGTGAGAGAGAGAGTTTGCTTCATCGCGTGGCTTTAAAGACTTCATTTAGTGTTTAAACCCCAAAACAAAACAACCCCCCACCAAACCCTAGAACCCCATCTTCTCTCTCTCTCTCTCTCCTCTTCAAGAACCCCCACAAACAAACCCTAATTATGTGATGTCCAAAACCAACAAACCCAATTTCCCAACAAAATGAGTGCAACCGCAAACCCTAGCAGCAGCGGCTCTGGTGGCGGAACTACCAGCGGAAGCGGTGGAGGTGGCGGAAGCGGTGGTGGTGGTGGTGGTGCCGGGCCATGCGGCGCCTGCAAGTTCTTGAGGAGAAAATGCGTTGCCGGGTGCATATTCGCGCCGTATTTCGATTCCGAACAAGGTTTATCCCATTTTTCTTTGCCCTCTTCGTAATCATAATGTTTTATTGTCATTAATAAAATATTACTCTTTTTTTTTTTTGGGGGTCAAAAAAAGGGGCAGCCCATCTTTTCAAATCAAAATCCTCTCCTTAATCTCTGTCTTTGACTTCCTACTTAGAGCATTGGGCTCATTTTTGGGTTCAATTTCGATAATTCGGATCGTTCAGATTTTAAAATTTGTTAAGTATATCATACAAATTTGTTAAGTATATCATACCTGTAAAAAATCAAGTTGATCAGATATCAAAAAGTACGTGTTTGGAAAACTATTTATTAAATTTTTTTTAAAAAATGATTTTTAGTTCGATGATCCGAACACATAGTTTTTGATATTCGATCAATTTAATTTTTTACAGATATAATATATTTAACAAATATTAAAATATAATCAAAATTGGGCCAAAAATTGGACCTGATAGCTCAACAACTAAGGAGCCAATGAAAGAGATCAAGGAGATGATCTTGATTCCAATTTTTTCCCCTATCTTATTCATAACGTTTTGTTTTCATTAATAAAAAATTAGTACTTTCTTTTTTTGGGGCGATCAAAAAAAAGGGTAGCCCATTTTTTCCCTCTTCCTAACATTTCATTTTCATTATTCACCCAAAAAAAAACATTTCATTTTCATTAATAAAATGTTAGTATAAATATTTTTTGGTGATCAAAGAAAAGGGCAACTCATTTTTCTTCCAATGTTTTATTTTCATTAATAAAATATGAGTACTTTCTTTTGGGTGATAAAAAAAAAAAAAAAGGCAACTAATTTTTTCCCACTTTGTAATGATTTATTTTCATTAATAAAATGTTAGTATTTTTTGTGGATAAAAAAGAAGTGCAATTCATTTTTCTTTTCACCCTCTTTGTAATGATTTATTTTCATTAAGAAAATGTTAGTACTTTATTTTTCGATGATCAAAAAACCAAAAAGGAAGAGCAACCCATTTTTTCCCCTTTCGTAATGATATATTTTCATTAATAAAATGTTGGTACTTTCTTTTTTTGGTCGATCCAAAAACAAAGTGCAGCCCATTTTTCTTTTTCGCCATCTTTGCAATGTTTTATTATCATTAATAAAATGTTAATATTTTCTTTTTCTTTTTTTGCCTATAAAAAAAAAAAAAAAAAAAAGGAGCGGCGCATTTTGCGGCAGTGCATAAGGTGTTCGGAGCGAGCAATGTGTCGAAATTGCTTCTGCACATTCCGGTGCACAGGCGGCCCGACGCGGTGGTGACAATTTGTTATGAGGCGCAGGCTCGCCTGAGAGACCCCGTCTACGGCTGTGTTGCCCACCTCTTTGCCCTCCAACAACAGGTACACATAATCATCAATCCATATATTCTCTAAAGTTAATAATTCTTGTGTACATTTAATTAAGGGCAAACTTCAGTTTGACTATCTATGATTTGAATCATGTGCCGTTTATTTTTTAACATTTAAAAATGACCATATAATTTCGTTGTGGTTCGCGGACTGAAGTATACCGTTAAGCCCCTTAAAGATTTAATGAAAAAAACTAAAATACTCTTATATTTTCATCATTTATTTGGAATACAAAGTGTATTTTAACCTCCTGTGCTTTATTTTATATGCGATTTACCTTGTTGAAATTTGAAAATGAACATATAATCCTCTTATCTTCATCACGTGTTTCTCACTTGTTGTTAAGTTAGACGAAATGTTTAATAGTATTTAACAGTACACTTCAGTTCACAAACCACATAGGGATTATATAGTCATTTCTAACTACTAGGAGGGTAAATCACACATGACCCAAACCATTAAAGTTTGGCCTTTAATTAATTAATGGGGCTCGGGGTTTTGTGAATTTTTAAAAGATTTCTATATATATATATATATATATTTGTGAAAATGTAGTCATTTTTTCATGTATTCTATTATTGGTTTTCCCTTATTTTTTTGCTCGGTAAGTATTTATTTGTTTGGCTAATAAGAAGGTAAAAAAATAAAATAAAAAAGAAATACTATACATAAAACGATTTAATTTTTTTTTTTTTTAAAACATCAAGTCACAATGTAATGAGTCATCACAGCAATATTGATTAATATAGATCTCATTGTCTTTTCTGTCAAGTAGTTAGAAAACTAAAAAAAGAAAATTATGTATAGTATTACTCTAAAAACTATATTCTTCAAAAAATACATATATTTTATTATATAAAGCATACGATTCATTTAGTGTGAACATTGTCACGTTAAAAAAAAAAAAAAAAACTTGGTACAATAATAATTACATTCAGTAAATGCTGAATAATTTTTTTTCATTCGTCAAACTACTCAAAATTGTTAAATAATTTTTCTCTTTTATCAAATTACCTCTCAATAAAACCCACCTCTAATGTGAATGTATGATATATTTGTTTGTATGTACATATATATAAATGACTGAAGCCCACTTTACATTTGTGTGAAAATATTAAAACTAGTCTGTATATATATACCTATATATTATATATATGGACAAGTCAAGTCATGAGATTATTGTAATCTCATCTCTACAAGGGGAAGAAAAATCTTATCATCACAGTCAAAACGGTTAGGAGGGTATCATCATCAGGACATGAAAAGATGCATAAACATATATAATATAAGTATTATTGTCTTTGTTTTTTTTAAACAAACGTAATTTAATTTGTAGAAGCAATGTTAGTGGAAAAAGCCCTTCCAAGTTGACAAAAGTGCATTCTCAAATCAAGATCAATTGTTCAAAAAAACAAAAAACAAAAATCAAGTTTGATCACGGCTTCATTATTATTAAGTCAAATTCAAGAATCAAACTACTCATTTCTTCGTCTTATTAATTTGTGTGCATGCATGTTTAGAAGATTTTTTTTTTTTTTTTTTTTTTTTTTTTTTTTTTTTTTTTAAGGAGTTAATTGGGTCCCAGTTAGAAAAAAAAAAAGAAAAAAAGTTCAGTATGGTACCATTGGATTTGGGCCTATTGGATTTTGTTTTTTTGTTTATTTGCTTATTATGAAAAAATTTATAAAAAATAGAGAGGTGAGCTGGATAAAATAAGTCAATAAGCTGGTTTTTTTTTTGCCTTCTTAAAAGAGACCTTAGAGCATCTCTAACGGTAATAGGTATTTTACCTATCTAAATATTACTATAAAGTATACATTTTATTTTGCCTATCAACTGTTTTATGTTTTTACTCTAACCATGCTCTTTATTTTAGTTATTTATCCAAATACTATTAATTTTATAGAATGTCACGTCAACAACAAAGATGGAGGGAAATAATCATAATGATTGAATACATTTTGCCTAACATTGAAGGCTAGCTACATATAGCTAGTGAATATGAGTTGAGCCAAAATGCTTAATCATATGCCTAGTGCATTGGAATTGAAAAAAATGAGTCACATTAGGCATTTTAACTAACAAGTATTATATACCTAGTGGGTTGGAGATGTTCGGAGTTTATTATTAGTCTCATTTTGATAATCTAAATAATTTATTTTATAAATTTTTGTGTGTAAATCGATAATGAAAAAGTCAAATTGATTCAATAATTGTAATAACATAATTTTATTATATTTGTCTATTTTTTTAAAAGTAAATATGATAAAATTATATAGTTACAATTATCGAGTTAATCTGATTTTTTTATGAATGATTTACACATAAGGATCTAAAAATAAATAAATCAAATTATCAAAGTGCCACCTATGGTAGACCTCACAAACCCAAGTGGATTGAATTGAAGAGAGATCTTTGTTTTTTGTTTTGGCAAAAGTTATGTACCTTGAAAAGTATTCCAAAAATGAAATATAAGGGGTAGAATTTTTTTTGGGGAGGTATAAATCACATCCAAAATAAATATGATCCACATAATTTTATATCTTTTGGAAATAATTTTTAAAATGTTGTTTTTAAGTACATACTATTAATGTTTTATTTTAAGTTATAGGTAAAGTACCATATTTACAAAGCACACAAGAAAGTGTGGACCATTGTTTTTTATATTAATTTGATTTATTGTTATAAAATGTTGTTTTATTTATTTATTTATTTTTTGTATTCAATAAATTTTTTAAAGATTTTTCATAAATTATATATATTTTTAAGTATATCTAAATAAAGTGATTTTAAAAAGTAAAATAAAAAAATAAAAAATATTAAAGATATTCATAAAAAAAATCTCTAAAAATTTCAAATTCAACCTAATGCATGTGAGTTTATTTTAAGATTGCCTCTGTTTGGGAAGAGGCTTTTTGGATTTTTTTGACTAAAATAATCACAAAAAATAAAAATAAGTTTTTTAATCTAATAAAGCAAAACATTACATTCAACTCATAATCATTACACTATTTTTCTCACAAAAAAATCAAAAACTCCTTTCAAATCAAACTTTTTAACTCTAAATTAAAATAACCAAAAAAAATAAAAAAACCAATCCACTCCCACAAACGAGAGAGATGGGAAATACCACAATCATCAATAAGAAAGCTGAACAAGAAAGTGTGGACCATTGGGTGCTATAGTATATATATAAACATAGACAATGCTGAAATCTAGAAGCGGTGATTGATTGATTAACTTAATCATTTGTCGGCGTTTACCACAAAGAAGGACTGTGCTGCCCCACTTTCTGTGCAAAAACTATCTCAATGAATGTTGGCTGCTATTAAGGAGATGGTCGGTCTGTTCAGCCCTTTACTTCTATCATTGTTTATGTAAGGTGAAGGGTCACTTCACATAGACTAGTAACAATGTCACCATGACAGAATTTATGCATATAAAAATATTTATAAAAACTTTAATACTTATAGTACATTGCATAAAATATATTTTAATTATGAATCTCGCTGGATAATGGTTGAACAAAAGTGATTTAAAAATTGTTTCAAATGATTTAAATAAATATATTTTTTAATTTTTTATAAAAAAAAATAAAAAAAATAAAGAGGTGGTGGAACTAAATAAGTTATTTAGTTGGCCGTTTAAAACCTATTAAAAAACTCTTAAAATATTTTTAGGGTGTAACAAACCTGTTTATTGATATTTTTTTAATGATAATTATAATCTCAATTAAAATTATTATAATAAACACAAATTAAAATGAAATATCCACCCTCCCACAATAAAAAATTGAACACCGAACCCTGACAAAACCAAATTGTGCACTCACCTTTGAAAACCCAACGCACATGGTCTATCATTCTTAGAACCACAATGCTAAACGAAACTGATTAAGAAAATTGGGTAATGAAGCATGATCGAGATAGCGCGGAGGAGGCTCAAAGTGTATTGGTAAGTTTTTTGAACAAAAAGTTCAATTATAATTGACAAAAAAATAAATAAAACTTAGCATAATACTTAACATATTTTTATATATTTCCTCATTGGCTTAGAATCCCAAATAGAGACTTGAATTTATCTGAGAAAATTCTACGAAACCAATGGCATAGTCTCTCTTTGTTTCTGTGCATAAAATCGAGTGAAAATGGGATGCTGTAACAGTAAGAACGTAGATTCCAAGGCTACCTGCATGGCTCGGTGGCGCTCCACCGGCATTGTCGCCTTCGTGGGTTTGGGGAGGAGGGGTGTGAATCTGTTAGGTTATATTTTAGTGAGTGTCCATATCGGTGGATGTGTAATATTTTAGAGGAGGGATAGTTTTTTTTTTTTTTCATCAGTAAAAGAAATGACAAATTTATTGATGAAAGAGAAGATAAATACATCAATAAAGGAAAAAGGGGATGAGTGCGACAAGCATCATAGTGAAACAAATCGATCCCAACTAGGTTGGCATCGAAAATATCGCCTAATCATATGCTAGTACAACATCAAAAGTCGGTGAGAAACCAATCACAAAATCAAAACCAACCTCACCCAAGTATAAGATCATCACACCTAATACAAATTACACCCAAAACTAACAACCAGCCACAATACAGATTGACAGATTGATGAACGAGGAGGGATAGTTTTGGTATTGTGCGGGGGAGTTCCCTAGAAATTTTATCAATGTTTACATTTTACCAGTGGACATTTAAAGAAATGCGGAGTCCTTAGAAAAAAAAAATGTGAGAACTATTAGCACCACCCTATTTTTATTGTTGAAGGTTTCAAATTTTAATGGATACAATAGAATAGAATTTTATTTTAGTGTTTAGTCTGATATCTTGAAAATTCTTAAACTACTACTATGGTTAAAATGAATTAAAATTGGTGTATATAAGTTTATATATATATATATATATATATATGGAGGTGTGTGAGTTAATATTTTAAATAATATGATATTTACTGATATATTAATCGATACTATTTGAAACCATAGTGTGAGCGCACTACATAGTGTATACACTCAATGAGTGTGAAGTTAAAAAAGTATCATAATTTAAGTTGTACATTTTATATAATAGTGTATATATATATTTGTATAGGATTTTGCAATTTTAATGTCATAGCATATAAATAGTTTGTTGAAACTGAGCTAATTTAGTTAGTTAGCATTTATGATTTTCATATAAAAAGTTATGAGTTCGAACTTTAAGATATGATCTAATAGTTAAATATTTCATTTTTCAATTCTATTTGAAACTATTTCAAAACTTTGGCTTGATAAGTATAGTATATGTGGAATGAAAAATGTTTGAGGGCCCAAAATATGAGGCTCGAATCCGGCTTGAAGCTCAAAACGACGTCGTTTTGGGCTTCAAATTTTTATTTTTTTTTTTACTTTTTCTTCCTCTACTTTCTTTTCTTCTTCTTCTTCTTCGTTTTGAACACAGGAGAAGCAGAGGCGAGAGAGAGAAACAGAGGGGAGAGGCGGGAGCTCGTCGTCGCAGCTCGTCACTCGTCGGCCGATCGTTGCCTCTGCCTCCGCCTCCGCCTCCGCCTCCACCTCCCTCCGCTTCCAGCTCTATTTTTAGGGCCCTCTCCAGTTCTGCTTCTCCTTCTCTTCTTCTTCTTCTTCTTCTTCTTCCTTCTCAAATTCGAGCCAAATTTGGCTCAAAACCCTTTCGGGCTCTGTAACAGAGCTCTATGTGGAACATAGGCTGCATACATTGAGAGATTAATTGGACCGAAGCCCTAAAATAGATAGTCATATGAAATTTCATTTTAGTTTAAGCTAGTGCAAAATTTTTATTTGATACATTGTATACACACACAAATTAAGAAAAGAAAAATATAACTGCATATGTATATTTTATATATAGTACGTACAGTTACATATATATACACGTAAAATGTAATATTATTTAGTACTTGTTTGATGTGCACTAAAAAAATGCATTTTTTTTGCATATATACACTTATTTGAGTCACATCAATCAACATTTTCTCTCTACTTTTCTACCCACTTTCTCTACTTTTCTATATATTTTTTTATAAAAAATCAAAAAGTGTACTTATTTAGAACATTCCAAATCACCCCTTACTCTGTAATATCTATAGATCTGTCTTCTTTTGTGGAGGATACTATTTGCTTCAATACTGTATATATCATTTTATACATAAACTGGTCTCTAAAGTATATTATCATTCTTCTCCCACCTTACATTCTCTTTTTATTTTATTTTATACCAAAAAAGCTTCTCTGTTCAATTAGAAATTGCTTCCATGGTATTTGAATTTTTTTATATGTATATATGTAACTTACAAATTATATTGTACATACATGTAGACTTGTGTATATGGTGCAAATTTTTTCTTCATGTTTTGGCCTTTCGTGATGATGAAATTTTGATTCCGTCCCTAAATGTAATTGATCACTTTCTTTTTTTCTTTTTCTTTTTTTTTTCTTTTTTCGGTTATGTGCTATGAACATAAAAAAAATTTACAAAACAAAACACTAATATGAAACAAAGGTCCACATATTAGGCTCACGTTTTGTCTCACATCTATATCTTATTTTGTTAAAATCTTTTATGCATTTAGGCATTCTCTTTCTTTTTTTAGGGAGGGGGAATCTTAGCCACTTGTTTGGCTACCGAGATTGTTACTCTCTCTCTCTCTCTCTCTTCAAAATCAGTATAACTGCTATCTTTTCTTATGACATTTTTTTGTTTACTAGACAAACAATGATGAATCTCACATGAATTTATTAACTTCAATTCCACTTAAATGAACTTAATATATTTTACTTTATTTTTATTTTTATTTTTACTTATTATTTAATTTTTTTGATGACGACGAGACTTGACGCAGCAATAAAGTGCTTCATTGTCATCTAAGCATCATGAGCTCAAACTACAGAAATAGCCCATAAATTTACAATCATAACAATGTGAGTGACTATTTTACATGTTACAGGTGGTGAATTTACAAGCAGAGCTTACATATTTACAAGCCCACCTTGCAACACTAGAGCTTCCAACTCCACCACCTCCACCGCCTCAACCTCTCCCAATGCCGCCGCCACTCTCAATATCGGACCTCCCATCAGCAGCCTCCATGTCTGCCGCTAATGACTTCTCATCACTCTTTGATCCAATGGCACAATCTTCGTGGGCAATGCAGCATTGCCAAATCGACCCGCGACAATTTGGAGCCACCGGAGCTCTGACCGACATTCCACCACCAGCTAGAGGCGGCATTGGCGGCAGCGACCTCCAATTGCTGGCACGAGAACTTCTACATAGGTACGGGTCTCCACCGGTGCCATGCTCTGAGGCTTCACCTTTACCACCACACTCCAAGTGAGACTGACCCAATTAACTTGGTACTTGTCCCGGGATCCATGATGGGTGGGGACCCGAAACCAGAGTTTAATCTCCTTTATTAATGGGCAAAGCAATTTTCGTAACTACCTTTTTTTTTCCCCTACCTTTCTTTGTTTATTTACGAACACTAGTGAAATTCAATGTTAGTTTATATACATCTTGCTGGCATATCATATTTCATTCATTTTGTTTACTTATTTTAAAGTTAGATCTATGTTCATTTGGTGGATCTAAATTATCATGAGATTTTACATTCTCATGGATTTTTACATGGTTGATGATGAATATACGTAATGTGTGTATATCTGCCAGTCATCAAAGTAGGATCGAGCTATAACGAGTCAATTTGAACCTAACAGTGGATTGTTCAAGTTTGAGTCGAATAGGAAATCACTTGAGAAAAACTTAATGAGTTTAAAAAGTGCATTCAAGTTTGATTTGTTCATATTTCAAAACTAATTTCAAATGAGTTTCAACTTGAGCTGATCACGAACCGAATTGGAGTAGCTCGATTTCCTATACAGTTCCATGATGCATATAGGCTTATCGAGCCAGACTCAGGAAAAACATAAAAAGAAAAAAAAATTTATTCAAGAAAAATACACAAAATACTCATATTAGTGCACATAATAGAATATGGGTGTTAATAATCCAGCTCGGGGACTTGATACTGAGGTAGGTACAAACTGCATTACAAGCAGAGGTTCCAAATCTTCTTGGACTTTTGGATCATGCTACCACTAGTCCACAGACTATGAAGGCTCAAGACTCGTTGAAGAAATGGAACAAACCAATTATTGGTTTTTTTATTCTGGTATAATATCAGATTGAACACAAGCACATATCCAGAAGCAATTAAGCAAGGACTTGGATTGGTCAGTTCAATGTAAGTTCGTACAACTTAGCTACAAGAGAGAGAGAGAGAGAGATTTCCTAAAGCCCGTTAAACTCATGGATACAATATCTGCATAACTATCTATTGGAAGGAGAAAAATACTCTAAACAAATGTCTAAGAAGGCGGCATTGGCATTACCCAGGAAGCAGGAAAACAAGTTTAATTTACCATAGCTCATCATTGTTCTTTTGCCTGTTTTGCCGGTTTTCAATATGCTGGTAGCAGCTTGCATCCCTGAAACACCACAAAAGACACTAGTTACAAGATGTACTATTTTCTAGTAGTGGACGCAGAAAATTTCTCAATGGCTTTTGCCACAGAATCAACAGATCAGGACACGCAACAACTTAAGAGTTACAGGTAACAATATAAAGGCATACCTCAATTTAGTGAAGTACATGCAGGTCAAGCCACATTTCAACAAGTTTCATAGTTGCAAGCAACACTCACTCCACTCAAGACATGGGAGGTATCAAAAATGAGATTAACCAAGAGACCTGAACCAAAGAGCAAAATGCAATCAGATAAGCAAAACGATCAATGTGTTTGATATTACTCTCCACCACCTATTTTATATAGACTTTTCTAAATTTGTAAAGTACTTGTATTAGACACCTAACACGTGGATAAGGTCTGATATGCTTAGCAAAAAATGCACCCAACAAGTATGTATACGTAGTCGAGTTTATAATATAACTATGCATAGGATGTCGTTTTATACATAAAATGTTATATCTTAATTTGTAAACAAAATTTTGCCCTTACAAAATGAAAGTTCTTTAGAAATATAAAATGTAGACGTGTCATGGTGTCATTGCCATTAGAATTAGATGAATTAGACACTTACCCACACCATATGGAGCTGTTTGGTACAACTTATGGAGCTATTTATAGCTTTTTATCTTAGAAATTTGTGTTTGATCGAGATTATACTTACATCCTATGAGATAGAAATAACTTAAATAAGTTGAGAAAAGCTAATTATTAGGAAGCATGGGGAGAGATGTTTTTAACTTCTGCTCTATAATTATCAGCTTTCAGCTTACTAGAAGCTGCACTGAACAGGCCCATAGTCCGCCACTGCCAACCATGTAATTGCAGAGGGAGAGAGACAGAATTACGCACCTATAATGCTCCAACAAAGGGAAGTTATGGAGGCAGGCGATTGAGCATGTTTCCCAAGCAGACACCAAGCAAAGAAAGCTTGAAGCTGAACTAAAAAGCACGTCCTTTGCAGTTGACTTGCTTCGAGGCATATTCTTTCAACACAAGATTGACTTCTTCCACTACCCCCAACCTTCGAAACCACCCAACTAGTACTTCTGAAGCTTCTTTTCCAACCATGATACCATCTCTCTCCAAATCTATGAGAAAACCCAGTGCCTTGTTAAGCTTGTTGTCCTTTTCACAAGCAGCCAAAATCAGAGCCACACATTTATCATTGGGTTCAAGACCAGCTCCTCTCAAATTTTCAAACGCGATACAAGCCTTGTGACTATGACCCGCGACTACATATGCATTTATGAGGAGACCGCACAGCTTGGCATCGGGAATGATGCCCGCAAATTGAATTGCATTGAACACCCTTTGAGCTCCTTCACTATCACCGATCATGGAATATGCTCTCAACAAGGCTTTGTAAACTTCTCTTCCGGCATATGTTTCTTGGTCTTCCATTTCTCTAAGTAAACTCTCTCCCTGATCAAGCATCCCAGCTCTAATGTAAGTCATGATCATTGCCCCGTATGATCTCTTATCGAGTGGCACACCAAGTAGCTTCATCTCCTCAAATGTATTTTCTGCCTGTTTAAGATTTCCTGCCTTGCTATACATGTGAATTAAAGCGGTCAGGGTCACTTGATCGCACAGGAAGCCTTTTCTCTTCATGGCCAATAGGATCTTTTCAGCATCTTGCAGTCTGTTTTGTTTGGCATAGCCATGAATTACCTTGGTATAGTCACGAACATTGGCTTCAAATGATTCTTCTAGGAGTGCAAGTTCTGATACCTAAGAGAAAAGCAATGAGCAATGAAACTTGGAAACAATGCCAAAATTAATCAAAAGACACTACTGAAAGAAATGTTCTATGTAGGGGTCATTGCTTCATACAACTATAAAAGGTCAACAGTAAAGTTTGACAATACAGGTTTAAGTCCAAGGGCAGCCAATTCAAGCAAAAAAGCCATAGGTTGCATATGTACCCAATCACCCCTCTTAGAACACTGTATTGACAATTGTTTTTGTAAAAGAATGATGCACTTGTAGGTCATTTTGCACTATCTTCCTCAATTTTTTTGCCCAGAGACAAATATTGTTGCTAAAGGTATATAAGTCAAAATTACATATGCTTATGCATAATTCGCAGGATATCACTAGCACCTTAACTTTTACTCCAAAACAAAACCAATCTTCCTAATAACTGTCAATTATTAAGCAGAGTTCATAGATTGCTGAAGATGCAATATGCATGTGCTCAATGAAGTTGAAAGAACTGAGCATGTAAAACAGAAGAATGGCAACTTCAAATTTCCATCCTACAAAGTTCATGCAAAAGCACAAGTAGTCCTTAAATGGGACCATCATAATACCTGAAAAGACAAGTAGGACCTATCTATAATCATTAGCAATAAAGCCATTGCTTAAGACCAATTCAAGGTACACCAAACTGGAAGATGGTCTGAGGAGAACATAGTAGCTAACTGATAATTGAAACATTGTTTCTAATTGTATCCTCTAATTGAAAGGAAAGTCAAAGGCATAAGCAGTCTACTTGCATATACTCCTTCTATCAATCACAGGCTATCTACGCTTGGGTAATCAACTGAGTGAATCAGTTTTGATGCTTCACAGTCATGGAACCAATTTCATCTTAGCAATCACAAGTTCTTGAGTGGATTGAATGAATCTCGACCTCCTTGCACAGGTGCAGCTAATATGGACTGGGCCAAGTGTTACTTGGTGAGAGCATGTTGAGGGAATCTCAGATTGATCGATTCAAAAGTTTGGCCTCAATGAGTTGTTCAGTGGTTTGCCATGTTGAAAGTATTTTACATAGCATTAAAAATGATTAATTATACTAATGGCTCCCAAACTGTGTAGTGGCCCTTTGGTCTTCAAAAAACCCCCAAAGTATGCGCTTAGGGGCATTTTGGTCTTCAATCGTCCAATTGTGTCAATTTAATACCCAGTGGTTAAAATGTGTGTTTAAAAGGTTCCTAAGTCAACACCATCCAAAATTAATGACGGAAGCAACGGTATTTTGGGGAGAAAATAAAAGGACCGAACCAAAAAGATAAACAGGAGAGCAACCAAATGCCTATGTCGAACCTTGGTAAGAACAGAGGTCTCATACTTCAACAGTTCCAAATACATCTCTTACCTATGTGTTTTCCTCCCTAAAATTGTTAGTGACATCCTTCAAAACTGGAATGGAGATTACCATGCTTCCGGCTTCGACAACAAGAATAGCACTAGGTCCACTACAGCATTACCGCCGTGACTGTATGTCTCACTCTTTGCCCCACCATTAACCCCGGAACCAGCAGCAGTTTCTTAACAGCATCATGGTCCAAACCTGAAAGGTGAGGATGAATCACCATTGCATTTGGACTATGCAACCTACCGGAATATTTTTGTCTAGCCCTGTAAATATAGAATGCTCCAACCCCAACAGTGAATACTGCACAAACAGCACCAATTACCAAACCCACAACCACACCAATCAACTTATTGCCACTACTACACTAAGTATAGGTTCTTTCCCTGGGTAGATGTACTCTCAGAAGGTGTTTTCGCTGTACCCAGCAATGGTCAGGATAGCGTTGTAAAAAAAGGATGGATTCTTAAAGAGGTCAAGTCGTAAAAGAACATAACGGTCAACGGTAAATGAATCCTTAGAGTTTGCCTTTGAAATCAACAATGTTTCAATGAGAATGGAAACTAGTGAGGGTGAACAAGGTCTGTGAAAGGGGAGCACATCATGTTCTCTCATTCTCCCCCCAACAAAAGAAATACCACAATAAAGCTTTCAAACTATGTTATGTGGGTTATAGCAATCACTTATGATAAAAATGGGAGCACCAATAGCTAGAAGTCATAAGCCTGTCTGAGTAAAAAATGTGAGATTAAAAGTAAATTTGGGATCATCTAAAATTAAATGTTTTCGATAAGCAACGATGAACAATATGCACAACATGAGAGCTACAATTAGGAAGATTGGCAGAGCATGTTGTGGAAGAAGAAAAATAATAATGTTAATGAAGCTTATTAAGCTATCTCAACCACTAGATGTCAAGTAGTATTTCACCATTCAGGCATGCTACTAACTAAGCAGCAACACTAGCCATTCACAATAACACAGGAACCCCATGAGTTTTCAACAACCACATATTACCATTTATGTCGAAACATCCAATTTGAATACTATTATAGAAAGAAAGATATATTACTGTTATTTTATATTCTGCAGTACAAATATCTCTACAGCTGCTTCTCACTACCCCCACCCTACCCATCAAGCAAAAAAGTTATGTCTCCAAGCTCTTAGTTAGAGTTTGGTTCCTGAAATGAATTTTAACAGGAATGGAATGGGTATTCCTTGATCTCCTAATCGAATGACCATTGTCCTAAATTGGTGGATGGTGATTCCATTGACGTACGCTCCTCTCCTTTTTAACCAACCAAGCATGGGAATGGGTACTCAGTAGGAATGACCATTTCACTCCAGCTTCATTCAGTGAACAAAACACTGCCTTAGTTTGGTTAGGGATTTGGGAAGGGATTTGGAAAGAGATGGGGAAAAAGTAGTGAAATGTGACTAAAATATATCTACATTTTACCTAGTTTCACAAATTTATTCCCCAAACTTTCTAAATACCTCCCCAAATCTCCAACCAAACACACCATTAAAGAGGGATATATATATATATATAGAGAGAGAGAGAGAGAGAGAGAGAGAGAGAGGTCAGTGTGAAATGGAACAATGAGGAAGAATCCAGAAAATAGAGTGACAGACAAGTTAAAGACAATCTGAAATTGCAGACAATCAACAATCTTTGGCACAAATAAAATTGCTGATATTAATCTTCTCGAATTTTGATACGAACTACGAAAAGCCAAAAACAAAATCAACAGTGAATTTAAAGCTTAAAAAAAATAAAAATAAAAGGCTATTATTAATACCTCAAACAACATTGGGTGATCCAAACAACTCAATTCTTTGAGAACCGTAAGCCAATCAGCTCTATTGGGCCTCATAATCCTCACCCACGCAGCCAACAACTGAGACAGAATGGTCTTTTCAGGAGCGAAACAAATAATCTGCTTCATGAGAGCTTTACATCGTTTAGTCATCTTTGGGGGTAGTTTAGATATGGCCTGTTTCTGAGTTTCTGTAATGTGAGGGCCAATCTCAACCCACCTAAACTTGGGTTTTTTCTCTTCTTCCCCAATTTCAACTTTCTCTGCATTTTCTACGTTTGTGGCAACTGATAGAGGTCCAAAACGGAAGTTAGAGAAGCTGAGATTTGTGGGTTTTCGAAAGAATGAGGTTTGGTGAAAAGGGTAGTGATGGGTTGTTGTGATTTCGAAGGTAGGTGTAGGAATTGAGTTGGAATGACAGAGCATATTGCAAGCAAAGAAACCCATTATCGGATTAAACTTTCAAGAAATCATTTGAGCGTAGAGAGAAGTAGATGAATGCGGATTTGAAGAGTTTCAGGCAGTGAATACTGAAGACCCAGTTGCATACAGAGATAGATAAAACGGAGGGTTTTTGTTCTTTTGGAGCCAGAAGCAATACACAAGAGGCAGGCTCAAGTGGCCGTTTGGCAATTTGGTTTTTTAGTAGTTTTTTATTTTTTATTGTAGGAATTAGTGTGGTTGGAATTTTTTTTTTTGGGTTGATTAGATGAGTCCGGATCCTGCCGCTTTATCCTGTGGTGGTCCCTACGGCTCCCCAAAACAATTTCGTTTTGGGATCAAATTTCGAAAAAAAAAAAAAATACACAGAAACGTAGAATCTGAATCAGAGAAGAGAAAAGAGGGAAAGAAAAACACATCATCTTATCTTTGGATTTGTGGATTTAGAACTTCTAAGCATCTTCGAATTTCATCGAAAAAGCCTATATTTTTTGGGTTTTTCTTGTTTACTGGTTTCGATCTTGTAGGTATGCTTTGTTTCTGAGTTTGGTTCTTTAGAAGCAATGAGTTTTCCACATAAAACAATGTTTTGAACTGGGTAAGAGCTCAAAGTGCTCCAATCTTCATTGACGAACTCAAAGAAGTCGTCTTGATTGGATGAGAATGATGATGATGACAAGCTTTGATCTTCTTCTTGGGCATCACTATATATTGGAAGATCACAGAGAGAGAGTGTCTCATTTGTTTCATCTTCTTCTTCTTGATGTTGCTCTGCCATTGATATTTGGTTGGGAAAATCAGAGAAGAAGAGGCATCTGAATCATCTTTGTGAGATTTATTTGCATCTCCAATGAATTCATAGCTCGACACAAGATTGCTTATAGCAGATTTCTTCCCCTCTTTCTCTTCTTTGATTCAGATTCTGTGTTTTTGTGTATTTTTTTTTTTTAAATTTGGCCCCAAAACGACGTCGTTTTGGGGCGCCGCAAGGACCACCGCAGGATAAGGTGGTAGAGGATCCGAACTCTAATTAGATAGGGCAAAGCACTATTAAATTTCTAATTTGGGAATGCTAAACCAGTAAGTCCTGGTGGTTTTTTCAAGAACTGATAGGTTCTATTTCATGTGTAAAGACATTAATATCCATGTTTTAAGGTGCGTGGGGTTCAACAATCGGGGGTAAATCTGGGTTGGTGTTAATGTGCAATTTACCGAAAAGCCCAATGAGGAGCTATAGTGTTGTGTGTGATAGAATTCTTAACGTTGCAGAGGGAAGAGATTGGAATTGGATCCCGATGTTTCAGTGATTCCTGTCGCGTATTTGGTAAGATTGAGTTTTTTAATTGGAAATATTGGTGTTAATACCGAAAATACCATTCAAGTACGTTGTGTGAACCCTAGTTGCCAAACTTACCAGTTGATTAGAACTCTCTTTGCTAATACGTTGGGTTGATCGTGAGCTTGGTTGTAAGTACCATTTTGGCCATTGCTCCAACATTGGTAGGACATATACACATCGCCGTGGCTGGAGGCTTTGCTAGATACCATGACGCCAAGTATGGGCTGTTAGGGTTTTCGATGTCATAAAAGGTTTTTTTTACCTCGTAGGGTTTAGGTGAAAAAACGTGGTGCGGGATTGATACTTTGCGATTGCTTGTCTGTATTTGTGCAGTACATTGGGATGATGTTGTTTTGATAATCAACATCGTTGTATGTTGATGTCAGTTGGGGTATGGAGTTTATATTTGTATATTGTGCCGAATATTGAATTTTATTGTGTTGTTGTCTTGTGGTAATGTAGGTTTGGGTATTTTTTTGTGTTTTGTGTTCGACGAATGAACGTTTAGTTGGCGTGTTTTATTGTTTTACATGGGACTAGAAGGTGCATATGGGTTGAGTGTAATGGCCATTAAACATTCTTAAGGGTTACCTGTTTTCATATTTCATTTTTAGTGGGACGCTGATGTAGGGCATAGTGGTATTGAGTTGGCCAGTATAACGGTAATGTGTATATGGGTTGCATGTAATGGTCATTATATGTTCATTTGGGTTATGTGTTTTCGTATTTGATTGCGTGTGAATTGAAATGGCAACTATACAATATTTTCCAAATGTTTGGTTGCAAATAATATCGCTCGTTGGTTCTGCTAACGTGAGAGCCATTGCTTGTGAAAAACACATATGGAATTTCTTAGTTTTAGATGTTAGTTTGTTGGTAATTATTATATGTGCTCAAATTAACTATAGCGATATTGGTGGTTGTGTTTGTGGTATTGTGATCATGTTTAGTAATGCGGTTATATTATTGTTGTTCCAGGCAATGCAAAACGTCCAAGTGTGGGACACAATGACAATGATAGAAGTCAATGGTCACATTTAGCAAGGCAAACGTCGACTTGTTTGGCAACCAAAAGACAAGCACAGCTGGCATTCAAGAAATGTAAAACTAAGTCAAGGACTTTTAAAAAAAATGCCGTGGACCCATCTAAGTTAATGTATTGGTTAAATGTCGCCGGTGTTATCAAAACTATATTGGAGCTTGAGTTTAGGACATGTAAAACAACTACAAAAAACACCATTTTGGTTAATGATCGACGCAATTCAGGTTCATAAATTGGATCCCAATGCGTACAGGAAGCGTGATGCAACCGTGTGTCGTATAATTTAGACATATGATCCAAGTGATGAGAAGTTCCACATCGGGGGAAGTGGGCGGCCATTTCATAATAGTGACATCCGCTTACTTTTTGGTATCCAATGTGGGAAGGACAAGCTAGATTTGGCACATAGTGGGAAGGCGCCTTCAGATTTTATTCAACAGCGATGCCCGAACGTCAGCAGAATTTCTTCAAAACTAATCAAAGACTTACTCTTTATGGCAATGCGTGGGAAAACAGAACGTGATGAAGAAGATGTTGAGAAATTGGTATGCCTATATATTTGTGCGAAACTATTTTTCGCAATGACATGCGAGTCCATCGGGTGGGCATTCGTACGGGTGATCGATAAGTTGAACACGTTGCGGTTATACGATTGGACAGCAACGATTCGAAATGCACTGATTGGTTTATTGAACGAGATGTATAGTAAACTGGAGAAAGTTACTGGCTATGTAGTTGCATTACTGGTATGTTATTACCTTAAGAGGTTTGTAGTGTATATTCAACAGATACCTGTATTTTTAAAACGAATGTGATATTGTACTTAACATTATTAACTTGGCCCCATGGTTGTAGTTCCTCTTTTGTGAGCACACAATCATTGTGGACCCGGATAGGCGAAATGTGTTACCATAGTTTTGCTAGTGGAATGTTGGGAAGCTAATAGGCAAACTGAAACATGTGGACCTATCAGCGGAGGGATCCATAGAGGTATTCATTACGGTTTTTTGCTGAGTTTTGTTTCCATGTTTGGTTGATATGTAACTTGAAGTTGTTAATTTGGTTTTTTTTTTTGTTTTTTGTAAATGCAGATTAATACTGTAAAACTTGGTAGGACTGTTATTGAACGCTATTTTGTGAATGTATTAGCTGATATGCATGTACATGTTGAAAATGTGTTAGAGGTGGAGCCAGTTAGTAGCTGGGCTGGAGGTGTTGGTAATGTAGATAGTGAGGCAGTAAACATTGTAGAACCCAGTCTAGACTACTGGTAGTCAGATGTGCCACACGGGAGTGAGGTCAAATTGACGTCAGCAAAGAAGAGAAAAAACATTACTACGGGGCAAACACGTGGTAGACAGAAAGTGGATAGGAAGGTTTCGAGAGCATGAGAGGCATGCTCGGATTTGTTTCCTGACCTGCTAGATTGGGTAAGCACACAACCTAGCTGTGACTTTGTTACCGAGACAAGAGATATAAGTGAACAGTTAAAAAAAGCAACAAGGCGAATTATTGAGCTGGAGTGTGAAGTCTGAGAGAAAGATACATGTGTGCATGAGTTAGACAGTAAGATTGTAACCACAGAGAGGATGCTCAGTGCAAAAACCAGTAGCGTATTTATTGGATTCGACAATGTACTTGTGGCAAAAGATGTTGAGATTGAATGGCTGAACGCACTAGTTAGGGAACTGGAGGATAGAATAATGGCGTTGGAGAACGAAGTTAATAACCGCGAGGTACATGTAGTGACCCAATTAGTTACAAATGATAATTACAGACACCACTCGAAAATTGTCCCAATCGAAGTAATGGGTTAGGGTCTGTACCGAGTTGTGACAGTGTGCAACGTATCGAATCCAACAGGAAAAAAAGTATCCTACCTTTGAAAGGGTCAGACAAGTACGTGGCCAAAATGGATTGGGTAACAAATCTAGTTGATGACCCTGTCGAGTGTGGTAAACGTGAGCATATGGTAGTACGTACTTGCGTTGAAAATGGCAATGTTAATCGGATAGTGGATGGCATCGTTAGATCTAATGTTGGCGGTGCAGACGGAGTGGTTAAGGTCAGAGTGAGTAGTCTTGGCCCAAAGGTGTCATCATTGGTCAGAAGAGTGAAGGACAAGGAACAGCGTGAACTTAGATTAAGCGACTATGAATATCTGAAGTTTGTTTGTCGTGGCAAGCAAAATTGAAAGAGAGGCAACAAGGTGGAAGTGGGGCCAGAAGTGATATACGTAATTGATGATGTAGGAGTTGAGCAAAAAACGTAGCATTGGTTTGGAATGTCTCGGAAACATCATGTGTGAAACATGCTCGCATATGACGAAACAAAGCTGCTGGACACAGTTTATAGCTTAGACGGTGACGGGTAAGCATTAACTGTTGAATATTCGACTGCATAAGTATCTTTGGTTGTATATGATCATTAGTGTGAGTAACTTAAATGGTGAATGTCCGAACGTGTAGATAGTAAAAAAATTTGGTAGTAATCATCTGATGTATAATGTAACAGAAGTAGTGTCAATGTTTCTACTTCAAAAATGGTGTACATCCCAAATGTTTAAAACTTCCTCGTAAATTAAAAAATTGACTATGCCATCATTGATGGTTCAGCTGGTTTAGGTCCACAGTTACAGTAATACATGCATATGTATTGAATGTAGTATCGTAGAAATTATTATTTAAAGAAAATGATTAGGTCCTAATTTTGGTAGTAATCACTGAATGTGTAATGTAACATAAGCAGTGTCAATGTTTCAACTTCAAAAATTGTGTATCACACCAAATTTTTAAAACTTCCTTTGTGAAATAAAAAACTGGCTATGCAATCGTTGATGGTTTAGCTGGTTTAGTTCCACTGCTATAATAGTACACTGCATATGTATTGAATGTAGTATCGTAGAAATTATAATTTAAGGAAAATTCTTACACCCTAAAGTTGGTTGTAGGTCTGTGATATGGAATGGGAGTGATAACGGTATACAAGTTCGGTTTTTAGATGTGCGTGACCTGGTACAGCAGGTATCGATTCAAGGGAATATAAGTAAAGATGTGTCGCTCTGTGCATATGTATAACATGTTTGTTTGTTATTTACATGTAATGTGAGTGCTTATGTACGACGTAAATGACAATGTTTTTGTGTTTGTGTAGGTCATCGATGCATATGCAGTCATACTTATGGACTTACAAAGAAGTGGTGTGCATTCAAATGAAGGTGTAGACCCGTCATATGTATTCAACAGTGTTTGTGTGGTACGTGTGTATATGAATAAAATGCTGAAACTTGAACATAAACAGTCACTTACCATTACAAAAATGTCTCACGCAGCAAATGGTTTGATATTGTTTATGGGTTTTGTGTGGAAATTTGCAACAGGATGTGATGTAAAATCCAAGTGCAGTGTCCTCGAGAGGGCATAGATACATACATTATCTGGTGTATTACGCCAAACATTGAATGTTGATGGTGAACGATTTGGGAACTGAAATGTGGAAGCATTACAATTCTTTGAAACCTAAGCGAGGGATGCAGGATGAGCATTACAATGAAGCGTTGAAAATGGTAAGTCATTGCCTTTGAATGTACTTTTAAACAGTTGTTGTTGGTATTATTTGTTGTTTAATGACATATAGTTGAAATAATTGGGGTTACCTCAATTTTGGTAACTGTGCATGATGTTTGAAGTGTATTTACAGCGTCGTGTTATAACTTGTGTGAACATTGATTTTGCAGAAACAGTGGGTAGAAGACCATTACAATAGAGTTATTAAGCCACGATTGGCACCGGGCAGCAGTAAAACGCCATATTTTGATAGCCCACTTGTTTTAGTCCTTGACTACCCACAGCAGAAGCCGGATATGTAAGTTGCGACGTTTATCATTCTATGTTTGCACGAATTACATGATTATGGTTGATTGGAATTGTATTTTATTTGCTACGTATATCTTTGAATGTTTGCATGAATCGGGTAACTGTATGGTCAATTGCACTAATTAATTTGTTCGCCTTTTGTGTGGTGTGGAAAATAAGTGTGAAGTGTGCATATGTTTTGAATAATTATCATATGTTTCGTTGATGTATGTGCTATGTTTCATAAAAGTATATCCTACTTTGGTAGCAGCATTATGGCATGCTGCTATGTTACATTAATTTGTGGTGCCTCGATTGATAAACATATGCGGAGAATTTTGAATTTCGAAAATGATGTATTGGGTGTTAGATTCTGTTCTCATGTTGTTGGGTTATTGTTTTAGTGTCCATGACAACTGAATTTGGTTCCCAAACATTATGGTGTCTAAAATAGTTGTTTTGTTGGTCTATACCAGGATGGATTGTGCAATTTATGTGTGCTACATCATCCAGCAATACATGGACGGTGGCAATATTGGAAAAACAATGAATGAGCAAATGCTAGACGAACTACGTGAGGCAATGTTGAAGATGTTTTTTTTTTATTACTGTGTATGATGATGGTTTTAGTTGATGTACGTTTTTTTTTTTTGGGCGAATTACTTAAAGTTCAAAGATTGACAAATGTTTTTTGGCATTGAACATTAGGTGTGTGGATTAAATTTGGCCATGGTTCTGAATGGTCGTTTGGTTTGATGTTCATTAAATTAATAGGAGAATCATAATAGAGTTTGTAATTGGTTTCAGGAAGTTAGCATGAAGTTTGAGTGTCTGAAGTTGGTGTACAATGACGATATTGTGGCAACGATAGCGTATCAAAAATTAGTAGGTATGCGACTATGTTGGAATCTGCGAAAAGTGAGTAGTAGAATCATGTCGTGTTACTTTTTTTTGATTCATGAAATGGATTGGCAAACATGATGTGGGGGGGACTGTGAAGTGATTAACATCGCTAACGAACAAAACTTGATTAGGTATCCCGAATGGTTAATGTGTAAATTTGAACATCGAACGTTTTGATCCACTCATTAAAAAAAAATGATGTAAGGGCGTTGAGCAGACCCACACACCATGTTCCCCAAAAAGAACATTACAGCAAATGCACAAATGTTAATATATTTTAAGGCAAAGTTTCCACCGACTCTATATATTCCTCAAACTGATCCAAAATTTAGTAAATAAATATATGAAGTTTGAAAAACATCTAGTAATGTAGAAGCATACGAAGGTGAAATGTTGCTGAGCCATAATGTCATGAAAAATAAAAAAAAGTGATCAGCCATTATTTGAGTAATGGGTTGGGGAAAAAAATAGGACAAAGAAGATCATCTTGCATGCTACATAGGTTCCTTGCATGTTTTTCTATTGTGATGACCCATTTTGCCACAACATCCACACCGAATGCGTTGAATAACCTCGCCTTTCGATGGAATTCTTTTCTGCTTTGGCCTACCGGGAAGACGCTTGTACACAGGTGGCATAATGAGATAGTCTGCTACAATGAAATTTGGTTTTCCCACAGTGGGAATTAGGTGGATAGACCTCCCATACGCTGCCTTATACTCGTCAACGTCGTAAAACGATTTTATGGCATTGTAAATGTTCTTGCCACTATTTCGGAAAGCAACAACCGTATGTGAACGCGAGAACCCATTCAGTTGCCACTGGAAATAAGAACATGAGCGGATGCCAATGTTGACTAAAACTGATGGATAAGAACGAACCTCGAACACATTGTCATTCGACTGACTAACTATCCACGACCTGCTATCTTCGTAAGCAGCAACCAATTTTTTTTCCATTTTTGGGCAAATCTCGCCAACCCATCCCATAGATTTGACTTTACACTTTGACCTTTGTTCCATGATGTTACTCCTAATTGCATCCACTAGCTGAGTAATGGGAAGGTGACGAGCTTCCTGAATCCAATTATTGAAAGACTCGGCAGCATTAGACCACATCTCGCCATACCTACGTCCCCTATGGAGACCAAAAATTAAATCAGTTAGATTCATAAGATGCAATGGTTGGAAGATATTGCTTAGTGTATATGTAACTAGCATCATACTTGAAGTACGCATTGGACCAATGTTCAGGATCCAAATCTTTCAGAAAATTTCCTACCACCGCTGGGCTACACTATAACAAAATATCTATTTTTTGGTTAAATGAATTTATTGTAGGGGCGTAAGTGTATTTACGCAACTTCCGCATGAATCCAATTTTCTGATCAGCATTAACGCATTTCATGCGATCTTGAAGATTCATTTGCAGATGTAGCAAGCTAAATGCATGGTGTGCAGTTGGGAAGACGATACGCATCGATTGTACGAACCCCGCATTACGGTTAGACACAAAAGTTGTCCTAGAACAATCTACAACTTCGGACAAATGACGTAAGAACCACTCCCAGTTACATGTGTTTTCAGAATCGACAATAGCAAAAGCGACAAGGAATAAACCTGCACAAGATGTTTCATGTAACGTATAAACCAATAATAAGTTCATATTGGAATGTAAAATAAAAAATAAATATAAACAGAAATATGAAATCCATCTTGCGCTGTTTGACAATAGTATAACACAACCATGAAACTATACAACGAACCATTTAAAAAATAAATAGCATACCTTAGTTCCCATCCTTTGCGGTGGCCGCGAGCAATGTCCCCTTGAACTTTCCTTTTAAAAATGTACCATCCAAAAACAAAACGGCGACAATTGTTGAACCCATTGATGCATGCACAAAAAGATATGAAATATCTCACGAAACATCTAATTTGTTGATCGAAATCCAAGTTGATATAACTATGTGGGTTGTTTTCCATAACGGCATCGCTATAGCACTTAAGTTGATCGAATAACATATCGTGATCACCGAATACTTCACTCCGCGCTTTTTCCACCCCTAACCAACCAACCCAGTAACTAAAATCTAATCCATAGCCATCTTTTATGTCGAAAACCACGTCTGTTGGGGGTGTGAGCGGTTGTTCATGCACACAACATGCGATAACGTTAGAAACCAAATCTGACCCCGTTCGTGGGTTTCTATATGTCCGTACAACAGCCCTACAAGAATGCACGGGATTGAACCTTTTCAAACAAAAATCTCGTTCAAACCAGCCACCCTTGAGTGAATCAACCGCCCACACCCAATTGACGTTGCAAACTTGCATACAACAGTTATACGGATAGAACCACATTCAACAACATACTTGCAAAGTACCGTCTGAAATTCATGCGCACCCCCCAAAAAAGATTGGCCAACATTTGTAATACCGAACGCCCATCCAGTAGACAAGAACGTCTTCTTCTTATGGAGACAATAATCCGATAACAAATCAGTACGGTCCTCCATATCCGCCGTCCACAAATCCCTAGTCTTGTTCGGATCATCATTAGGGGACCTTGCTACACCAAGTTGACTACCTGACACATTATTTCGCATTTGAATTAGCGCGTCAATATGATCAAGACCAAATGACTTTGCAAGTGACAATATGTTTTGCACATCATCGTCGCAAGCAACCTTAAACTTATTGTACCTAAGAATGGTGAACAAGAAATAAACCAATTCCCAGTCACGTATATCAAATTTGTGGCAAATAGTGTCAACCAACCGAGCATATGTGAATGTTTGGTGAATACGTAACACCGCGTTTGTCTGTAACATACACAACAACAACACCGCGAACTCCATGTTGGCAAAAAAAAAAACACAGTAATACTTTCTTATAAATCCCACATATATTTATAACAACGCGATTGTGACTACGTACAACCACTCGACCACTTGTAACCACAATTTTATACGATTACACAACCACCTAAAAACACTGTTTTATCATAAACAATGTTTTATACAACAATCCGGTAAGATTAATAAAACAACAAAACAATACCAAACTCCATAAGCTGTTTGTGTTTTTTAATTTATAATGTTAATGTTAATTCAGAAAATAACATTGGAACATTGGGACAACAAACGCCACAACAACAGTAACTACACTGCATGCCTCCTCCAAGGACGTAGTTTGGAAGGACCTCGGAGCTAGAGGCTTTATTTTGTTTTGTAAATGTTTAAATGTTTATTCAAGCTAAGGGCTTTATATGTATTGAGCTTACGATTTTTTTATTGTAACCAAGTAATGTCTTGGGAAGATGTAAGCCCATAGGGCATTCATTTTGTTATTATTAACTAATGTTACATGCTATAGATTCAGGATGAACATTTATGAATGTATAATGCATGTAATACCTTTTGCAATGTGAACTTTGATAAATGAAAGTATATCATTTCTATTATGTTCATAGATCTCATGGATTGGATTATTTGTATTATTTTTTGGGGTGTTACAACTTGGTATTAGAGCGTACCGGGTTTGAATACTTTGGGTACGTGGGAAGTGGTTAGTATCACAATGGGTTTGTTTCGCTTGTTAGAGACTTAAGTATGGATGATATGTGCTTATATGATAACATGCTTAAGTGATTATATGGGTATGAAATTTGGTTCCTAAGATGTTGGTTGGCTTTACGGGTTTCTAGAAGTCCTATTAGAAAAGCACTTGATCACTATTGTTTCTAATTGGAACTCTAGCAACGCCGTGGGAGAGTTACTATCTAGGAAGGAAATTTGTATGTGTTTATGTGATTATGTGCTTATGTAGAGTGAGTTACTGTTGTCTACCATATTAGGACACGAGTGAGATAGCTTCAGCACATTTGTGAATGTGCTAATTTCTTTTGTTACCTCCATTAGGATGTCAGGACGTGGACGTGGTAGTGGTAGGCATGGTAGACGCGAGATGTCTATACCAGATGAAATTCTAACACAAGAGGAGGTAGTTGGTCAAGCCAATGTGGTCGAGCCGGTTGGTCAACAGGCCATGGACGCCTTACCCCGTGAAATGATCGGAGCATTGCGGGAGTCCATGGACATTTTTAGGGCTAAGAATCAAGTCTAGGCCTAAGTAGCTGAAGCAAGGCCATCCTTCTTGAAGAGAGAGTTCTTCCGGTCAAATCCGAACGAGTTTTTGAATGATCCCAAGGAGCCACTGAAGGTTGATGAGTGGCTAGAGCAGATGATGAAGACGTTTGAGATGCTCGGCATCGAAGACAGGGGTTTGAGAATGACCTTGGCGTCCTTCCAGCTGAAGGGAGAGGTGGGTCAGTGGTGGAAGTATGTACGAAGGCGCATTGGAGGGACTTAGAAGGCCTTTGTTGACACATTCTAGGACAAGTACTTACCTGCTACAGTAAGGGAGAAGTTGAGGGATCAATTTTCTTAACTCAAGCAGTTGAACACACCAATGGATGAGTTTGAAGCCACATTCACTAGCTTGTCTAGGTTTGCACAAGAATTGGTAGCGACAGAGGAGCGTCATTGTTTGGAGTTCGAGAAGAAATTGAGGACCAAACTCATGTTTAGAGTGGTCAGATCCATGATTGAGGACTATAAGCGCCTTGTGGAAGCTGCAGCTCATCTTGAGACTATTATGCATGCAGAGGAAGAGAGGATGACGGGCTCCAAGAGGAGTTAGGATAATCAGGGAGACAGTAAGAGGCAGAGGGGTTCTAATCCTCAATAGCCCCAAGGAGTGCATTCGAGGTCTACTTGTCCAGTGTCAAGTTCAAGTTCTGGAAGAGGTGGTCAGCGAGACATCATTTGTTTCAAATGTGGTCAGTTAGGCCACAAGTCTCCAGTTTGCCAACAGAAGGGAGGAGGGTAGTAAGCAGCTTCATCTTCGGCTCGTTCTTAGGGCCAGAGTTAGGGAAGAGACCAATCGCTCACTTGTTATCAATATGGGCAGGCGGAGCACTTGAAAAGATTTTGTCCACAGTTGGGTGGCACACCTGGTGCGTCTGACTCAAGGTAGACACAGAGTCACCAGCCAACATAGTCAGCACAAGCCTCGAGGGCAAATTAGGGAGCCTCTTTGGCTTAGTCAGTACAGCAGTCTTACGCTCCGAAGGGTGAGCAAGTAGATCAGAGGCCTACGGGGCGCGTGTATGCTATTACCATGCCAGATCTTGTACCTGCTCCTTTTGTAGTGAGAAGTACCTTCTTGTTTTGTAATTCAGTTGCTAGTGTATTGATTGATACAGGTGCATTCCATTCCTTTATTTATTCTGCATTTGCATCGGTTTTGGGATTGGAGTTGGCACAGTTAGCATCTCTTATTTGTGTAGAGTCACCTATTGGTGGTGAGGTTATTCTGAAATAGGGGTGTCGGGATTGTGACATAGAGGTCGCCAGTTGTCGACTTCCATTTGCATTTGTTTTGCTTGATATGACTAGTTTTGATGTTATTTTGGGTATGAACTGGCTATCGTCATACTGAGCTATTATAGATTGTTACTGTTAGAGGGTTATTATATGTACCTTGAATGGTGATTGTTTTTCTTTCTTGGGGGACCGGGTGGATAGAGTCTTATCCCCGGTATATGATCCGCGTGGACGGAGTGAGCTTAGTTTTCTTCTTGCTAGCTTATTGAGTAGTGAGTGTAGTGAAGTTTGGGTTGAGTTGTCAAGAGTGGTTTGTGAGTACTCGGATGTCTTTCCCGAGGATCTTACTAGTTTTTTACCTCACCGAGAGATCGAATTCTCTATTGATTTAGTGCCTGGCGCAGCACCGATTTCTATGGCATTGTACCGACTCTCTTTGCTAAAAAGAAAAGTGGAGCGTTACGACTTTGCATAGATTATTGAAAGTTGAACCGAGTTACAGTTAAGAACAAATATCCTATGCCTCATATAGATAATCTGTTTGACTAGTTGAAGGGGTCTTGTTGTTTCTCTAAGACAGACCTAAGATCGGGTTATCATCAGTTGAGGGTAGGAGAGGAGGATATCCTGAAGACGACATTCCGTACGTGGTATGGCCATTTTGAGTTCCTAGTGATGCCTTTTCGGCTGACCAATGCTCTAGCGGTATTTATGGATTTGATGAACCGGATTTTCCATGAGTTCTTAGACCGTTTTGTGGTCGTCTTCGTGGACGACATCTTGATTTATTCACCTTCTGAGGAGGAACACGAGGAACACTTACAGGTAGTACTTGAGTTATTTAGAGACCACAAGTTGTATGTTAAGTTTGGGAAGTGTGAATTCTGGCTAAGAGAAGTTAAATTCTTAGGTCATGTGGTATCCGAGGAAGGGGTGACTCTAGATTCATCCAAAATAGAAGCAGTGCAAGATTGAACACAACCTAAGAACGCTTTCGAGATCCGTAATTTCTTAGGGTTGGCCAAGTATTACTGTCGGTTTGTGAAAGATTTCTCCAAATTAGCTTCACTTTTGACTAGATTGACAAGAAAATGGGTCAAATTTGTGTGGAGTGAGACTTGTAAAAAGTCATTCCAAGAACTTAAGGTTAGACTTACCACCGCTCCAGTCTTGATTATTTCGGAGAGGGATTTGGGCTATTCAGTATACTATGATGCTTCACGGGAAGGTTTGGGTTGTATATTGATGCAAGAGAAGAAGGTAGTAGCTTATGGTTCATGGCAGTTAAAAACCCATGAGAAGAATTACCCTACTTACGACTTAGAATTAGCAATGGTGATTTTTGCCTTAAAGATTTGGAGGCACTATCTGTATGGTGAGAGATTTGAGGTATTTTCTGATCATAAGAGTCTGAAGTGTCTGTTTACACAGAAGGACTTGAATTTGAGGTAGAGAAGGTGGATGGAGTTCATAGAGGATTATGATTTCGAGTTGCATTACTATTCGGGGAAAGCCAATGTTGTGGCTAATGCCTTGAGTTGGAAATCTATCAGTAGTGTAGCTTGTATTGCCATTCGGGAATGGGAGATGTTGGGTACTCTTGGTGAATGTAACTTGCATCTAGGCGAGTCTGTTGAATCTGCAGCCTTATTTTCAGTAGTTGTACAACCTACACTTGTGAACCGAGTGTTAGAGGCGTAGAAGGGTGACCTAGAAGTAGAATCCCTCTGGGAGAAGATCTCCAATGGGAAGGTAGAAAAAGGCTTGACTGTGTATCCCGACTAGAGTGTAAGATACTATGACCGTTTGCTCATACTAGAGTCGTACCGAGAGGAAGTACTCCGAGAGTTTCACCATTCACGCCTTGTGGTGCATCCGGAAGGCACGAAGATGTATCACGACCTGAGTTGTCAATTTTGGTGGAGAGGTATGAAGAAGGATATGGTCGTGTTTGCATCGAAATGCTTTACTTGCCAGCAAGTGAAGGCCAAGCATCAGAGGATAGCGGGTTTGTTGCAACCCTTGCCTATAACTGAGTGGAAGTGGGAGCATGTCACAATGGATTTTGTTGTGGGCCTTTCAAGAACTCAACGGGGTAGCGATGCCATTTGGGTGGTAGTTGACCAGTTGACCAAGTCAGCGTATTTTATTCCTATGCACGTAAATGATTCGGTAAACTATCTTGCCGACTTGTATATTAGGGACATAGTGAGATTGCATGGGATTCCTATGACATTTGTTTCAGATAAGGATCCGTGTTTCACAGCCCAGTTATGGCAGAGCTTGCAGAGTGCCTTAGGCACCAGATTGACCTTTAGCACGGCGTATCATCCTCAGACTGATGGGCAGTTCGAGCGTACTATCCAGATTCTTGAAGATATGCTTCGAGGCTGTGTCCTTGATTTTAAGGGGTTGTGGGAGAGACACTTACCCTTGGTAGAGTTTTCTTATAATAAAAACTTTCAATCGAGTATTGGTATGGTGCCGTTTGGGGCCTTGTATGGTCGATCTTGTAGGTCTCCAGTGTGTTAGGCTGAGGTAGGTAATGTACCTTTGTTAGGTCCAGAGTTGGTTCGGGAAATGACAAAGAAGGTGACACTTATTCGTAAGAAGTTAGTTACAGCCCAGAGTCGCTAGAAAAGTTACGCCGACCGAAGAAGGAGACCTTTGTCTTTTGATGTAGCTGATCATGTCTTTTTGAAAATATCACCTAGGTGGGGTTTGATGAGATTTGGGAAGGGTGGTAAGTTATCCCCTCGGTTTATTGGTTCTTTTGAGATCCTTGAGCGGATTGGGGAGGTTGCCTAACGTTTGGCATTGCCGCCACAACTTTTCGGAGTGCATGACGTGTTTCATATTAGTATGTTTCGGAAGTATAAGCCGGATCCATCGCATGTATTGAATTGGACGGACTTAGAAGTAGATGAGAATGCCTCGTATGAGGAGAGACCGATGAGAGTCTTGGATAGACGGGACCAAGTTTTGCGTGGTAAGACAATTCCCTTGGTCAAAGATTGTGGAAACACCACAGGGTTGAAGAAGCAACTTGAGAGCGTGAATTGGAAGTCCGTGAGAAATATCCAGACTTATTTATTGATGATTGAGTATATGTTAGCATTTTAGTTTTGTTCATGAACTGTAAGGACATTGTATATGTTTTGAATTATGAGAACATTGTATATGTTGAATATATTTTGGAAACGCAAGTTTAATATGAACATTGTATATGTTGTTTAAATTTTGGAAATACGAATTTATCATAAGCATTGAATATGTTTTGGAAATATGAGATATGCATATTGAAATTGGTCAAAATTACAGAAGATGCATATTGGTAACATATGTTGAGATGTATATCGTGAATTTGTTCATCTTGTGAAGAGATTGAATGATCGGTAGATGGGTCATGGTGTTGAGTATTGATTTGTAATCATTTTGGAAGTTGGCTAAACTTGATTTTGAAACTTAGTTTGTAAATTTTGGGGACGAAATTCTTTAAGGAAGGAAGGTTATAGCGATCCCGGTTTTGACCCGGCTCTTGTGATGTTCCGGACTCGAGTTTAATGTTTTCATATTGTTGTTTATCTCTTTTTTCCCTTGTATACCTTTGAAATTGGTCTTTGGGTTGTTATGGTTGTGTTTGGAATAGGTTGGTTACTTAGTTTTCAAACCTTGTGTTGCCCATAATTTTGGTCCTCCGCTCGAGCGGCAATTCTTGTGCTCGAACGGGCTATGTACACTTTGGTCCTCCGTTCGAGTGACCATTCTTGCGCTCAAACGGGATTTGTAAACTCTCAGTACTTTGCACTTCTGCAAAAGTGCTAAAGGAGTGTCTTTTACGCTCGAGCGGCATTTCTTACGCTCAAACGGGTAGGCGCTCGAGCGGTTGGTCTGTCATCTACAAAATACTGGAGGTATGTAATCTGCGCTCGAACAGGCCTCTTCTTGAGCTCAAGTGGAATAAATCTTTGTGTCTAACGCTGGAGCATGAAACCCTCCGCTCGAGCAGACTGTACGTATATCAGATCATGAAAATCACTTTTTACATCACTTTTTCATATCTTTTCAGCCAAAACCCTAAGGTTGAGAGCCTCTCTCTCTAAAATACTCTCTCTCTCTATATATATATACATATATATTGGCCTAGATCCTTTGATCTATCCACCCTACTCCCTTTGATAAAAAGGTGGACTTTCTCAAGATTTTCTCTTTGAACTGATCAGAGTTGGATTTCGGCACTTTTGGGTTTCTCTCTTGCTTGACTCACATTTTCTCTTTGAGATATGGATATTCTACACTTTGATATGACTTTTAACCTAGTTATTTGTTATTTTGTATAAGTGGTGAAATTTTGGGAGTTTTTGGGTAAACCTAGGGTTTGGTTTTAAATTGAAAGAGGGGTTTCTATGTTGTGCTTCATAGATGATTATGGGGTTTTTGAATATAAGGATATCTTGTGTTGAAATGGTGGATTTTTATCCTTTGGGTTAATATTTGGGAAATGGGGAAAATTTACCCTAATATATCCTGAATATTATTTTGTATAAATAATAAAATTGATATGAGATATGTGAAATTAAGGAAAAGTATAAACGGATGGTGTAGTTGGATTTGTTTAATCACTCACCCATGAAATTTTGACAAATTATCTGTTATAAAGACTGTATATCTGTTTGGAAATATCTGTATTGGGCTATCGGTGGAGGATAGCTATGATTGTTGTAGAAATTGCATGAGGATTAGGTGAATTGAAACTAATCATGTAAGTTATGTCATTGAAAATGACGGGATGAATAAGGCATTGAATGTGTTATGGATAGTCATTGTATACGACGATGTTTTTAAATACATTGTATATGTATAACGTTTTGGAAGAAGAAATGGGATGTACTTCATTGTTTGGGAGGAGATAGGGGATGGACTCCATTGAGAATTAAGTTAGTCGGAGTGTCTAGGGTGAAAGTCTCGAAATCTTATGTATACATGGGTGCTAATCCTGCGGACGAAATTTTCGTAAAATGATAAGGTTGAAGTGTTTGTATGATAGTTATGTGGATAGAGAACCACTGAGTTGTAGTCTCAGTTGGATCATTTGGAAAATTTTGTATATTTGTCATATGACTTGAAGTGAAATGAATTAACTCGAAATAAATAAATGAGAACGGATCGAATATGAATATCAGTATTGAATGGTTATGCGAAGAATCTAAGATTGTCAGGAATATTGAATATTATCTGACACTTATATCTTAGTTAAACCTCATATATTGTGATAGACTATTTGTACTGGGTTTTGGCTCACCCTACTTGGAAAACTATTTTCAGGTACCAGTGACATGCCTCTTCCAAGGACCTAGTTTGAGAGAACCTTGGAGCTGGAGACTCTATTTTGTTTTGTAAATGTTTAAATGTTTATTCAAGCTAAGGGCTTTATATTTATTGAGCTTACGACTCTTTTGTTGTAACCAAGTAATGTCTTGGGAAAATGTAAGCCCATAGGGCATTCATTTTGTTGTTATTAACTAATGTTACATGTTATAGATTCAGAATGAACATTTATGAATATTTAATGCATGTAATACCTTTTGCAATGTAAACTCTGATGAATGAAAGTATATTATTTCTATTATGTTCATAGATCTGATGGATTGGATTATTTGTATTATTTTTGGGGGCGTTACATTACAAACCCACCCACCATTGACAACCCCCATCAACATATTTGAACATTACCAAAAACCGAACATCCCACGACACCAACAGTAATGTTGATATCATGGCACTACACCAACAGTAATGTTGATATCATGGCACTACACCATTGACAAACAATATAAAATTTGGCACACTACCAAGACAGTTGCCGACCCATACAAAAACTAGACAATCAATTAGACAACTAAATCACAAAAGCCATCATATCCACATTACCAAAACACCAAACCCCACAAACAACCAAGTTATCCCCAATATCAATATCAACCACCACACTTACAGGGGACACATTAGAACCAACCCAGAAAACACATTACAAAACAAAACCTAAATTGATAATGCAGAGCACACCCATTGTAAACCAAGCAGAAGATTCGAACAGTAACACCCAAACCCCCCACCTACAAAAGGTATTCAAACACAAAGTACACCAACTGAGAAACACCTCAACCTCTCCCCTCCCCCGCGCAGTCCCCACACACCCTCCTCTAAAAAATGAATGTTATCCCATACCTTACCAAACCAATAGCAAAAAAAAAAATCAAAAGAAATCACAAATATGGGCAAATCAGTCAATTGCATATACAATACATATAAACAAATATATCATACCAAAAATAAAAAAAGGACTAAATGGTTTTAAAAAAACACTTTTAAAACACTCATGACTACATAGAGCAACATTTCCCCCCATTGGATTTATGAGTAATTTTTCTAATTAGGTAGTTATGATGAAAAAAATAATTTTTTATTTATTGATGTGTATCATGTAACATATTGATTTTTTTATTCTTTTATTAGAAAAATCGATTCTCCAATGCATTTCTATTTCAAGCTTATGAAAGCTTTTGTTAAATAAGTACACTTTATTACTTATTTATTATAAGTTATTATATTATTTAAAAATTATTAAATAAATAAACCCCAAACAATCTTAAGAATAAATATGGCAAAAAAAATATGAGAAAGCAACAAAACTGAAGGAAAAATTAAGAGCACTGCTATTAGCACCTACCTAATTTTTTTTGGACCTCACATTTCTTTAAACCCTCACCTTAAATCCTAAATTTTGATAAGATTTCTTTGAGCACCCCACTTAATACCAATTTTATCTTTATTCATAATATCATTACACCCAAGTACACATCCACATAATTTTGCACACCCTCTAATGTTGAAGAATGACAAATCGACTATCTCTTTCACTTTCTCTTTGTGAACAATGGTCACTCTCTTTCTTCTTCTCTTGTCAGTCGGAAATCTTTCAATCAAAAGTATCGTTGAAAATCTCTTCAGTGATCTCTTTCTCCTTCTCTCAAGTAACCTCTCACTCTCCATCCCATTTTATTTATTTATTTTTAGTTATTTCGAGATAAAACCCTTAATACATGGAATTTTAAAGGGAAAAACTCTTAGAAAAACACAACTAGGGGGAAAATCCTATAAAATGAAACCATTTGGCATACCAGTGTCGAATAAAATATTACTGTTTGGAACCCACTTACCAAACTAAATGTTTGTAACAACCCTCGTATCGATTACTGAATAACCACTGAATTAAATACTGATTATTGCTAAACTGGACCACTAATGACTGATAATTGGATTAACTGAAGTATTGGATAGACTGATTGAAACTGGAGCTAAAATTGGAAAAGTTATCTGTTATATTGCATTTCTATCTGTTTAATTGATTAATTATCTGTTTGAATTCATGTGTTTAAACTATTAATTGAAGGCCTTATCGGCGGCCGATTTAAAAACCATATGATGTTTCATGATCAGTAGAATATTCGTGATTTAATGGTATATTTATCTGAAAATTGATTAGGAATGATTAAATTAGATTTAAACGAATTAATTGTCAAGTTTGACTTAATTACGGAAATGCCATTGAGTGGCCTAGTTTATTCTTGCCATGTGAAGCCTTGTTTACACTTAATCAAAACATATCATCAGCCCCTGTTCTTGAGCTCAACCGACCAAATAAGAGGGAGAGAGAGAGAAGAGGTTGAATGGGTGATTTTGGCTTGGATTTTGGTAGATTTGAAGTGTAGATAGTCAAATTGACCTCCTAGACCCTCAATTGACGACTTAGTAAGGTAATTGGACCTCTCATTGTTTTCCTTAAGGTTTATTCTTGCATGCTCCATGTTTAATTAGAGAGTAAGTCATGAATTTGCTCATAAATGGTGAATTAAAGCTCAAATGTTACATGCATGCTTGAATTGATGTATTTTGAAGCTAAATTCTTGGAGAATCATATATGCATGTCCATGTTTTTATCATAATCCATGTTTCCCACATTGTTTTCAAAGATTGGAGCTCAATAGAGCAAGATTGGACCTTGAATTTGGTTTAACACTCATGCATTGCATGTTTTGAAAGTGTTCTTGAAAATGGGTTTGAAAAATGGTTTTAATTGACTCACCTTTGGGGCTTGAATTCATAAATTGGCTTTTGAAACTTGTTGTACATTGTTTTGGGATGTATTCTCCAGAATTTGAGCCCAAGAGGTCGAGAATTGAGTTGAGAATGCTTGGTTTGGGCTTGGAAGGCAACTGAAATTCCAGATTTGGCTTCTTCGCCGAAGCGATTCTCGCCGAGCGACCAACGCTTTCCGAGCCACGCCGGCGAAGGATTGGTGGCTCGAGCGTAAAAATCGAACATCCAGTACTTTTACTGTTTCATCAGACCGCTCGAGCGAAGGAAGGCTCGCTCTAGCGAACCCTTTGATTTTGGAAGCTCGCTCGAGCGAGCATCGAGCGAGCATCGCGCGTAAAAATTGGGCATCCAATACTTTTACTGTTTCATCAGATCGCTCGAGCGAAGGATTGTTCGCTCAAGCAAAGCCTTTGTTTTTGCAACCTCGCTCGAGCGAAGGAAGGCTCGCCGAAGCGAGGCCCTGCTTCAAAGAACTTTTGAAAAATGCCTTCAAACTGTATTTTTGCATCCTCATCGCATCCTAGGCATTCTTAGGCCTAGTTTAAGACATCTTAATGAGGATTTAGACATAGAACCACACCGAGGAAATTTACGGATTTAATTATCATCCTTCCGACTGTGAACTTAGTGTGTGTTCTATTTGTTAACTGTTTAGGGTTGGCTCTCGGGGACGCGCTCTAGCTGCTATAGCCCAATCTCGTGAGTAAATGACAGTAAAGATATGTTCAAATGGTTATATTTTGAATCTTGAATCGAATCGCTTATTGAACTGATATCGTTTATTGAATGAATGTATGTCCTGTATTTCAATCAGACAGGCATCCTTAGCGTGTTATTATCGATCTACAGAGCTCTGTCGGGTTCCTTGTGGAACCATACCGTTTGATGACCATCATTATTGTTGGGTTCAGTAAGGCGGTCCTTTTGGACCCTCTGTTTATAGGCTAATGGATGTACCACATATGATCGATTGATTGAAATCTTGATTGGTGAAATCTTGAAAGATTGAAATCTCAGATGATGAATTGATTTCATTACTGTAAGGGACATTCATTCATAACCTCTTTACACGTTATGTTATTCACTGGGCTTTAGCTCACTGTTTATATATATATGTAGGTTCTCAAGAACTGCATCGAGCTAGGAGCGTGATTGGTCCCCGCTTTGTCAAGCCAACCTATGTGCCTCATCGCGAGGTTCCGCGACGCCATGGCATGGCTTGGGGTGTTTTGTTTCCACTTTGTCTCCTCTTGTATTGTACTCTTGTATAGACTGTCTACAGTTTATTGTACTGTTATCGAGGGATTGAGTCCCCGTACTGAATGTCTGTAAATGATTGTATAGATCGTACTGTTTGAATTGTATGAATGCATAAAAATGTTTTTGGCATACAGATTTTCACAGCTCAATGGACACTAGTTATTTACTGTATTGGCTTCCGCCAGGCCCTGTACTCTGTTTGACTGTTTTACTGTTCAGCAGGCCTTTGGTAATCTCGGATTACTGGCCAGTTACGGTGCTAAACCCATAGGGCCGGGTTTGGGTCGTGACAATGTTTCTGTTCAACACTATATTACCAAACAAAGCCGTAACAGTCGGCAAACAGTAACAAACAAACTCAAACAAAACAGCAACCATTGAAAATGACTAAGAATCGTTAATGTAAGATAGATAAACTTACCAATGCAATGCCAACCTCATCAAAGTTGTTGTCATCGTCCTCTATTGCTCTACAAGTATCAATGAATGGTGAAAACGACCCTAGATGTAAATGCAAATCTAATTGGAGAAACTCGGAGTTTGTAATCAGGTTGTTTGAAATGTTAACCGATTCGGACATAAAATGGTGATTACTACTTTGTTACAAAAATGGTGATGAAGAGAAATAAGTTTAGAGTTTAGGATGGTGATAAAGAGGAATACGTTTAGGGTTTAGGTTGATGAGAAATACGTTTAGGTAGGGGTGGAGATGGGTGTATAAATATTATAGAGTGTCATTCTAATTGCCTTTATTTGGTGGGTGGGTGTTCCATTAAAGGTTATTCTTTAATGTAATTTTACTTCAAGATATAATTGTAATAAAAACAAGTGAGAATTGGAGAGTTCAAAGAATGGGTGATTCTATTTACACACCACTAATACTCTCAATACACACCATTACTCAGTACACACACGTAATAATTTTTATGGTTGAAAAATATCTTATTTCACACTGTAACATGCTTGGGGAGTACCCGCGCGCGATAAACAGTTCGGACCATTTGTATCTTTGATCTAGTCTCACAACTGCAATATGAAATATAGACGAGAGTCCACATTTGACAAATTTTAGAAAATCCATTTTATTGCAAAAAAAACATTTTACCAGAAATGGACTGCGTTATCAGATCTCAGAGTCACCACCTAATATTTTGGGAAATTAAAAAACCCATGACTCGTGCCAAGGCCACTATTCGTCATAACCAAAGTTGTCGCGGTTCGGAACCTTAGATATGAGAGAGAAAAGTCATTAATTGAGCACCCCGCTCACTCGATCAAAAGATCGGCATTCACTAAACCATAATATGAATTTTATTTACTTTATATGTTCATATCCGATTATTTAATAAATCCTAAAAAAATTGCTATGTAAAGTATACAAGTATAGACTCTGTCACTTACTTTGGAACGATTTGATTTCATGTAGTTTTGAAAGAGTTTTGAAAATGTACAACCCAAATAAATTGAGTTTACAAACATGAAAATTAACATTATTCCAAATTAAGCGACACAACCTTCATCCACTAGTATTCATAAGCAAATAGCCTCATGGTAGAATACTAAACATAATAAGAAAAATACACACAAACGGGATGCTAAAACATAAAAACTTATATGTTTGACGTCCCACGAACAAGCTACGAAATAAAGTTAGTAAAACATGCATGATATTATATACAAAATCCTAATGCAATTCACTTATGAGATGCAACTAAATATTCGACTTCTAAGATATGACATGTGAATCATCTCAAGAACATGAGATAGTGCACATAATCACATAGGAATTGATTAAATCCACAAATGCAAAATTAGCTGAATCAAAATGCATGAAATATGGATGCAAAGCATGGATGTAATGAAAGACAAAATATGATTTATATTCATAGATAAACAAAGTAAGTAAAAGAATGGGATAAAAAGAAGTGGGGTGGGGAATTATTACAGTACTTGAAAGAATAATTACAAACCAAATTAGAAAGGGATGAAGAGAATATTACATCAAAATAAAAACCTCGCAAATGCTCAAAATAAAAATAAATAAAATAAAAGCTTTATGTTCTTTAGATCCGTCAGCGGAAATTGGTCAAAATTGGGAAATTACGCCATCTTGTCCAAAAGAAAGTAACCGACCGACCAAATAGGCCGGCTAGCCGGCCAACTAGGACGAGCAAAACCTGTCTTATTGCAAAACCAAGAAAAGGAACAAATAAGAAATATGTAGGTGGCTCAACTAACCACTACCGGTTAGCTTACAACACAACTAATATGAAACAAGAGCAAGCTAATAAGCAATAATAATAATAATAATAATATTATGAGCTAAACAAACCACTTGGATTACAACAACACACTATGAAATGTAAAGTATGAAAATAAATACGAGATAAACAAACTACTTGGATTATAACAAAACACTATGAAATAAAAAGTAAGAAAATAAATACGAGATAAACAAACCACTTGGATTATAACAAAACCCTATGAAATATAAAGTAAGAAAATAAATATAAGATAAACAAACTACTTGGATTATAACAAAACCCTATGAAATATAAAGTAAAAAAATAAATATGAGATAGAAAATATAAGAAAATGAAAGATTAGAAATTCACCTTCCAAAGAAATGTTGAACTTCCTGAATTCCAAACTTCCTTTTGCTCACTCTCAAGTTTAGGAAGTATGTTCTCAATCCTCAATTCGAAACTAGAATGGAACTCCGGGTATGTATGGTGGAAAAGTGGCTAACTCTCTTATTTTTTCTTACTTTCAACAACACTCACTCTTTCCTTTGATCAAACACTACTAAAATTTAGCTATTTCAGAATTTTTGGAGGAGTTTTGGGTGTAGAAAAGATAGAATTTCAGTTTGTATGGAAGGTATGAGGTGTATATGGAAGATAGGAGCGTTTTTGGTTTAAAAACTCAAATTTTCTCTCTTTTTTCACCCTTTTCTCTTCAATTTCGTGGCCCTCTCTCTCTCTCTCTTACAATATGGTCATTTTATATAGGCAATGAGAGAGAGTGAAGGTCAAAAAGAAGATGGGAGACAAGAATGTGATAGGAGGGCAAATTTTCAAGGTGGCTGCATGGGATACTCCTTTATGGATGCAAACAAAATCTCTTTTTGACAATGAGGGATGATTAGGTATGTATTTGGTAATATATGGGTTGGCCAATGGGGTAAGGGAGTGTCCCATATGCAAGAAAAAATGCAAAAAATACACTTTATTTGCTTGCTAGTTTGAAATGGTCAAATATTATTTGAGGGGAAATATAACACAAGGCAAAGCTTTGGCAGAGTGGTTAAGGTGTTGAGTAGGGCTGGGCAACGGATCCATTGACCCGCAAGATCCGCCCGACCCGATGCCAAATGGGTAGATGCGTGGTACCTGGCGGACGGGTGCGTGCCAAGATTTTACGTTCTGGCAGATTTGGGTTGGGTGACGGGTGGCCCACCATTATATCCGTGTAACTCGACCTGCCGTTTGTCTTCAGATTTTTTACATTTTTTTATATATTTTTTGTATGCCCCCTCCTCCTTTCTTTTCTGATCTCATCATCAAAAGACCTAACCATTTCTTCTTCTTCGACAGTACTCTCTCTCTCTCTCTCTCTCTTCTCCAAAAACCCTACCCTACCCATTTATCGACAGTGACTTTCTCATCGTCCGACGATCTTCTCCATCGGCGATCAAAGATTTGCTTCTTTTTTTTTTTTTTACTCCATTTTCTGAGAATCTCAGATTAAAACCCTAACAGTTAGGGCCTACCCGTTTCTTCGACTGAAAGAGAATCATTGATCATGGTGGTGGTGGTGAGTTATGTTTTTGTCTTAATTTTTCCTCTTCTTGTCTTCTTCTCCTGAATCTCTAACTGTTTTTATTTTTTGAATTTTTTTTTGTTTTGTTACAATTCTGAAAGCAAAGAGATGGTGAGATTAGAGTGAGGGTTCTACACACACATAGAGAGAAGCTTACAGAGACACGAAGTTTACAGAGAGTTTGAAAACCAGAGGTTTGTGATTTTGATTTTATATCTGTGTTTGTGATTTCATATTTGTGTCTGTGTGATTTCTATCTGTGTCGGTCTATGATTTTATATCTGTGTTTGCTCTTCTTCTCTCCTCTTCCTCTCTTCTCCTTATTCTCTTTTCCTGTTCTTTGGTATGTTTCTCTGGTATGTCACTCCACACTCTGGTTTGTCTTTTGTTCTCTGGTATTTATTGGGTAATGTTTATTAGTTGATGAATTTTGTAATCATATCCTGTATATTGGTTGATACTCCACACAAATTGTTGATTACAAACTGGTTGAAACACAAACGGTTAGGGCATGTATCAATTTGGATACTCTTTAATTTATGGCCAAGCTATGAAACACAATACCTAATTTTTGTTGAATATTTTGCTCTGGATCTATTAATGGGCAGTGATGGCATGTTAATGTATATGCATTCTCATTTACCTCTTAAACTGATTTATGGTATGTTAATGACTTGAGCAATTTTTGTTATAAACTGATTTAGAACTGCTTGGGAAATGAATGCTTTAGGAACTACTTGGGAAATGAATGATTTAGGAACTACTTTGGAAATGAATGATTTAGGAATTGATTTAATACTATTACGGTGCTTCCATATAGATTTGTTAGGTTTTTATTCTTGGCAATCCCGTTTGACAAAACTCCTTTGAGTTGTAATTTTATTTGCATTTTTATTTCAGTGAGGCTATGAGTTGTTAGAGGCGAATCCAACCCGAATCGTGCTTTGCAGAGAAGTTTGTGATGTCAATACTTTCAAGATTGCCACTTCGCTGATTATTACGGGGGTCGAGTTGCCCGGTCAGCTCGCGACCGAAGCAAAATGCAAAATTGCATTCAAAATTACATGTTCGCCCTTGTTCGCTTGAGCCAAGGAATGCTCGCTCAAGTTACGGCTTGCTTGCTCGAGCCAAGGAGTTCTCGCTCGAGCAACAAATTGCGTCCACACAAAAAACTGAAAGAGTTGATTGCTCGCTCGAGCCAAGGATTCGTAGCTCGATCCAAGGCACTAGTAGAAATCACGAAAGTTAAGCTCCTCGCTCGAGCGAGAAAAGCTTCAAAATCCAGATTTCTTAAGGAGCTGGTTTTCTTCTAAATCTAGGATTACTTTTGGTTTTCTATAAATGCTTGGTTTTCTTCCAAAGCTAATGGTACTTCTCCAGATCTTCTTTTTGGATCTTAAGGTTTATATATGGAGATATTTTGTTAGGTTTTCTTTGATGTTTTTGTTGAGTATTCAACTCATGGTTTAAAAGAGAGTACATCAAAGGTTTTGTTTGTTATACAAAAGAGAGAGTTGTTCTTCGGTGGATTCTGAAGAATTCGAGCCTGAAGCTTCGGTGGATTTTGAAGTGGTTCATTGTAAAGACAATTCCGAGGTGAAGACGGGGTTGGAAGAGACACATAGAGGTTGGTTCAATTAGGCATGGATTTGCTAGGTAATTGAGAGTATACCTGTGTAATTCCTTTAAATCTTCTTAGTGGATTGTTTTTGTGGCTGTTGCCCGTGGTTTTTTAATCACAGTTGGAGGTGTCCAATTGTGGTTTTTTCACGTAAAATCGTTGTGTCGATTTGTCTTGATTGTTTGATTGGGATTGTTATATACTGCTTAAAATTGATACATAATTACAAATCAACATCTAGGGGATTTCTAGATTTTTCAAGATTAATTTTTGGACAGTTAAGAGAGGAGGGCATTTGAGATATTCAAAATGAAAATAATAGATTAATTTTTGGACAAAGAACCTTGTCGAGGTGGTTTTTTGGATAGTTCATTGGTTACTTTTTTATATTTATCATCTTTTTTATGCATTAGTCCTTCATGTATTAGCCTTTCTCTCTGTTTTGAAATCTGATTTGTATTACTTTTTCATGTATTACTTACTGTTGTAGACCATGGATTGAAATAGACCATGCTGTAGTCCTTCATGTGAATGGGTGTAGACCATTGTAATGAATTTTAAGAGTGCTTTTCAAAGAATTATGCCCATGCTGGAGACCATGGATTGATTGAAATACAATGAAATACATAATGCAAAAATACATAATTCACTCTCCTCAGTAATGCAACCTGTTTGAATGCAACCTATTTGAATTATGGATTGAAATACAATGGGCATAATTCAAACAGGTTGCTGTAATTGTAATTGTAATTGTAATGCAACCTGCTTGAATTGAAATTCATAATTCAATATGTATTATGTAATGCAACAAACAGGTAACATTGTAATGCAACCTGTTTGAAATTCCTAACATTTTCCTTTTTGATTGTAATGCAACCTGCTTGAATTATGCCCATTATGTATTTCAGTGTAGACCATTGTAATGCTGTAATTGTAATTGTAATGCAACCTGCTTGAATTGAAATTCATAATTCAATATGTATTATGTAATGCAACAAACAGGTAACATTGTAATACAACCTGTTTGAAATTCGTAACGTTTTCCTTTTTAATTGTAATGCAACCTATTTGAATTATGCCCATTATGTATTTCAGTGTAGACCATTGTAATGCAACCTGTTTGAATTATGCCTATTGTAATGAATTTTGCATTGCCCAGGTTACACTGTCCAAGTTGATTAGTAGATGTGAATGAATAAATATTGCATTGTCTAGGGTTTTTTTTTTTTTTTTGTATGTTGAAAATTTGTAAAATTTCAAATCGCCAAACCGATTCGCATCTATTTGCCAATCCATCAATCCGCCAAATCTGCATCCGCCGGATTGGCGAACAGATGCAGATTGATTTTCTCCAATCCGCCAATTTGGCGGACGGATGGCAGATTGGAGGTTTCGTGGCCGCAACTGATCCGCGCCCACTCCTAGTGTTGAGTGTGAAGTCTTAGGTTGGGGGTTCAAATCCCTTCACCAGCATTCCTTCAATTCATTTTTCTGGGTAAAGACAAGTCAGCGCCACATCATCAGTAAGGACCAATGCAGTCATGCCACGTCAGCAAGACCGCCACGTCAGCGTCATAGTTAGTATTGACGAAATATTTTGCATATGGACAGAATATTTCCTGACTTAACAAAATATTCCCTAAGTTTTGAAAATTACAATTTGGCCCAAAAGTTTCAAATAATTGTGTTGTAACCCAGATTTCGGGAGAATTTTTTAGTGAGGCCCCCGAAAGTGCAGCGAAGGTTGATCCTAGCTAAATGAACCATTTTGAACGCAACTGTGAGGTCAGAATATTCCCGCAGAAAGGTAATTTGTGGCTGTTTAGGGTTAGAAACAGGGCTCAAATTCTAAGTTTTCTTATTAAGGATTCTGTGAGATATACTTTCTTCTTTTCATCATCGGGTGATCAAAAAGAAGCACCCAAGTCTTAGGGCTAGTCAAAATGGGGTGTCTACACACACCTTAACTTTCCATTACTAACCCTATATTAATACACCACTAACTATTTGAATACACACCAAAAACTATTAATTTTCACCACTATTACACACACCAAAAACTATTCATCTTCCCCACAACACACAACAGCCAGCAGAACCACTACGTCATCCTTCAGTGTCTCACCCACTGTCGATATCAAGAAGGCCTATTCTCTTCTCGCCCTCAATGTAATAAGCTTTGTACACATGGAAAAGCAACGAACGTCTGATTTGATTTGATTTAGGATATGTTATTGTAGTTGGAAAAACTTGTAATTATTAGAAACGAAAAAAAAAGAAAAGCTTCAACCTTTACAAATGTAAATTTCATCCCATGCATTCACGATTGCTTTGAGTAAAGTTGTTACGACCCAAACCCGCCCCTATAGGTTTAGCATCATAACCGGCCAGTAATCCTTGGATTACCAAAGACCTCTTAACATGATAATATATAATTAGGGGTTACAGAAGCAAATACAGAAAATATACATAGTCCATCGAGCTGTGAAGACATACATGGGACAGATAATCATGAACTTTCATAAACTTACGAGTGATGTTAAAAGATAGAGTAATTACATGTCACTACATGTATATAGAAACCAGAGTTCATGCTTAATTTTATATGGCTTATCTGTCAGCGCTAACAGATCATTTACAAAGCATCTTAGATCATACTTGTCAGTTCTATAGAGGAACCTTCGGCGGGATACAGATAACTTGTCAGTTCCATAAAGAAACCTTCAGACTGGGAACGGATAACTTGTCAGATCCATAAAAAAACCTCCAGTTCGGCTACAGATAACTTGTCTGTTCCATAAGGAACCTCCAGTCCGGGTACAGATAGTATATTTGAATCATAGTATAAATGCCACAAATATTTGTCAGAGTTGGACAATCATTCATAGTATAAAACATGGCATTTCATAGAACATATCTTATTCCATATACAGAAAATAATTTAACTTGAACATAGCTTTTCTAAGTTATTAATCACAGATAACAAATGGCTCCGAGTAAACGGACATAGTAGGCAATTTAGATATCTTGTGGCGCGTGACCTACACATATACAGAACGAATACGTACTAAATTACATACCTGGAATCATTAACTTAGTTTTTTCTTGTCTTGGTGTGTTTTTACTTTTTTTATATTCTCATTATGGTGTCTTAAACTTGGCCTAGGAATGCCTAGGACGGAAAGAGGACGCAAAAATGCACTTGAAAATACTTAACAAAAATTGCTGAAAACAGGGTCCTCACTTGAGCGTAACTTCATACGCTTGAGTGGACATGCAAAATGTGAGTGGTCGCTCGAGCACAAAATCTGTCGCTTGAGTGATCTGTAAACTTTTGCAAAAGTACTGGTTGCTTGATTTTTCCACTCGACGTTTGCTCGAGCGTAAGAGACATGTCCTCGCTCGAGCGCAACTTTTGTCATTCAAGCATTCTACAAAACATAAGAACTTCTGGGAGCATGCATTTAATGCTCGAGCGGACTTATGGTCGCTCGAGCAGAAATGCATGCACTCAGAGTGGTCGTTTGAGTGTGGATTCCTTTGCTTAAGCGCAGAAGCAGAATTTTGGAATTTCCAGAATTACTTCCAAGCTTCAAAACTCAATTTCAAAACCACAAATCTTATTCTTTTTGGCAAAAACTCAAGGAAACATGTCTAGACTTGAAAAATATTAAGAATTAAGGATCATTTCATGAAATCAAGGTCCCCAAGCTTGACAATTGAGCAAACTCAAACTTGAATTATGAAAACATAATATAGATATGATATGTATGTAAATTTCTTGAACCAAGGCTTTTGTAAACATAATCAATTAAGGTTAAATTATAAGAAATATGATGAATTCTCAAAACGAAGTCAAGATAGACACATGCATGGGGGATTTGTTCGAAATTCCAACTCAAAATGCTATGATATATTTATGCATGTATGGAATGACTTAACTTTCTTCAATTCTAGCTCAATTCCCTTATGAATTCACCTAATTTACTTGTTTCCATGCATTAATCAATTACTTCACAAGGCAAAGACTAGAATTCTTACCTAGAGTGTTAGATTCATGAGTGTAAATGCTTCTATCTCCAAATTCACTCCTATTCTTCAACAATTCCTAGCAAGTCTCTCTTTTCAAGCTCTTGATCTCAATTCCCTCCCATCTTTCTCTCTCTTTCTCTCTCTCCCCCCTACGTTTAAGTTCAAAGATATAAGTGAATGAGAGTGTAAAGTATAAAAGAAGTGATGATGGTGGCCTTATATAGGCTTACCTAGTGGTGGTTCATTAAAGCTAATCAAATGGGCATTAAATTAATCTAATTTAATCGTTCCAAATAGAATTTCAATTAAACCTACCATAAAATTCTAAAAATTCTAATTAACACAAAAATTAAGTCAATTTTTGAATTGGATGCCGAAAAGGCCTTCAATTCGGAAACCGAAATGAAAACATGAACAGATCTTTTTACGTTAAACAGATACAAACACACATAAGGCAACATATGATGTAAAATTTCTCTTTAATTACTTATTAGGCATAATTAAGCATGGATTAATATTAATCATGGGTTGGGGTTGTTACAATCTTCCCCCCTTAAAGAGTTTGATCCTTCAAACTCAAGTTATCTTCATTCAGTAAGAACACTGGATTTAAAGGAAACAACTCAGGGTATCTTTTCATCATATCTTCTTCTGTCTCCCAAGTTGCATAAGTTCCTCCATGATTCTGCCAATCAACCTTGACTAATGGAATTTTCTTGTTTCTCAATCTTTTGACTTGACGATTCACAATTTGCATTGGTCTCTCTTTGTATGTAAAATCATCTTTTAGAAGTACATGAGTCGGCTCAATCACATGTAGTGGATCTCTTAAATAATCCCAAAGCATAGAGATATGAAATACATTGTGCATATGTTCCATGACTGGTGGTAAAGCTACTCGATACGTCATTGAATTAATCTTCTCAAGGATTTCATAAGGTCCAACATATTTTGGTGTTGATTTGCCTTCCACGCCAAACTATGTCTGGCCTTTCATTGAAGTCACTTTGAAAAATATGTGATCCCCAACTTCATATTCCCTGTCTCTTCTTTGGACATCGGCATAGCTCTTTTGGTGGTTTTGTGCGGTTTTCAATCTTTGTCGAATCAATTTCACATTTATAGTTGTTTCTTGTACCAGTTCTGGTCCCAACAACAGTTTGTCACCTACCTTAGCCCAACAGATAGGAGAATGACATTTCCTTTCATACAGAGCTTCATAAGGAGCCATCCCAATACTTGAATGATAGCTTTTGTTGTATACAAACCCGGCTAAAGGAAGGTAAGTCTCCTAATTTCCTTTGAAGTCTAACACACACATCCATAGCATATCTTCCAAAGTTTGATTGGCTCTTTCAGATTGACCGTTCGTCTGTGGGTGATAAGTACTACTTAATCTCAATTCAGTCCCCAAGGCCTATTGCAAACTCTACCAGAATCTTGAAGTAACCTTGGGATCTCTGCCTGATACTATGGACACTGGAACTCCATATAATTTCACAATCTCATTGACATATAAATTAGCCAACTTATCTGCATTATACAAAGATTTGACAGGTAAAAAGTGAGCAGATTTAGTTAGACGATCAACAATAACCCAAATAGAATCCATACCTTGAGAAGAGTGAGGCAATCCTACGATGAAGTCCATTGTAATGTGCTCCAATTTCCATTTCGGTATTGAAAGTGGCTGTAATAAACTAGCGGGTCGTAGTTGTTCAGCTTTGACTTGTTGGCAATACAAACATCGGGCTACAAAATCTGCAATGCTTTTCTTTATTCCAAGCCACCAGAAATTCTGTTTCAAATCATGATACATCTTTGCATTTCCTGGATGCATGGCAAATTTGGAGTTGTGAGCTTCAATCATAACGCGTTTCCTCAAATCAAAACAATCTAGCACACAAAGACGACTCTGAAATTTCAACACATTGTTTTCAAATACAAACCTGGGCCTTGGTTTTGAGTCAATTTCATTCACGATCTTTTTCAGGAACTCATCTTGCAGTTGTTTCTCTTTAATTTCTTCGATGATTGTAGGCTGGGCAGAGATAACAGCTAAAATTCCACCTTGTTCTTGTAATACAACTTCAATCTCATTCTTTTCCAAATCACATAGAAATTCTTTCTGACTGGTGAGCAAACACGGCAAATTTCGCATTGATTTTCGGCTCAAGGCATCTGCCACGGTATTAGCTTTTCCCGAATGATATAAAATCTGTAGATCATAGTCTTTGATCAATTCCAGCCATCTTCTCTGCCTCATGTTCAATTCTTTTTAGGTAAAGAAGTATTTCAAACTTTTATGGTCAGTGTACACCTCGTAAGTCACACCATACAAATAATGTCGCCAAATTTTCAAAGCAAACACCACAGCTGCCAGTTCAAGATCATGAGTCGGGTAATTCTTTTCATGTGGTCGGAGTTGTCGAGAAGCATAAGCAATTACCTTTCTATTTTGCATTAATACACAACCCAAACCTTTGTAGGATGCATCACTATAAATCTGAAATCCATCAATATCATTAGACAAAGTCAAAATCGGTGCAGTTACTAATCTAGTCTTCAACTCTTGAAAGACAGATTCTCTTTGATTATTCTAATCAAGTGATACATTTTTCTAGCTTAGCTGGGTCAATGGCATAGCAAGTTTTGAAAAGTCTTTCACAAATCTGCGATAATAGCCTGCAAGTCCGAGAAAACTTCTGACTTCTGACACATTTGTTGGTTTAAACCAGTTCACAATAGTTTCAATTTTCTGTGCGTCTACCGATATACCATCTCTGTTGATTACATGGCCTAGAAAGGCTACGCTATCTAGCCAAAATTCACATTTGGAAAATTTTGCATATAACCTCTTTTCTTTCTGGATTTGTAAGGCAGTTCTCAAATGATTCTTATGTTCTTCCCTGCTTTTAGAGTAAATTAATATATCATCAATAAAGACAACAATAAATTCATCCATAAATTGCTTGAACACCCTATTCATTAAATCCATGAACGCCGCAGGTGCATTAGTTATTCCAAATGGCATTACCAAATATTCATAGTGTCCATATCTAGTTTTGAATGCAGTTTTCTCTATGTCTTCTGCCTTGACCTTTAATTGGCGATACTCGGATCTAAGGTCAATTTTAGAAAATACTTGGGCTCCTTGGAGTTGGTTAAACAGGTCATCTATTCGGGATAATGGCTATTTGTTCTTTACGGTTACTTTATTTAACTCACGGTAGTCAATACATAGTTTCAAAGATTCATCTTTCTTTTTAACAAACAATACTGAGGCTCCCCAAGTGAGGTACTTGAAAGGATGAATTTCTTGTCTAAGAGTTCTTGGAGTTGAACTTTGTGGAGAAGTGGTTTGGAAATACTCTTAAGATCCTTGGAGACGCTAATGATCCTCAGCTAGTCACCTGAAAAGATACCAACACTCCGGTCGGGGGTGCTGGAATTAGCACTCCGACGGACAAGTTAGTTCAGACACTCAGGATAGCTTGTTTACTAAGTTTAGTGAAGTGATTCTTACATACCTTTCTAAATCTGTGGTTCTTGTATTTATACTTGCTTTTTGGGCCTTAGGGCCTGAGACTACTTTTATCCCATTCCCCTTTTATTCATTCGGAGCCACTGACCTCCGTCTATTCAGCTTTACTAACGTATTCAGCGTCCTAGTCACGCAATATGAAGCCGAATAGTATCTAATTTCTGGGGTACGCGTCTTCCGACTCCTCTACTTATTTGGCTCCCACAATTGCCCCCCAAGCACTTCACCGACGACAGTTGGCTGGAGTGCTTGGTTTTGAATTTCGAAAAGTCAAAGCCAAAATTCGGCGATTGGCCTCATCGTCATGCAGATATCTAAGCGCACCCCTTTCGGTTGTCGTGTCGACTTTCCCCCCTTGCACGTGTCTATTTACTGTGATTTAAAATTTTGACGTCCTTTCAAGTATGTATTTTATGACGCTCATCACTGGATTGCCTTTTGGATCGTCCCTGCAACTCTCTTTTCCGATATCCCCTTTGTCCTTTGTAAGTTCTCTCCTCCCTTGCTTTGAAGACTTTTTCTGGTTTATTCTTTCCTTGGCATATTCTCATAAACTGTAGGGTATGGCGAAACATTTAAAAGACCTCCTCTCATCAGATCGAATTGCTGGCTTTAAACGCCATTTCTCCATTCCTGATGATGTCCGTCTATCGCTTATGGTAGACGGCATTCTTGATATGGAGAGGAAGGAGAAAACCACGATTGTCTTTCCTCTTTTGTCAATTGTAAAGGGTGGAGTCCGTTTCCCCCTTCACCCGTTTCTTAGGGCTGTGTGCTTCGCTATTGGGGTTTAATCCCTTCCCAACCTAATGTGAATTTCTTTAGAATCATAATGGGGGTTATAGCGCTCAACCGTCGCCTAAGAATTAACCTTGGCATTCCAACCATCCGGCATTGTTATGCATTGGCTAAGTCTTCTGGTCGGTATGAGCGTTTATTCCTTAGGGCCAAGGATGTCGACCATTAGCTGATTACTATGCTTTCCAGTTCTGGAAAACGAGTTGATGATGTTATGGTCGTTTTCCAGGGTAACTGGGAATTTGGCGAAGGGGAGGATCACGTCGACCCTATTCCTAGACGGAGGGGCGAGCCAGGTGGCGGATTACCTTCTCGCATTTATTATTTGTTCATTTTTGTTGTAAAGCCTCTTCTTTGAAATGTGACGGCTTGGCATGTGCAGGGAGCAATTTGAAGAATGTTCTGTCTTCAACTGACAGTGCCGTTCTTTCGGATATCGAAGTCGCGCTCAAATATTTCGGCCGTCGAAGTCTTCAAAAACAAGGGAGGTCGGCGCATATTCTGCTTCGTTACGAGCTGACATACACGACATTCTCAACGGTGGAAAATATCCCGGTTCCGGAGGGTGAAGATTCTCTTATCGCTCTTATTTTGTCCGACTTCAAAAACTTGAGGCAGGTTGGTTTTGAAGGGTCTGATTCGGAGTGGGATGTAGCTAATGTTATCGAATCAGATCAGTCCGAAACCGAGTCTGACGAGGTATTGAATTCAGCCGATCCCCCATTCATTTCGGGCGAGAAGATCTTTCACTTGACGGCGTTTTTCACGGCTTGGAGTGTATTCCCGCCGCAGACCCAGAAGACATGGCCGGGTTAAGCCTGACAAAACTTTCCAGGAAGGCGAATGTGGAAAGGTTGGCTGCGCGGCGAAGAGCCAAGGCCTTTCTATCTGAAGTAGCACCCGCTACTGAATCTCAATTCTCCCTGCCTGTTAGCAAATCAGAGTCCGTGCGCGTTGTTGAGGTAGAAACGGCAGAAAATCGGAATACCAAATCCGCTTTGATCGTGCAGGCCGTCCAAGAAGTTGATGCAGAGAAACGCCCTGCCGAGTTCGAGGCCGGCTCAGAAGAACATGGCGGCAAACGTCCTCGATTAGAGGGATCGGACGTGATCATTCCTTTAGTCATTCAGTCGATGATAAGAAACATGCCGGTTTCTTCTGATGCTTCGGCGCTTAAAGATCCAGAAGTCGCATTCAGCTTGGCTACGTCCGTGTCGTTGCCGTCTGACAAGGAGGCTTTTCGGGTGGAAACGGATCTGAATGCGACAGCACTAGTCGCCCAATCGGCACTTTTGGTACATATTCGAACTTAGCTGCACTTAATCCAAATACTATTAAAGTTATGGTTTTAAATTCTTGTTTTGTAGACCGTCGGATGGATAGTCGACATGGGCCGTCGCCATCGCGACGCCGTCAAAGAGATTGGTCATTTACGCGAGGAAGTTGAAGGCCAGAGGAGAAGGGTCGAGGTCGAGGCTTTGAGGGCGAACAAGGAAGCCTCAAGAGCCGACGCCGAGATGGAGAGGGCCCGTAGCGCAGATCAATTGAGATCGGATGCCGAGAAGAAGGCGGACACGAGCGAAGATGCGCTCAAATTGGCCTAGAAGGCGATCTCCAAACTGGAGGTTGAGTTGGCTGAAATGAAGGCGGCGAAGGAAGCAGCTGACTCGGAGTCTTCCAAAGTATTCGAGGCCGGAAAAAATGCTGGACTCGCCGAGTACGTTGACCAAGTCCCCAAGTTTGAAAATCGAGGGTTCAAATACGGGTGGCTCAAGGCCCTTGATGCCTTGGGGTTCGTTAGCCTTGCTAATTCCTTATGAGCAAGTGGACGTTGAGCCACTTGAGTCTGACCCCGAGGATTGATCTGGGAGTCATTCAAATTTTGTGAAATGCTTTCCCTTTTAATGTATGTTTTTGTTTTTAGGACTTTTATTGGTTCCGAGTAGTTTTCATGTATAAATTGGCTACTATCAGCACTCAATTTATTAATGAAAATTATCTTCTTGTTTTACTACTAATGCGCAGTTTGTGATATTATGTTGGTGTAGAATTTTTGCCTTTCACTACTTTAGATAGAATGATTACTCTGTTGACCTTTCTATGATTGAATATCATGGCAATCTTATCATTCGTATGCCGAATATTTCGTTGGTATTATGCTGAAACGATTCATGGACCGGCTGGGGCACTTAATCCGAAAAAATTAATTAATCTGCCCTTGCCCCAGGCGGTACATGATCATTCGGGCGCCGGAGGAGGCGAACTTAGGAGTTTCGTTGTCGATTCATGGGCCGGGTAGAGCACTTAAGATGAATATATTGATAAATCTATCACGCCCTTGCCTCAGGCGGCGCATGATCATTCTGAAGTCGATTCATGAGCTGACTAGGGGCACTTAAGCCGAATAGATTGATTAATTTGCCCTTGCCTTAGCCAGGGCGCAAGCATGGGAAGCCGAATGGGCCTCATTCGTGGGCTGGTTGAGGCACAGATTGATCGGCACTTGCGCTTGAAAACTCGGCCGACCAGATTAATAAATCTGCCCTTGCCTTAGTCAGGGCGCGAGCTTTGGAAGCCGAATGGACCTAACTCCTGGGCTGGCTGAGGCATAGATTGATCGGCGCTTGCGCTTGAAAACACGGCCGACCAAATTAGTAAATCTGCCCTTGGCCAGGGCGCGAGCTTTGGAAGCCGAACGGGCCTAACTCGTGGGCTGGACAATTGTCATCCGACTGTTGACGTTTGGGATTACTGACGTTGCCTCGGGAGAGCTGCAAACATTGAAGGATAAATGGAGTGGGTGGTAACATGCCCGGGGGGTACCCACGTGCGTTAAACAGTTTGGACCCTCGAGATCTCTTTGATCTAGTCTCACGAGTGCAATGTGAAACGTAGATGAGAGTCCAGATTTGGCAACTTTTATTGAAAATCCATTTTATTTCAATTTTGTCAAAAATGAACCGCGTCATCAGATTTCAGAGTCGCCACCTAATATTTTGGGAAATTAGGAAACCCATGACTCGTGCCAAGGCCACTGTTCGTCGTAACCAAGATTTCATGTTTGTTTGTTTGAAAATGGTTTGATGGTGCTACCCACAGGTAGGCTAAGACGCGGATTTGCCACCCTCAGATGGGCTTAGAAAGCATGATTTTGCCACTATCTAGTGGGCTTAAAACAAACATTTGATGAATTGTCCCAATCTAAATAACTCAACCTCCACCCACAGGCATTCAAGGCAGTTATATCACATAAGCACATAGCCTCATAGTAAGCATGCTATTCACGGCAACACTCACGCGCATGCAAGGATGCTAAAGCATAAAACTTACCTAGTACTCCAAGCCAAAACAAAAGCCGATTAGAAATCCATGCATGGATCATAAGTATACAGAATTGCCTAATGCGACACATGCAAAGATGCAAACTATAGCAGGCTCGGCTATTCTAAACATGGCATGTGAAATGCAACAACTAACACGTATTCAATTTGGAATTGAAATACAAATGCAGTTTGTATGATGTGCCGAGCCCGGTGCGTGCAAAACAGATGAATGATGCAAACATGCTGTCATACTGTATGCTAATTGAAACATGCCCTATATCTAACCATCATAAGCGGGTAAATAAAAGGGAAGAAAGAAATGGGGGTTGGAAGACATACATCACACTCACACACCCTTATTACAATTATGCCCTCGCGCAGAGGGTCCGAATAAATAATACAGTCCGAATAAAAGAATATCACAGTCCAAAATATTACAATCCGAAATAAATACAAATTCCTAATTAATTTACAAATTAACTAAGAAAGTCAGAATCGGGCAGACTGTGGGCCTCGATTCTGATGAATGATGCATGTTGGGCTGTCTTGGTGTTGAAATCCACGATGATGCCCCGATTAGCCTCTGTTTGCACTTTTTCTTGAAATGCATGCCAAGTCCCGAAAAATTGCTGATTCTTCATTTTGCGGCAACAGAGAGCAGGAAAGGGGCATAGCAATATATTTCACAAATATATGCATGCCTCGATCCTCGTGCCACCAATCACGCATCTCGATGCATGATGGCCGAGGAGTCGGATTGCACAACTCAATATAGGATGAATGCAGATGAATGCTACAACAAAACCTAACTCCATCATGGATAATCCGGAGTGTCGGTGACTTGGGAATTGAGACCCGTTCCGTCACTCGGAGTGCGGAACGCGCCTCATTTCCCGTGCCCGGGCTAACTCCTATCCCGAACACGATGCAATATGCATGATATGCATGAATGCAACTAAAATACAATCCTAGCATGCACAATGCTATGAAAATGATATGCCTCGAAATGCGTACACGCGGGCACGCAAACCGAGGCGATGATCCTAAGGCATGAAATGGCATACGCAATGCGATTGGACTTACACTAACACGAGTGGATTTCAGCCACACTCACATAAGAAGCCGTGAGAGGAAAGTGAAGTGCCTCGAAATGCGTGCAAACGGGCACGCAAACCGAGGCGATGGCATACGGAATGCAATGATGCTAAAATGACATAAACAATGCAAAATGGACTTACACTAACATGAGAGAGCCTCAGCCATACTCACATAAGACGCCGTCGGATAAAAAGTGAAGTGCCTCAAAATGCGTGCACATGGGCACGCGAACTGAGGCGATGTATAAAGGCATGAAACGGCCTGAAATATGATATACAATGAGCCTAAAATGAGATGTCTCGAAATGCATGCCCACGTGCACGCAAACCGAGAAAATGGCATACAGAATGCAATGGGACTAAAATGAGATATGCGATGCAATATGGGCTTACACCAACATGAGAGGGCCTCAGCCACACTCACACAGGGGGCCATCGGATGAAAAAGAGGCACCTCGAAATGCGTGCACACGGGCACGCAAACCGAGGCGGTGGCATACGGAATGCGATGAGACTAAAATGTCATACAGGATGCAAAATGGACTTGTACTAACATGAGTGAGCCTCAGCCACACTCATATAAGAAGCCGACGGATAAAAAGTGAAGTGCCTCGAAATGCGTGCACACGGGCACGCAAATCGAGGCAATGACATATGGAATGAAATGGCATACACAATGCAAATTGGGCTTACACTAACATGAGAGGGCCTCAGCCACACTCACATAAGAGGCCGATGGATGAAAATGAAGTGCCTCGAAGTGCGTGCACACGGGCACGCAAACCGAGGCAATGGCCCTAAGGCATGAAATGGCATGGAAATGATATACAAACATGCAAATGAAATTTCAGCACTGAAATATGGGGGAAAACAGTCCCGAAAGATGGCGAAAGTACACCCGATGCATGAAATGGCCCCGAAACATGAATTTAGGCACCCGAAATGGCCTATAGCTATACCAAACATGCACAATATAGACATGGAATGAAAATACAGTAGCAAGGCAGCCCCGAGACAAGCATTTTCCAGTTTAAAAGATGGCCAAACAGCAAGCATAGATAGGGCAACAATGGCATACAAAAATGGCTCCACAAGGGAGGTTATGAAGCAAGTGATACATGCAATGCCCAAACAGCAAAATACCCTTCTACAACACTGATGAGGGACCAAAAATATGAACATTTACAGTTTATGACAACCCTCAAATCAGTATGAAAACTTGCTAAAAATGCAATGCGAGATTGAAGCCAACAAGGGCTAGAACATGAGGTATGCCTTACATTCGTCAAACAGCCTTGGACCCTTAACAAAATATGACAAGAAGGCCAAAATGTGACTCTTTCCAGACCTGATCATGGCCGAAAACCGAAGCAAAATAGGCCTAACAAAGCATGCAAAATGAGGGCCAAAGAGGGGTATAATGACAAGTATAACATGGAGACCCCCAATGAAGTTGATCCCTTCTACAATGTTGTAGAGGGACATAAAATAAGCCTACTAACAGTTCATTACATGCTCCAAAACAGATCTCGCAGAGGCTAAACAAACCATGCAAATTTACGGTAAATTGGAGGAATTGTGAAACAAGTGCATGATAGAGAGGCAAAACATGGTTGAGCCCTTCTTCAATGTTGAAGAGGGGCTCAAAATAGGCCCACTCACAGTTTATATCAGGCTCATAAATAGATCACACATGAACTAAAAAAAGCATGCAAGATATTGACATACAAAATGATATTGAAGAAAGTACATCATAGAGGGCTCAAACAGGATTGAGCCCTTAAACAAACATGTAGAATAGCTCAAAAGAAGGCCTCTTTCAGTTAGGTCCGGAGTCTAAAACAGTGAGCAAGTAGGGTAGAGGAATGGTGCAAAAAAAAGTGCCAAAAGAGGGTGATTGATACTTACCCTTGAAGATCACACTCTTGTTGCTTATTAGCTCAAGTTTGCTGCTCCTAAGCCTCTGAAAAACCCTTCCTTGCAGCTGGAATTGAGTGGTGGTAGTAGAGCTTGAAGATGATGAAGAAATGGAGCCTAAAATTGAAGATTTGAGAGAAAAATGGAGAGATAGAGATAGATATCAATGTATATCCTTGAGAGAAATTTTCCAACCCCTCTACAAGAGCTGGGAGGCCAGCTATATAGGCAAGAAAATCGGAGAAAAGGTGGGCAAAAGGTGCTTTAGTTGCAGGTGGCCGGCCGGCTGGAAATGGTGGCCGGCCGGCTAGGGTCAAAAGGTCCAAGCCATAGGACTGGTCTGCCATGTAGCCCTTGAAGTTAGCTTTCCAATGCCGTAAACCTTGCATCAAAATTCCTCCTGTAGAAAAAGTTATGCCAATTTCCGTAAAGCCGCGCAGATTCGGTCTAACCAGACTTCAACCAACCATATCTCCTCCCCCCGGATCCGGAATTAGGAGATTATTGAGCGAAAAATGAAGCCCCGGAAGTAAGATTTCCAATGGTGGTGGCCTCATATTTTAATTCCTCTTGTGCAAAGAGTTACGCCCATTTCGGTGAAGCCGCGCAGACTTTTCTCCTTCACATTCATCTTTGAACCACTTTTGACCAAACAAAAAGTTGGTTGTCAAAACAATTGCTGGCCTCCCACCCTCCTACAAGCTTCCTAACCATGAAAATAAGGCCTCCACCAAAAATGAGCCCAAACCGATGTGAAATGAAGGTTCGGGGGCCGAAACGCGCAGTTCGGGACCCCGAAAATAGGCTGTTAAGCACCGAAAGTGGCATTCAACCACGAAGTGGGTATCTAAGACCCCAGTGTCCCTCGAAAGGGAGTAAATAAGATGCATGCCAAAAATTAGAGCAATCGGAGATGGTTAGGCAGTCCCGAACCAAGGCACATGGCCTGACGGTTCCAAAGGGAACCGACTCGAAATGGGCAAAATGGCCTCTGACCCGAAAAAAAGTAGCCCACGAGATGGTCTATGGGACCTTTCCCTCCCCTCAGGAAAGAAAACAAAGAAAATCGAGTCCGGTTCGCAAACCGAGGCAAGGCACAGAAAAAAGTTCGGAAGTCCGGAGGCAGGGCGCACGGCCGCGACTCTGAGACTTCTGAACGAGCACAATATGCAACATCACCGAACGCTCAATCGGTGACGTCTGAGTCTTAAGGTCGGTCAAAAATGGGGTGTCTACACTAATGCAATTCACTCATGAGATGTAACTAAAGATTCGACTTCTAAAATATGGCATGTGAATCATCTCAAGAACATAAGATAGCGCATAGAATCACAGAAGAATTGATTAAATCCACACATGTAAATGTAGCCGAATCTTAATGCATGAGACATAAATGTAAAGCATGGATATGCATGGCATGCTAGATATATACATATGTACATATAGGGAAAGCGATTAAAGAATGGGGTAGATAAGAAGCGGGGTGGGGAGATTATATAACACTTTAAATATTACATATCCAAATAAGGGAGAGATGAGAGAATAATAACAAAATAAAATAAAACCTCACAAAACACTCAGAATAAAAATAAAATAAAGAACTTCATCACTGGCACAAAGATCCATATGTCTTCAATCTCTTAGGCCTGCACACCTCAACCCATGTCAATTCATCTTCAATGGAGGGCCCCACCTCACTGAACATCAACGTATGATCTCAAATGATTTTATAATTCCGTACTAGCAAAGAATTTGCCCAAATTCATATAACCAGCCTATGTAGCCAAACTCAATACCAGCCCATGTATTCATTTTCAATAGAGGGCCCTTCTAAGCCACTCAAAATGGAACTTCGAAGTTGCATAGATATTACATATATACCAACACTCAAAACCAGCCCACTGTAAAGCCGGCCCAACCTCTTTAAGACCAACCTAGCATGAGTGATATCTACGTGGGTCATCATTCGGCAGCACTAAACTCCCAGAACCTTGGGTAAAACAACAAATAACCCCAACACAAACCATGTGCTGGTTTTGAACACAACAGTGGGCCAAATTAGCAATTACACAGAATTACCTCCATCCTCCCACGTCATAGCAGCATTTTGACCTCAACCCCAAGGCATTGGGCAAGAAGACCACTACCAAATGCAACAGGAGCCACACACTAAGCAAGTGTGTAAAACAGTGCCTCACCCATCATGGCAATCTGCATGTGCATCCCAAACTGTAGCATACCAGAATTGACTGCACAACCACTGCAGCACACCTATTGAACTCACGTGCATAGTTTGTGAGCCATCTCAGAGAGAGAGTTTGTATGTCCCTTTGTTGAAAATGTATCCCTGCTAAGAGAGAGATGTGCATTTGAGCCCACTAGATAGAGAAGAGAGAGATGTGCCGTGTGTGTATCTGTGTGTAATCCGTCAAGACCCAACCCAAGAGAAGAGAGCAGAGCCGAAAGCACTGTCTCTTTTTTTTTTTATTTTGGTTTCAGCTGGTCTCCAAGGGTTAGAGAGAGAGAGATATGCATGGATTTTGTGTGTGAGTGTTGAGTGCATCAGTGTGCATTTTTGTGTGCATGCCTGTACATGGTGTGTGTGTGTGATGGCATAGTGAATCGGCAATGTGTGTGTTGTGTGTTTTGTGGTGTCTCTTTTTCAAACCCAAAAACCTACAGAAAGTGAGACGGAGAGAGAGTTCATGTGTCTAGAATGCGTGGCTTCATGCACGAGAGAGAAAGAGAGCTTGGTGATCATTTTTTGGGTTTGTCAATGGAGGTTCTGATCTGAGTGAGAGAGAGGTCCCGAGAGAAAAGAGAGAGAGTGTAGAGAGTGTGTCTGTGTGTGCTGTGTATATGTCGTGTGTGTGTGCTGCCACTGGTCCGAATGCCAACTGCCGAGCGAGATAGAGATGGGTGTAGTGTGTGTTTTGTGTATGTGTATGGTGTGTGTGCTCTCTCTCTAAATTGTGTGTGTGTTGAAGCAGCCCTGTGTCTGTGTGTGTTGTGTCTTGTCTCTGGGTGTGCTGGGTTTGCCGAGAGAGAGCAGAGAGAAATCAGTCTGTTAGAGAGAGAGAGCTGGGTTTGGTCTGTTGTCTCTCTGTGTGCCTCTGTTCTACTGTGTAAAAATGGGTGTTTGATGCATGGTCTGTGAGGTGTGTTGCTCTCCTCCAGAACCTCTCTTCCCCTTATTTTTTATTCCCCCACTCACTCTAAAATGCTTTCCACCGAAAAACGGTCCCCCATCCCCCTCCTTTCTCTTGCTCTTTTCTTTTTATCATCACCTACCAGCTCCTTTAACAATCATTTGCTACCCACTCTCACCTGCTCTCTTTTCTCTTTTTTTTTTTTTATTTTTTATATCACCCACTCCCTCTTTTTCTTACTCTCCCATGAGACCACTCACATGAACCACCCACTATCTCTTAAAATAATTTATCATTTTTCCCACCCAAAACCTCATCATAATATATTCTATCTATATTTTAATATATAAACATATACATATATATAAATTGAATTCAATTTCTTTTCTTTTTCTTTTTTTTTTATTTTTTATTTTTTTTTTATTTTTTTTTTGTTTTGTTTTTGTTATTTTTTATTTCTAAAATACACCACCTCAAAATATATATACACACATCAAATTATATAAAAATATATAAAATTATAAAATACTACAAAGTAATAAACTATATAATATAAACTAATTTGGCCAAAATAGGTGAGGTGTGGGATTAAAATTTCAATTTGATTTTTTTGGTGAGGGTGGTCAAAACAAAGTGCCCAAGTCTTAGGGCTGGTCAAAATGGGGTGTCTACACGGGTGCACGCCAAAGGCCCTACTTATTTCCATTCAGGCAACTTGGGAGGGACGAAGATTGACTGAATCAGACGCCGCAATGAGTTGTAGTAGCGAGCCTACGCATATGGGAAGAAGAACGTCCAAGGATCGGGAAACATAGCGGCCCCTTAGTCATCAAAGCAGATCGCCTCGAAAGGACGGGCAACAACGGGGAAATTCTCCGCACCCACGACCGAGAATCGAGCCTGATGCGACACCACGACCGTTGAGTTTTGCGGTTTCGTGAGAATGCACCAATGACGGAGGCGGATTCTATCATTAAAGACCCAGATGTGGCAGTCGAGTTTCGCTCGACAGATATTCCTGCCGGAAGTCCAACAATTGATGGTCGGTCGTCGAGATTTCGAAGTATTTCGAGACGGTATACATGGGGCCTTGAAAGGACTATATACTGCTTACGAAGTCGGCATGCATCTGCGGGAAGCGCGACGTGAGAGCGAGAAAAATGACGAAAGGAATCGCAGTCTAGAGATTCGCGCGGAAAAGGCTGAGCGTGAGCTTCGGGAGATGAAGAATGTTCAAATAAGCGCGTCGGTGGCGGCCGATCAATCTAAATTGGTTGTTACGGAGCGAGTAACCCAACGGACCTCGAGTTATGAAAAGGGGTTTCAGGACGGCCTGAAGGTCGGGATAGAGAAGACCAAATAGGACCTTGCCGAGGAGGTCTGTCGATGTGAAAATCGTGGATTTAAGCACGGTTGGATCAAGGCCCTTCAAACCGAGGAATCTCTCGAAGCCGTGGGCATTGATTCGGCCTCGCCCCTGTATCATCGCCACTACTTTCCTTATCCCAATTTTGAAATTGAGAAGAGCGACGATGAGGGTGCCGAATGAATAGACTTCGCGCCGAATAAATAGAATTTCTTTTATTTTCAACGTTTGTATTTGGTCTTGAAATGTTATGTGCTTAATTAATCATATTATTCCAACTTACTGGCAAGTTTTGTGTTGCGAGGCGTAAATGTTTAGGCATGCATTGATCGGCTTGAATTAAGAACGATTCTCAGTGAATATTTATTCGGCCAATCAAGTGGTCCGAATGCATCTCTCAAAAAGGCCAATCGTGATATCCACGAAGGGCGCTCCGAATTTGGAGTCTTAATCGACCTTAATAGGCTTAGTCGGCCCTAAGGTGTCATGCACCAAAAGGGGCTCCGAATCCGGAGGCTTTATTTTGGCCAATCGTGATATCCACGAAGGGCGCTCCGAATCCGAAGTCTTAATCGGCCTTAATAGGCTTAATCGGCCCAAAGGTGCCATGCACCAAAAGGGGCTCTGAATCCGGAGGCTTTATTTTGGCCAATCGTGATATCCACGAAGGGCGCTCCGAATCCGGAGTCTTAATCGGGCCTAAGGTGTCATGCACCAAAAGGGGCTTCGAATCCGGAGGCTTTATTTTGGCCAATCGTGATATCCATGAAGGGCGCTCCGAATCCGGAGTCTTAATCGGCCTTAATAGGCTTAATCAGCCCTAAGGTGTCATGCACTAAAAGGAGCTCCGAATCCAGAGGCTTTATTTTGGCCAATCGTGATATCCACGAAGGGCGCTCCGAATTTGGAGTCTTAATTGGCCTTAAGGTGTCATGCACCAAAAGGGGGCTCCGAATCCGGAGGCTTTACTTTGGCCAATCGTGATATCCATGAAAGGCGCTCCGAATTTGGAGTCTTAATTGGCCCTAAGGTGTCCTGCACCAAAAGGGGCTTCGAATTCAGAGGCTTAATTTTAGCCAATCGTGATATCCACGAAGGGCGCTCCGAATCTGGAGTCTTAATCGGCCCTAAGGTGTCATGCACCAAAAGGGGGCTCCGAATCTGGAGGCTTTATTTTGGCCAATCGTGATATCCATGAAGGGCGCTCTGAATCCAGAGTCTTTATTTTGGCCAATCGTGATATCCACGAAGGGCGCTCCGAATCCGGAGTCTTAATCGGCCTTAATAGGCTTAATCGGCCCTTAGGTGTCATGCACCAAAAGGGGCTCCAAATCCTGAGGCTTTATTTTGGCCAATCGTGATATCCACGAAGGGCGCTCCGAATCTGGAGTCTTAATCGGCCCTAAGGTGTCATGCACCAAAAGGGGCTCTGAATCCGAAGGCATTATTTTGGCCAATCGTGATATCCACGAAGGGCGCTCCGAATCCGAAGTCTTAATCGGCCTTAATAGGCTTAATCGGCCCTAAGGTGTCATGCACCAAAAGGGGCTCCGAATCCGGAGGCTTTATTTTGGCCAATCGTGATATCCACGAAGGGCGCTCCGAATCCGGAGTCTTAATCGGGCCTAAAGTGTCATGCACCAAAAGGGGCTCCGAATCCGGAGGCTTTATTTTGGCCAATCGTGATATCCATGAATGGCGCTCCGAATCTGGAGTCTTAATCGGCCTTGATAGGCTTAATCGGCCCTAAGGTGTCATGCACCAAAAGGGGTTTCGAATCCGGAGGCTTTATTTTGGCCAATCGTGATATCCACGAAGGGCGCTCCGAATCCGGAGTCTTAATCGGCCTTAAGGTGCCATGCACCAAAAGGGGGCTTCGAATCCGGAGGCTTTACTTTGGCCAATCGTGATATCCACGAAGGGCGCTCCGAATCTGGAGTCTTAATTGACCCTAAGGTGTCATGCACCAAAAGGGGCTCCGAATCCGGAGGCTTAATTTTAGCCAATTGTGATATCCACGAAGGGCGCTCCGAATCTGGGGTCTTAATCGGCCCTAAGGTGTCATGCACCAAAAGGGGCTCCGAATCCGAAGGCTTTATTTTTGGCCAATCGTGATATCCACGAAGGGCGCTCCGAATCCGAAGTCTTAATCGGCCCTAAATAATCAAGGCTTGGGAGCGAGCTTGAGAAAACGAGAAACTTTGTATTGCAAAGGTGCAACATGTACAAGCATCAAGCCCACAAGTCGGGTCAATGATAAAATTTACGTAAATGTGTTGAATTCCAAGGCCGTGGCAGGCTTCTTCCTGACTTGTCTGAGAGCCGATATGCCCCTGTTCCTGCGATGGATTCAATTTGATATGGGTCGTCCCAGTTTGGACCCAATTTTCCATCTGCCGGTCTTCGGTCGGCTAGAAGTACCTTCTTTAGGACAAGCTTTCCTAGCGTGTATCGATTAATCGAACTTCGCTGATTATCTGATTTGGCGAAGTCACGTCTGCGTGCCATGGATGCGGTATGGCGTCTCTTCGTTCTTCGATTAGAATCAGATCTAGGGCAAGCATCATGTCATTTCGGTCCATATCAAAAACTTGTGATTTTAGAGTTGGTAGGCCGATTTCCAGGGGTAAGATTGCCTGGGTTCCAAAGCATAGAGCAAACGACGTTTCCCCAGTGGATTTCCTCAGCGTAGTACGATGAGCCCACAATACACTCGGCAATTTTTCGACCCATTTGCCTTTAGCTTTTTCTAGCCTCTTTTTGATGCCGTCCAAGATGGATTTGTTAGAGGCTTGACCATTGCTTTGGGGGTAGGCCGGTTAATCGAGAAGTAAATTTGAATGCCATATTTCTTTGCATAACTCTCGATATACGCCACAATCGAACTACGTGCCATTGTCTGAGATGAGAGTTCTCGGAATGCCGAATCGTGTTGTTATGTTTCTCTATACAAAACGTTTAATGTCAGCATCTCGTATATGTGTTAGAGCCTCTGCTTCGACCCATTTTGTGAAGTAGTCTATCGCGACGATTAAGAATCGCTTGTTCCCTGGGGCCCTAGGCAATGGTCCTGCGATATCAAGTCCCCACTGAGCAAACGGCCACGGGCTGGTGATAGAGTTCAACTCTTCGGCAGACAGATGGGTTAATCGGGAGAACTTTTGGCCCTGTTCGCATTTTTTTACATAACTCTCCGCGTCAGCTCTCATTGTCGGCCAATAATATCTCTGCGTTATAGCTCGATGGGCCAGGGAGCGTCTACTAGAATGGGCACCGTAACTGCCCTCATGTATCCCTGTCAGAATCTCCTCCACTTTGTCGGGGTGCACGCATTCCAAATATGGATCAGAGAGGGACTTTTTGTAAAGCCCTCATTGCGGATCCAGACAGTATCGCAGGGCTTTATTTCGCAGCTTGTGTGCTTCTTTTTTGTCCGCTGGGAGTTGTTCAGAAGAAAGGAATGCAGTAATGGGGTCCATCTAGCTTGGTGCGGATTCTATAATGTTGACATGGATTTCTTCCGAAGGGCCAATACTCGGCTCCGGGACGAAACCTACTTCGATGGTCCGTTTGATCTCAGAATTGATGGCGGAGGCTAGGCACACCAAGGCATCCGCATGTGTGTTCTGGTCACGTGTTATTTGGTTCAGTTCGTGATGGTCAAATTTTGCCAGCAAGGAATTGGCCGTTTTCATGTAGGTCGCCATACCGTCGTTTCTTGCCGCGTACTCCCCCTTTAGCTGATTGATTACCAACTTTGAATCATAAAACACAAGCAGACGTCGCGCGCCAAGAAGGTGCGCATTCAGAGCAAGCTAGAAGGGCTTCAGATTCCGTTATTTGATGCTTGAAGCCAAGCACGGCTGTTTAATTATCACTGCGGAGACATGATTACACCTCCGGTGCCACGGCCCCTTTGGTTAGATGATCCATCACAGTATAATTGCCAAATATCCCCGACATAAATTCTCCAGTTTGGCTTTGGTAGAACTTCAGCCTTTGGTTGAACTTCATCAGGTTTGAGGCTGGCAAGCTCACCGGTGAATTCGACAACAAAGTCGGCCAACACACCGCCTTGATTGCGCTTTTAGGTAAAACCGAATGTCGATTGGCGAGTTCAAGAGCCCATTTTGAAACACGCCCCGATGTTTCGCACTCTGTAATCTTGATCGGAGGCGAGAATCTGTTAGCACACCAATCCTATGTCCCAGGAAGTAATGCAACAGTTTTCCTGCCGCCATGCCTAGGGCTACGACGAGTTTTTCCAGCGGAAGGTTGCGTGCTTCGGTGTCAACCATTGCCTTGCTCACATAATACATCAATTGTTGCTCTCCTCCTCCTCTTTTAACAAGATGTCTTGTGACCCTATCGGAAACTGCCAGATATAGGATGAGCGGGTCACCAGCGGCAGGTGTTGTCAAGAGAGGTACTGAGTGGAGGTAGGTCTTGAGTCCGTTGAAGGCTGATTTGCATTCGGCGGACCATTCAAAAGCCTTACCCTGTCGTAGTGTCTGAAAGAATTGTCGGTAGCGATCTGTAGACCGGCTGATGAGCCTGTTGAGTGCAGCGGCCATCCCCATCAACTTTTGGACTTCTTTTACTGAACGGAGGGAGCCGAGTTCCAAGATTGCTGTGACTTGCCTCGGGTTGGCTTCGATTCCTCGGTGATTGACGATGTAATCTAGGAATTTGCTAGAGCCGATTCCGAACGCACACTTGAAAGCGTTCAGTTTCATTCTGTATTTGCGTAAGATGCTGAATGTCTTATCTAGATCGGCTATATGATTATGTTTTTCTTTGGACTTGACCACCATATCGTCGATGTATACTTCCATAGTGTGGTCGAGTTGCTCTTTGAACATGGCGGTGACTAATCTTTTGTAGGTTGCCCCTGCATTCTTCAGCCCAAAAGGCATAACTTTGTAGCAATAGGTTCCTCTTGGGGTGAGGAAGGCAGATTTGTCCTGGTTATCTAGATGCATGGCGATTTGATGATAGCCTCTGTAAGCATCGAGGAAGCTCATGCGTTGATGACGTGCCGTCACATCGACGAGCTGGTCGATTCTAGGTAGAGGAAAACAGTCTTTGGGGCAAGCTTTGTTCAGATCCGTGAAGTCGACGCATACTCGCCAAGTCCCATTTTTCTTCTTCGCCACCACTGTATTGGAGAGCCACGTAGGGTAAGTGACTTTTTTAATTGCCTCGGCGTCAAGCAGTCTGTCTACCTCCTCAATAACGGCGGCAGTGTGCTCCGCGGCTGACCGTCGGCCTTTCTGAATGATCGACTTACATTTTGGATCGACATTCAGATGGTGCTGTGAAACTAACGGGTCTATTCCCGGCATTTCGTACGGAGTCCACGCAAAGACGTCAAGGTTGTTGAGCAAGAAAGAGATCAACTGCTGCCTGTCGGCTTGATTTAGAGAGGCGCCAATTATGAAGAACTTTTCTGGGCTTCTATCAATGTCAACTCGGTCTAAATCTTCCGTGGCCTTCTCATTTGGATACCACCCAACGTCATCCAGGATCTCCCGATTCGGCACCTCAATGGAGTTTACTTGCAGTTCCTTCGGCGTTCTGGCGGCAAGGAGATAACATGCTTGTGCCGATTTCTGGGATCCGCGAATTTGCTCAATGCCGTGTTCTGTTGGGAAACGTAACAGTTGATGATAGGTGCTTGGGACGGCCTGCAATGTATGCAACCACAATCGCCCCATGATGAGATTGTACGGCGATGGCAGCCTGACGACCAAGAATTCCACGTCCACCGTTCTGGAACCTGCTCAAATGGGTAAGCTGATATTTCCCAATGGGTACTCCGGAGTGGCATTGAAGCCAAACAGTGGATAAGGGACCGGAGTCAGGTCTAACTCGTTGAATTCGAGTTTGGTGAAGGTTTTATAATCCATAACCTCCGAGGTACTGCCCTAGTCGATAAGAACGCGTTGGACGGTGAACCGGTTTACGCGCAGCTCAACAACCAACGGATCGATGTGAGGGAGTGTTACACCGATCAAATCAAAATCGTCAAAGGTGATATTTGGCGTTTCTCGGGGTCGCTTTGCTGGTGTGAGTTGCTGTTGGGGGCTTGGATGTGATTGGATCGCATGCACGGCCGGGGCTGCTGGTAGGCTGTATATCATGTGGACGGTGTCAAGCGGAAATGCATCCTTCGGAAGGGCAGGTGTTTCGACCACACTCTTCCGGACGCATTGGTGGAGACGTTCGTCCTTTGCCAATTCCTCAAGATGATTTGTTGAGGCATAACGGCCGTCAGTTTCTTGCTGTCGAGCCCGAGATCGTCGATCATCTGCCCTCGGGGGTCGCTTAGAAGCCTGGTGCACCGTTTGTTTGGAATTTGCTATTTCCGAGGCCAGATTGTGACGAAGGCGTTCGTTCTTAGCGATGATGTTGTCCAACCTCTGTTTGGTTTGCCTAGCTTGTGCCATGGTCGCTTGTATTGTCTTTTGAGTTGGGTTTGAAGATGAGCGGAGGTCCGAGGCAAGTCTTGCTGCGATGGTTTTTGGTCCAAGCGAGTTTGCTGGAATGAGGTCACCTCTCTGTACGGTCTCGTCAGTGGCTATCGGAGGATCTTCAGTCACGCCTGCCATGGATGTATTTGAGTATTCCCACAGACGGCGCCAATTGTGGAGAAGTGGTTTGGAAATACTCTTCAGATCCTAGGAGACGCTAATGATCCTCAGCTAGTCACCTGAAAAGATACCAACACTCCGGTCGGGGGTGTCGGAATTAGCACTTCGACGGACAAGTTAGTTCAGACACTCAGGATAGCTTGTTTACTAAGTTAAGTAAAGTGATTCTTACATACCTTTCTAAATCTGTGGTTCTTGTATTTATACTTGCTTTTTGGGCCTCGGGGCCTGAGCCTACTTTTATCCAATTCCCTTTTTATTCATTCGGAGCCACTAACCTCCGTCTATTCGGCTTTACTAACGTATTCGGCATCCTAGTCACGCAATATGAAGCCGAATAGTATCTAATTTTTTGGGTACGCATCTTCTGACTCCTCTACTTATTCGGCTCCCACAAACTTTTAATTCTTTCAGTTCAGAAATCAACATTCTATACGGAGTTTTAGAGATAGGTTGTGTTCCAGGTACTATATCAATGGTAAACTCAATTTCCCTATCAATTAGATTTCTGGGTAGGTCATTAGAAAACACATCAGGAAATTCACAAACCACAGGAATAGTTTTCACACTAGTACTATCTAAAGATACAGTCATTACACTACATAAGTAACCCTGACAACCTTTTCTCAACAATTTTCTGGCTTTCATAAATGAAATCAAGTATGGTGGAGGAATTATCCCATTCCCAGTGAAAACAAACTCGGGCATACCAGGTGGTTTAAACGTGACAGTTTTATTCATACAATCAATAATGGCACAATATTTCGTCAACCAATCCATGCCCAATATACAATCAAAGTGGTCAATGTTCAAAGGCAGCAAATCAACGTACAATGTCATATCGCCAATCAAAACATCACATGCAGGATATACATAAGTGCACATCATAGAACTTCCCAATGATGTAGACACAGATAGTATACAATTCATGGGTTCTAATGATCTAGCCAACTTCCGAGAAAAAGCATGCGATACAAATGAATGCGTAGAACCAGAATCAATCAATACATAGGCATTTTGTGCACAGATAGAAATTATACCCGACACTACTAGCTCAGTGTTCTATACATCCCCGGGTATTAGAGCAAACACTCTCCCTTGCCTTAGTGTTTCATTCCCGGTGTTATTCCTGGCATTAGTTCTTGCATTAGGCCTCGTTATAGGAGTAGATCCGGCTGAACTCGTTATTGGATGATTTGAATTGTCTAACCTCATTGGACAATCCTTAATTATGTGACCGGTTTTGCCACACCAGAAACACGCGCCCGATGCACGATGACACATGCCTTTATGTTTCCTTCCATATTCTGAACAGATTGGCATAGACCACTACTTTGGCTTGAGCTGCTTGAAGATCTAGTATTTTGCTTTTTGTTCGTAAAGAATAGACGGTTCTTCCGAAAATTAGACCCAGATCTTTTGCTTTTCTATTATGTTGTTGATGCCTTGGCTTGTTTCATTGCTACTATTGTGGCTTTTGCCATTATTGCTCTGTCTAAAACTTCCACATGGGTAGGCAATTTCAAGATGCCTACTCGGTTAAACACTTCCAGATTTAGTTCGCCTTCAAATTTTCGTGCCTTCTTGTAATCAATATCCACCATATGTGGAACAAATCAAGCCAACTCAGTAAATTTGGCCTCATGTTCAGCCACAGACATCCTGCCTTGTTTAAGTTCTTGGAATTCAGAAACTTTTCGATCTCGAAAACATTGAGGAAAGTACTTATCATAGAAAATCGCATTAAATTATGCCCACATCATATTTCCATTACTGTTTCGGATTAGCAACCACCACCGCCGGGCTTCATTTTTCAGAGTATAGGTGGCTAGAAGGACTTTCTGAATCTCAGAACAAGGGAATACTTCAAATAGTTTCTCTATTTCAAGTAACCATGTTTTTGCTTTTAACGGTTCAATGCCACCCAAAAACGTCAGCGGTTTCATTTTCAGGAACTTCTGAGTTAAATTTATGAGATCATTGTTATCCGGCTTAACTTGGACTGGCGGAGGAGGTAAGGGTTGTTGCCTCTGTTGTTGTTGAGTCATTGCCTTAGTTAAAGCTACAAGCATTTGTTCCATGCGGCTCATTCGAGCTTCAGATGATTCAGTTGTTCCATCACTTCTTGTATTTTTCATTTGCTATAAACATAGGCAAATAGTCCTTTTACAATATTCAGATCATTTGTTTCCATATCATGTGATCATAATCAAATTTAGGTTTCACTTTCAATAAACACACTTACACATGTAGATGGAATGTCCCTACTTCTTACTAGGACATTCTAAGCTCGTATGGACTCGTGTGTGCGGTAGAACACGTGCTCTAATATACTCTGTTAGGACCTAAACCCGCCCATATAGGTTTAGTATTGTAACTGACCAGTAATCCTTAGATTACCAAATGTCTCTTAACATGATAATATATAATTAGGGGCTGTGGAAGCAAATATAGAAAATATATATAGTCCATCTAGTTGTAAAGACATACATGGAACAGATAATCATGAACTTTCATAAACTTATGAGTGACGTCAAAAGATACAATAATTACACGTCACTACATGTACATATAAACAGAAAAACTTGTTCGTGGAGCAAAAAAAATAAAGTCGTATACATTCATAACAACACAACCACTAGACTTGACTTAACCTGAAACCTCCTCGGGAGGCACAAAGGTTGGCTAACAAAAAATGAGACGCCAAGTCCTCAACTCTGAGCCTGGTCACGTGTGTGATCACCTACATACATAATATAAATAGTGAGTGGGAGCCCAGTGAATAATAACAAAGTAAAGGGTTAAATGAATGATGTCCTATAACCAATTCAGAAATTAGAGTTCATATCGAAACAAGTTCACATCAAATTCTTGTTCTGAGCATATACAGAAACCAAAGTTCATGCTTAATTTTACATGGCTTATCTGTTAGCGCTAATAGATCATTTACAAAGCATCTTAGATCATACTTGTCAGTTCCATAGAGGGACCTCCGAACTGGGAACGGATAACTTGTCAGTTCCATAAAGGAACCTCCGGACTGGGAACGGATAACTTGTCAATTCCATAAGGAACCTCTAGCCGGGTACAGATAACTTATCAGTTCCATAAGGAACCTCCGGTCCAGGTACAAATAGCATACTTGAATCACAGCATAAATACCACAAACATTTGTCAGAGTTGGACAATCATTCATAGTATAAAACATAGCATTTCATAGAACAGATCTTATTCCATATACAAAAAAAATTTAACTTGAACATACCTTTTGTAAGTTATTACTCACAGATAACAAATGGCTCCGAGTAAATGGACAGAGTAAGCAATTTAGATATCTCGTGGCGCGTGACCTACACAAATACAGAACGAATATATACTAAATTACACATTCGGAATCATTAACTAAGTTCTTTCTTATCTTGGTGTATTTCTACTCTTTTTTTTTTATCCTCATTATGGTGTCTTAAACTTGGCCTAGGAATGCCTAGGATGGAAAGATGATACAAAAATGCACTTGAAAACACTCAACAAAAATTGCTCAAAATAGGGTCCTCACTCGAGCGTAAGTTCCTACGCTCGAGCGGATATGCAAAATGTGAATGGCCATTTGAGTGCAAGATTTGTCGCTCGAGCAGTTTGTAAACTTTTGCAAAAGTGCTAGTTGCTTGATTTTTCCGCTCGACGCTTTCTCGAGCGTGAGAGACATGCCCTCGCTCGAGCATAACTTTTGTTGCTCGAGCGTTCTGCAAAACATAAGAACTTCTGGGAGCATGTATTTAATGCTCGAGTGGACTTATGGTCGCTTGAGCAGAAGTGCACGCACACAGAGTGGTCGCTCGAGCATGGATTCCTTCACTTGAGCGTAGGAACAGAATTTTGGAATCTTCAAAATTGCTTCCAATTTTCAAAACTCAATTTCAAAACCACAAATCTTATTCTTTTGGGCCAAAACTCAAGGAAACATGTCTAAACTTGAAAAATATTAAGAATTAAGGATTATTTCATGAAATCAAGGGCTCCAAGCTTGACAATTGAGCAAACTAAAACTTGAATTATGAAAACATAATATAGATATGACATGCATGTAAATTTCTTGAACTAAGGCTTTTCAAAACATGATTAATTAAGGTCAAATGATAAGAAATGTGATGAATTCTCAGAACAAAGTCAAGATAAACACATACATGGAGGATTTGTTTGAAATTCCAACTCAAAATGCTATGATATATGCATGCATGTATGGAATGACTTAACTTTCTTCAATTCTAGCTTAATTCCTTTATGAATTCACCTAATCACTTGTTTCCATGCATTAATCAACTACTTTACAAGGCCAAAGACTAGAATTCTTGCCTAGAGTGTTAGATTCATGAGCGTAAAAGCTTCTATCTCCAAATTCACTCATATTCTTTAACAATTCCTAACAAATCTCTCTTTTCTAGCTTTTGATCTCAATTCTTTCCCTCTCTCTCTCTCTCTCTCTTTTACGTTTGTGTTCAAAGATATGAGTGAATGAGAGTGTACAGTATAAAAGAGGTGATGATGGTGACCTTATATAGGCTTATCTAGTGGTGGTTCATTAAAACTAATCAAATGGGCATTAAATTAATTTAATTTAATCGTTCCGAATTGAATTTCAATTAAACCCACCATAAAATTCTAAAAATTCTAATTAACACAAAAATCAAGTCAATTTCTGAATCGGATGTCAATAAGGCCTTCAATTCGCAAATCGAAACAAAAACATGAACAGATCTTTTTACGTTAAATAAATACAAACACACATAAGGCAACATATGACGCAAAATTTCTCTTTAATTACTTATTAGGCATAATTAAGTATGAATTAACGTTAATAATGGGTTGGGTTGTTACAAAAGTGATTGTGTTCAATTTGTGGCTAATAATTATTCAGAACAGAGACCGTTGATTTGATTTACCCACTGAACTTCCATAGCAATTTATATTTCTAGTTTGGCTTAACTCTAGTTGTTTGAACATAATATTATTGTATAAAAAAATAAAATTAAACAAAGTAAATATCTTCAGAATATTTATGTTGAACAAAATAAATAAGTTCATACGTTATATGCTAAACAATTTCAACTCATGTTGTTCAAATATAAATAATCGAACATTGTGTAAATGTTCAACTCTGGTTATCCGAACATGATGAACAAACTCATCTTCCTAACAAACGAACAAGACAAATAAAAAAAAAATAAAAATGAAGTCATAAACTAACATTTTCAATGTTAAAATCAACGTTTTCAATGTTTATATCTAAACCAACCATCTTAGTGTCATCCATGGTGTGCAAAACTTCAAAACTAATTGATTTTAATGTTTTTAAACCCTAAATCTTCAAAAGGAGTTTGAAAAATAAGTATAATAGAGAAGAGAATGAAGTGAGCTAATTGATAGTGAATGATCGTGAGTGTATGTTAATGCTGAAAATGATGAAGAAATGCAATGTTTATACATTAAAATCCTAAACCCTACAAAGATGATGGTGTGTGTGAAGAGTATTTTTTACTTTTAAATATGAAATTTTTGAATGGGTAAAATACACCTTGTGTTGTCCTTAATAGTTATTTCATTGAAGGATATTATTAGAATATAAATTTAATTTATTAATAGTGTGTACCGAGAGTATTAGTGGTGTGTAAATAAAATCACCTCCAAAGAAATTAGGTAGGTGCTAATAGCAGCCCTCAAAATTAAGAGACCCTAACCTCTATTTTACATCACTGCAACACCCTAACCATTTTCTCTAAATTATAGTGAATTAGTGACTTTTTATTTTTTAATTTGCAATAAAAAGCTTTTTTCAAATTACTAGAACAAAAAAGATAATTTGAGACATGAGTTATATGTGAAAATGCTACATATTATTTGTTCAATTTAAGGGGCTATTTGGCACTTATTTAGATAAGTATACTTATTTAGGTCACATCACCTTTTTATATATATATATTTTTATAAAAAAGTTAAAATATATATTTATTTAGATCCCAAGTACGTCTTAAGTCAGCCACACCATTTGATTTTAACTTCATTTTAACAAGTAAATATTCAATAGAATACTAATTTAACACATATATAGTGTTTTCAATCCAAATAAGTTTAAGTGCATAGATATCAAATACAAAATATGATACATATGTCTCACAAGAGGTGGGTCCCATAAGTAGGTCCCATATCATGCGAACCTCACTCCATGTGATACATATGTGTCCCATTTTAAATTTGATATATGTATTTCTAGCATTACTGTTTCAATCCAAACCAATAAGAGTAATAATAAAAAAATTAGTGAATTTAACTTGATCTACACTAGTTAAAAGTCATTAAAGGTAGTCAGTCAGCAACGATAGGTGGTGGTGGCAATGATATGGCAAATAGGTAAATTAAAATAGACTGATAGGTAATATATATAAACAAATACGAAATGACAGGTAGATAAGTGAGTGGGTAGGTAATACTTAGGATTGGTTTAGCATAAACTTAAGGCCCCGTTTGGAGAGTGGCTAAATTAGCCAATTAGCCAAAAAGTTACATTTTTAGCCAAAAAGCCAACAACTCATACCAAAAAGTCAAAGATTCCCTTTTCTCTCTACTTTTTGCACATCTTTTCGTAATTAGTCAAAAAGTCATCCCAAATATACAAGTTTTTTTTACCAACCTTTTTAGCCAATTAGCCAAAAAGTTACTAAATTAGCCTGTTCCCAAACGAGGCCTAAATAATACAAAAAGTTAAAAAGTCACTATCTTATTTAAGTCGTATCATCTTATTTAAATCACATTACCTCTCTAACACATTACATCAAACCCAACCCATATAAGCCAATAAGTCAAAAAGTGCACTTTTTTAGAACATCCCAAACCAACCCTTAGACAGGTAGGTAAGGTAAGCAAATAGATGGGAAAATTACACTTTGCCCCCTAAAGTTTTATCCGTTTCTCAATTTGGCCCTTTAAGTTTGATTTTTCTCACTTTGGCCTTTATGTTTGCAATCCTTTCTACTTTACTCCTAGACCCAACGTCTATCCAAATAAATGACATAATCTGGTGCGTCACCAAAACGTCAGATCCATATCAATTTCAAAATTTAACATTGACCCTTTAACTATATGATCTTTATTAAATTACACCAATTTCTTGAGGGAATTTTTCCAGCCAAAAACCAAGGGCTATCTTGCTTGTATAAGGTCAAATTACAAATTTTTTAATTTTAATCTAAATTTTTAAAGGCACTTAAAAATTAAAATATTTGTGAATAAATTTTTTTAAAAATTCACTAAAGATACCAACACAAAAAAAAAAAAGTTTAAAAATAGATTTTTTTTTTTGTTGGGTCTTTAGTGAACTTTTTTTTTTTCCAGATTTATTCATAACATTATTACATTATAGATGCATCTAGATGCACCTATAAAACACACACACAAAACTAATAATAATATTAATAACTAAAAAAAAAAGGCTCACTAAAGACAACTCAAACCCCTATATTATCAATTCTGAAATAAAAATTTATACTATGCAATAAAATCAAATGTAACAACTACAATGTAAGGTCAAAACCAATCACATCCATATTTAACAAATGAATATTTATGCTATGCAATAAAATGAAATGTAACAACTGCAATATAAGGTCAAAACTAATCATATCTATATTTAACATGTTATACAAATCGAAAACACAATAAACTATGCTACTGTTTCTCAAAAAAATAAAAAAGCTACCCAATTCCAAACAAAGAGTACTAGGCCTCAAAATATATCCAAGTATGAAAAAGCAAAGTAAAGAAAACAAACAAGTCATGGCTGATTAGATCCAGGCCCCACCGGTATTGCCCATTGGCAATATACATTCTTCCAATAGTAGAAGGCCTCAAGGGTGGTCTGGGTAATGTTGTGTATGGTTGAGAGATTTGAGAAGGGATTTGGAAAGAGAAATAAAAAAGGTATGTGAAATATGAATACAATATACTTACATTTCACTTAATTTCATACACATTTTCCCTTTTTCTTTCTAAATTTCTTCTCAAATCTCCCAACTAAACACAATATAAATGATGCAAGAGATGGACCTCTAAATGATACAAGACTAAGATCTCTAACTAAAGCTAAAGAACTCGAATTGTTGCTACTATTGCAACTCTCAACAATCTTCAACAGATCTCGAACCCGAACTGTTGCTGCTAGGACCAAGATCTTCAACAGTAGTTACTGGGGTCAAGATCAACGGTCCCTACCATTGCAGGTTTCAAAATAAAGAACTCGAGTTGTTGTTGATTCCCTTTTCAATCAATTTGGGGTTGATTCACTCCTTCAGTCTCAATTTCAAACCTTTATCTTCTTTTTCTCTCGTTCTCTTTTATTTCCTTGGGGTTTTTAAGCAAATAAACCCTAAAAACAATTGGGGTTTTTCCCTACATGTGCATAGCATATGTAAAATTTGTTTTTTTAAAAATAAATTTTCAACCTTAGTTTATAGGTAAGCTGTTGGTGTGGCAAGTTTATTCTTTTTTTTGGATGAAAAGTTGGTTTGGGAGTAAAGTGGAAATGATTGGTGGTGTTTGGGAACAATTTTTTTGATTTTTTTACTAAAAGACAAATTGGTAATAAAATCGAAAAAAAAAAAACAAATTCAAACAAAATATCACATCAACTCCATAATTATTTCACTTTTTTTCTCACAAATATCACTTCCAACCACAAAATAACCCAACTATCTTCTCAAATAATATCCTACAACTAAAAAAATCTACAAAAAAATTCACTTCCCAAACACCCACAAAATGTACCACCAGGGTTGGTGGCCTGGTGGAGGATGCGGTTCATTCCCTAGCCGAGGAATCAGGATCGATTCCTGAGAGGGGCATTTGAGATCACTTCCTGTGAGCAATCCCTTTACTCCCCTCGGTCTCTGGCCTCTGCTGCAACGTGGGGTTGCCCTCCATTGGTGCCCTGGTGGTGGGTCCCTCACTTAGTGGGGGTTAATTCCTAGCTGGCAACCGGTTACCCGGGGCTAGGGCCCAACGGGACTATGATGACACCACAGAGAGCCCTTTTTTTTCCGGTTCAACAAAAAAAAAAAAAAAACCCCCACAAAATGTCAAAATTAAAAAAAAATTAAATTTAAAGGGTTAAAGTAAAAAATGAGTGAAACTCTAAGAGAAAAAATTGTAATTTACCCCAAATAGGTAGAGATAATAATATTTCAAATTATTATTCCCTTTTCTGTCCCAAAATAATAGTAAAATTTAAGACAATTATCTAAAAATTTTTGAAATTGATTGTATTTTTTGGAATAACAATTAACCACCACCAAAAACCTTGCTGGTGGCGGGTGCGGAAAAAAACCGTAGATGTCGAGTGAACAATAGTCAAGGGAATAAAGGACATTTCAGTAATTTCAACACATGATGACTTTAAAAACCAGTAAAACAGTCAAAAGCTTACCAAAACTCGATCTGGAGCTTCACACAGTTTCTCTTCCACCCTCTCTCTCTCTCTCTCTCGGCAAACTTCAAACTCCCACCGCGATAAGAATCCACCACCACCCCTCCACCACCCCCCCACCACCACCACCACCCCTCCACCACCACCGTCGCTCTGGTCCGTCCACCCCAGTAACTAGACCAGAACGCAGATCTGATCCCTAGCCACCACCACAACACCTCCGCCGGGAATGGCTTCTTCGGAAGCCGATTCCCGCCTGAACCAAGTCCTCACTCCTGCCCTCGACAAGATCATCAAGAACGGTTCTTGGCGCAAACACTCCAAGCTCGTCCACCAATGCAAATCGGTCCTCGATCGCCTCACTTCCCCTGAAAAATCAACCCCATTGAGTCCCACCACCCCTGACAGCACCACCACCCCCAACAACCAATCAGATCTCGACACCTCATCTCTCCCGGCGTCCTCCACGACGGCGGCCCCGTCGAGCTCTCCCTCGCCGATTCTGAATTCATCCTCACCCCCATCATCAACGCTTGCTCTTCCGGCAATCTCAAGATCGCCGATCCAGCCCTAGATTGCATTCAGAAACTCATCGCCCACGGCTATCTCCGCGGCGAGGCTGACACTTCGGGCGGTCCCGAAGCCAAATTGTTGTCCAAATTGATCGAATCGGTGTGTAAATGTCACGATTTGGGGGATGAATCGATCGAATTGTTGGTACTCAAGACTTTGTTGTCTGCGGTTACGTCGGTTTCGCTGCGAATTCATGGGGATTGTTTGCTTCAGATTGTGAGGACTTGTTATGATGTGTATTTGGAGAGTAGGAATGTGATAAATCAGACTACGGCCAAAGCGTCGCTGATTCAGATGCTTGTGATTGTGTTTAGGAGAATGGAGGCGGATTCGTCGACGGTGCCGGTGCAGCCGATTGTGGTGGCGGAGCTGATGGAGCCGGTGGAGAAGGCGGATGCGGACGGGACGATGACTATGTTTGTGCAAGGGTTTATAACCAAGATTATGCAGGACATTGATGGGGTTTTGAATCCGGCCACACCTGGGAAATCGGGGCTGGTGTTGCACGATGGGGCGTTTGAGACTAGGCCTACACTAGAGTCGACGAATCCAGCTGATTTGTTGGATTCGACCGATAAGGATATGTTGGATGCCAAGTATTGGGAGATTAGTATGTATAAGACAGCGTTGGAGGGACGAAAAGGGGAATTGGCTGATGGGGAGATGGAGAGAGACGATGATTTGGAGGTTCAGATCGGGAATAAGTTGAGGAGAGACGCTTTTTTGGTGTTTCGGGCACTTTGTAAGCTCTCAATGAAGACTCCGCCAAAGGAGGCATTGGCGGATCCACAGTTGATGCGTGGAAAGATTGTGGCGTTAGAGTTGCTGAAGATTTTGTTGGAGAATGCAGGGGCTGTCTTCAGAACTAGTGAAAGGTACTTCTTGGCTGCATCATACGTTACAATAGGTTGTCTGAATTCCATTTATGCAATTGAGAGTTTTCAACTATTCAAATTTTGGTTTATGTATTTCTCTAGGTTGTGCTGAAAATGGAAGTGAAATCTGGAAACCTAAGCGTTTAGTTGAACTTGTCAAAATATAATCTTTTTAGGGTTCCCAGCAGCCTTTAAAGTGTTCTTGATATGATTTTTGATCTGAGGATCTAAATGGTGAGATATTTTTGGAATAGAATTGTTTGAGATATGGCGGTGATCAATAGTGGTTGATTGTTGAAGGCAAATGACTGATAGCTAATGATATGGTAGAATAAATGATTTGATCATTAAATGCATGTTAAAGTTCACATTTAAACTAGATTTGAGGTAGTAAAACAAGTAGCATTTGCTTTGAGAGAGATTCTCCCCCCCTCAGTTGTGTACAAGTATGATTCGTTTGTACCCCTTGAGAATCACTAGTCAGCTAAGGTATTATGTCAAATCCTTCCTTATAGTTGCGATGTGGGATGTATTCTTACAACATAAGTAATTTTGAAACATCAAAATATGTTGTTTCAATCACATGGGAGCAACGGATTTAAAAGTTGTTGTTTTGTCTCCCATTCAACAATTTCATTGAATAGTGAGATCCATTTAGTTTCATATAAACCAAACCAAACCAAACCAAACCAAGTCAAGCCTTAAGTCCCATCAAATGGGATCGGCTATATGAATCCTTCTTCTCCAAAGCTAGTGATAAGTGCTTCTCTAAGGTGTTGCCATGTGTGAAGCTTTTGTTTTCTTTGTTGCTTGTTTGTCATTTTTCTAAAAAATTACCACCTTATATTAAATGTAGTTGAAACTTTAACATTATTTAGGGATATGGCCACGATTTGCTAGAATTTAGCCCTCTCATCATCCCTCCACAACATCTGTTTGGGATGAGGTCTAGGGTCATATTTCTTTTAGGACAATTTTGGAAAGGAGCTCCTAATCTCAAATCGATCACATTGTTTTCCCTACATAAGGGGTGTTTGGGAAGATGGTTAGGCTAAAATAGCGCATTAAAAGACAAAATATATTAAAATAGCTAATAAGACAAAAATATTACATGTAACCCATAATTATTTCACTTTTTCGCACAATCATCAAATCAATTACAAAAAAAAGCCAATCAACTTTTCAAACACAACTATTTTAGTCAGGCTAAAATAGTCAAAAAGTCAAATAGGCAACTAAAATAGCCAACTTCCCAAACAAGGCCTTAGATTCCTTATATATGTGATTATGGAAGAAGAAATTCGGATTTGATATTTTATAATCCCTTAGTTGGATAAGATAGAATTCCATTTTTCCATTGATCCTATTTAGTTTCCAACTATATTACATTTGCTTTCTTTCCACTTGACTCGGTAAATTTAATCCCATTCAAATATGATGTATCATTTTCTTATTGTCTTCATTGGAGAAGATGTTAGACTTCCTTGAAGGGGGATTTGGCATCCAAATGGCCAAAATAGCCAATCAACTCAATTATAAAAAAAAAGCCAATCAACTTTTCAAACACAACTATTTTAGTCAGGCTAAAATAGTAAAAAAGTCAAATAGGCAACTAAAATAGCCAACTTCCCAAACAAGGCCTTATATATTTGATTATGGAAGAAGAAATTCGTATTTGATAGTTTATAATCCCTCACTTGGATAAGATAGAATTCCCATTTTTCTATTGATCCTATTTAGTTTCCAAGTATATTATATTTGCTTCCTTTCCACTTGACTAGGTAGATTTAATCCCATTCGAATATGATGTATCATTTTCTTATTGTCTTCATTGGAGAAGTTGTTAGACTTCCTTGAAAGGGGATTTGGCATCCAAATGGCCCCCCCCCCCTCCCACAAAAAAGCACAAACACTTGTACCAAGGAAGTGTATCGTGTCCGACACTCTTTAGACTCCTAAAAGCGTGTCTGACACTTCTTCAATGTGTCTTCATTAAAAAAATCAAATTTATTACATCAAATACTTTAGCAACACTTCGCGAACAATTCATCGACGCTTCTTGAACCCTCCAAATACGTCCTATATGTTGAATCATATGCATCATGTATTTATCATAGATCATATCATGCATTGTATATTGTATTATAAGATATATTTAACATAACACAGACATTGGCAATACATATTGAGTTTTCTCTAAACATATCAAACGTGAATCGTGAGATATTAATAACATTAGTAGATAGAAATTAAAGTAAGGGAATGGTAGATATCAAACGACAAGAATATTCCCATTATTGAATATTTTTGTTATTTTAGGAACTAGGAATTTTATGTATGTGGGACTGAACTTAAAGTAATATTTAAAGAAATAAGTTAAATCAAACAAAGCTTTAAGTCCTATCAAATGAGGTCGGTTACATGAATCTTTTTTCTCCACCTGACTCTATCAAAAGCCATTTGGTTAGTCAAACTAATGAGATTCATATCTTTATTTACTATACTAACTCACATTAATCTAGGTTTGCCTCTTCCCCTAACACGTCTCTCTATCGTTACTATATCGCATCTTTTCACTATTGCTTCTGTTGCTTTCTGTTGTAGATGACCAGATCATCTCAATTTATTCTCTCTCAGCTTATCTTCTATCGGTACTACTGCCACCCACTCGAATATACTCATTCTTAACTCTGTTTTTTCTAGTCTTGCCACACATCCATTTTAGTAGCCTCATCTCAACAACACTTATCTTATCTACATGTTGTTTCATAGTTGTTCAATATTTCGTCCCATACAACATCGTTAGTCTAATGGCTGTTCTATAGAACTTTCTTTTTTATCTAGTGGGTACTCGTTTATCGTATAGTATCCTAAACGCACTCCTTCACTTAAACCACCCACCTTAATTCTATGGATCACATCTTCTCTAACCTCCCCTGCCTTGTGATAATCAATCCTAAATAACGAAAATGTTCACTCCTAAGTAGTTATTTGTTCTCAATCTTCTGTTTTCATTGTTACTATTTCTAAAATTATACTCTATGTACTCTGTGTTAGTTCTGCTTATCCTAAATGCTTTAGATTCAAGTGGTTCTCTCAAAGTCTCCAACTTAGTGTTAACTACTTCTTTAGTCTCATCCACTAATACAATATCATTTGCAAAAAGTATACACCATGACACGCCATCCTGAATATTTCTTTTCAACTCATTAATAACTAAAACAAAAATATAAGGATTTAAGTTTGATCCTTGGTGTAACTTTACAATAATTGAAAATTTACTTGTCTCTCAAGCTTCAATCTAATAGTGGTCACCACACCTTCATACATGTCTCTAATCACATCAATATGGCCTTTTGTCACTTATTTCTTCTTTAACACCCACTAGATTACATCCCGAGGCACTCTATCATATGCTTTCTTAACGTTGATAAAAACCATATGAATCTCTCTTTTCTTTTTCTTTCTCTATACTTTTCTATTACTCTTCTCAAAAGATAGATCGCTTCCATTGTTGACCTACCGGGCATAAATTATATCTGGTAATCGACTTTCTATCACTTCCTCCCAAACTTTCATTATATGACACATCAGCTTGATTTCTCTATAGTTGTTGCAATTCTGGACATTTGGACATCTCCTTTTTTTTTAATAGATTGACACTAAGGGTTGGTTTGGGATGTTCTAAAAAAGTACACTTTTTGACTTATTGGCTTATATGGGTTGGGTTTGATGTGATGTGTTAGAGAGGTGATGTGATTTAAATAAGATGATGTGACTTAAATAGGATAGTGACTTTTTGACTTTTTGTATTATTTAGTAGATGTCAAACTTGGCCTAAAATACTCTTCCTCCACTCCTCTGGCATTTTTTAGTTAACAAAATCTTGCTAAATAATCTAGTCAACTAAGCAATCCTCTTCCTATCCAAACATTTTCAAGCTTCAATAGGGATATCATCGAGTCTTAAAGCCTTATCCAATTTCATCTTCTTAAGTGTAATCTCTACTTCAAAATTTCTAATCCTGTGATAGAACTTGTAGTCTTGATTTTCCTTATTCCTAGCTACTTCCTCCCCTTTTAAGCGTCCTCCATGTTCTTCATTTAAAAAATTCAAACAATAATAAATATGAATAAAAGAATTTATATACAAGTTTTTATTGCCTTCATGATGCAATTAGATATTTTGCATGAAAATCAAGTACATACATTTTTTTAATTGATTTGTCAAAATTTTTATTCAAAAAAATAATAAATATGAATAAAGCATTTATATACAGCACCATAATTAAATTCATATAAAAATGTAAATGTAAGACATCAAAGAAATAAAAAATTGATAAACACACTTGTCACATTTGTGTAACTGATCTTGAGCAATTAAGACCACAATTTGCCACACTTAATGAGTACAAGAAAGGTTCATCACCGATGACTCAATTTGGAGAGGGACAGGAAGCCGTGGAGCACACAATGGGAGAGTCGAACACGTGGGTCGATTGAATTTGGAGAGAGAGAGAGAGGGTAGGAAGGAATCTTTATTTGGTAAAAGTCATAAAGAGAGTGTCAGAGGGGGTTGAGAATGATGGGGGTAAGAATGTTGTTACCAAAGTGGGTTTTGGTAGCATTCTATTTAATGTGAAATTATTTTATTAGGTATTGATAATTTTTTATTAAAAAATAAGAAGTATGCATTCGATGCATAAAATTGAGAGATTTATTTACTTGGGTTTTGTTAATGAGAGTCCTAAGGGCATTGGTTAACAAAGCTTAAAATGGTTGCATATTCTTTACGACACTCTTTTATAAGGAATATACAACCATTCAAGCTTCTTGACGAGTACCTTTAGGGTATTTGTTAACAAAAACCCTCTTTATTTATGCGAGTGGGACTTTACTTATTTATACTAGATGCATGATCTATTTTTTTGGACAAATATTCTATACTAAAAAAATAAGGATACTAGGAAAGGTAATTCGAAAGGGATTTTTTTTTAAAAGTTTGGTGGGGCTATGGTTCTCTCTAAACCCACCTTGCTTCTGACCTTTGATTGGAGATGACTTATAGAATAAACAGAAGATGGGTTAAGTGGAGGTAATAGGTTTGTGTTGGGTGTGGTAAAATGAGGATAAAATTCGATAGGAACTCATTTCATGAGATGGTGAATGAGGCATCAATTGGGGATAAATTGAAATAAAATTTACTTTGATGGTTTGGGTATATGCTGTATAGTTCAATAATTGCGCTATTGGTATGGTAGGCATTGGGGTGATGTTTAGGGAAGCGGGAACAGGAAAGTCGAGGACTACATTGAAAGTGGGTTAAGATAGTGTAACAATATATGGTTGTTTAACTGAAATATGCCCTAAAGAGTAGAATAGAAAAAAAATAGGGCACAGGTAGCTTGTTTCCAAATAGTTGGCTTTGTTGAGTGGAGTTGAATGCATTTTGTTTATTTAGATTTTAGATTATTTAATAAAAAGCATGAGATTCTAATTTTTCATCCCAAAAAATTTGATGATTTATAGATGGTATGGTAGGTTTCAAGGATTGAGGAGTGGGTCACTTCTAGGCTAAGAAGCACACACTTCTAAGAAGATGCGTGTTTGTGTCCAATACTGACATGTGTCAACACATATCCAAATGTGGCATTATTTTTCTAATTCTATAAAATTTTGGATTGCTTCGGACACTTGAGGGATGCACAATATATTATTAGTTTGAACAAAATAATACAAATGCAATGATAAAAAAACAATGGAGATTTATGTCTATTATTTTTTTTTTTGGAATTATTGTTATGTTGCTTTTTCTTTTTACTTTTTTGTTATATTTTATTTATGGATTTTAATTTTTCAATGAAATATTCATATATATATGTCATATAATAAATTTATGAAACTATATATTTTGAGCGTGTCCCTCACATGTTGGGTCCTATGTATTTTAGAAATTGATGTGTCGGCGTGTCCATTTTGTATCCGTATCTGTGTTCGTGCTTCTTTCTAGGTTTATCAATTATTTCCCATATGAACATGCTTGGTTAGTTTTATGTGATAGAGGAAAAAATATATGAAGAGAAAAAGGTACTGAAGGGAATGGCCCTATGCAAAAAAGTAGAACTAAAACATATCCCTATACAACAAAGCATACGTCCATAGTGTCTATAAAGTCCAAAAATCCGTCAATATAAGTATTCACCCTTTTTGAGACCCAACTATGCAAAATACTCTAAACATCTACTATTCAGATGATGAGTTGGTGACTTAATATCATCAAAAGATTGTCAGTTTCTTTCTCCCCACAAACAATGCATCAAACAAAGCAGTGTTATTGACTATACTCTTTTCGAACGGTGGAAGTCGTGGAACAGTTCCAACACTGTTTTAATGCAAAGGCCAATGAAAACCAAATGTACCTAACAAGAAAGACCTCATTTCTCCTGTCCCCATAAAAAATAAGGAGGTGAACCACCAATTTTGTCACCTCCTTGCACATATAACACCATTTGAGAAGAACTTTCTTCTTTGATCGGATTACCATTGGTAAGAATCTGCCCATGGGCTGTCTCCCACCCAAAAGAAGCAACCTTAGAAGGAACTTAGTATTCCATGTGCCTTTCTGAGAAGAAAGATCATCAATCGTGCCAGGCAATTCCTTATTGTAGATTTGACCTTGAGCCTCCCCCTGATTTGGTAGCTGTCCATGCATATACCATCCTTTCCACTTCCCAATTCTCCATATTATGCAAAGTCTCAATATGCTGCATTATGATATTTAGATGTGCAAGAATCACAGTGTTGTTATTACCTCAATATCTCTTTTGTGGGGAGTAGAGATTTGTCTGATTAGTTTTATGTATTTCATCTTTTATTGTGATAGGTTTTGGTCTCTTTGTTTATTCATTATTCCTTGCATGGGATCGTAAGTTTCAACTTACTCTATACATGTCTTTGTTGAAGAATGAAAGAATTGAATGGCTTAGTCTAGAATGAAAACTAACTTGTGTAGATATATGATAGAGATTTACAAGATAGGAAATAATGTAAAAAGAAACAAAATCAAGGCCTAAACAATGGTCATAAAATAAGTTTTAATTGATTCTAATTAATTCTAATTCCAACACTCCTCAAGCTGGTGCGAAATCAATCAATAAACCTAGCCTGACAATAGATGGTTGAAGTAATGTTGGACCAACATACTTTGTGAACATATTAGTTAGTTGCTCAGAAGAAGAGACAAATGATGGACTCACAATATTAGTCCGAATCTTTTCTCGAATGAAATGTATGTCAACCTGAATATGTTTCGTCCGCTCATGAAGTACTGAATCAGTTGATTTGTTGTCACAAAACAAAAGAGAGGAAGCATCCTCAGCAAATCCTAACTCTGCAAGAATGGAGTGACGCCACAAAACTTCACATGTAACCTATGCCATTGTTCGATACTCAGTTTTAGTAGAAGACCTAGAAACAATAGCCTATTTCTTATTTTTCCATGATATAAGGTGATCACCATAAAAAGTACAGAAACCAGACGTTGACCATCTATCAGTTCTAAATCCTGCATAGTCTGCATCAATGAAACAAGAGAGCCATAATTGAGGATTAGTTGTGAAAAATAATCCTAAACTAGGAGAAGTCTTCAAATGCTGGAAAATATGATAAACTGCATCAAGATGCTCTATGAGGTGCATGCATAAATTGACTTACAACACTAACCGCAAATATTAAGTCGGGTCTAGTGTTAGTAAAGTATATGAGACAGCCAACTAGGAGCCGATACATGCCTGGATCTTTTAGTAATTCACCAGACTCTAATGTAAGCTTGAGGTTAGGATCCATAGAAGTAGAAGTTGGCTTACACCCTAGCATCCCAATGTCTTGAAGAAGGTCAAGAACATACTTTCTTTGGGACAACGAAATCCACTAATGCGAGCGAGCAACCTCAACACCCAAAAAGTATTTGAGAGGACTCAAATGCTCAATATCAAATGTTTGACTCAAATCTCTCTTTACTTTTGCTATGCCAACTGAATCATCACCTGTAAGAATGGTATCATCAACATAAATAAACAAAATAATACACTAACCAGTGGGAGTTCTGCGAATAAAACAAATATGATCTGAGTGGTACTGAACAAATCTCATAGATAAAATAATGTAACTAAAAGTTTGAACTAGCCCTAAGGAGACCTGTTTAAGCCCATATAAGGACTTCTTGTCACACACTTTTCCGCATACTCCCTTAGCCCTAAAATTAGGTAGAGGATCTATATAAATTCTTAAGTAAGTCCCTATGCAGAAGACATTCTTAACATTAAACCGATGCAGAGGCCAAGAATGTGAGGCACCAAGAGATAAGGAGCCAAATGAGGTAAGCTTGGCACAAGTGCAAAGTTAGTCCCAAAATCCTTGCGAAACTCGAGTAAAGCTCTTGGCAACAAGTTGTGCTTTGTAGTGGGCCACATTACCATCAACAAGATACTTAATAGTAAACACCCATTTACTGACTAAGAGTCTTTTCACCAAATGGAAGAGAGATAAGTTGCCAGGTTTGATTCTGTTCCAAAGTTGCCATCCTTGTTTGCATAGCAGCCACGTACTTGGGATTCTGAAAAGCTTCTAACACAAAACGAGGAATAGTTTCCAACTTGAACTTGCCAAGGAATGAATGATAGGTAGGGAGACACCGTCATAAAAAGATCTTGAGAAATAGGATGATTAGTACCAAAGATAACCAAGATGATCAGGGGGATGCCTATTACGAGGAGGGTTGTGACGAGGAGCAGTAACGAAAGGAGAGGAATTACCTGACCCATGTATTGGAGGGGTTGTTGGTAGGGGATGAGGATGACAAGAATATACCTGCAATGGAGGAGGAGAAGGAGCAGCAGCATCAGCTTTAACCTCAGGAGAGACAGTCTCAACCTTATGAAAATGGAAAGAGGTTAACATCAATTCCACAAACAAAGTTAGCATGGAACGCCACATCACAAGATTGATAGTATAGACAAGTGTGTTAAAAGGCGCCCTAAGCACGCACTTAGGTGTAAGGCACACCCGAGGCGCCTCGACAGCCTGGGAGGTGGCCTTGAGAGGAAATCGCATTTGAGGTGCTCACCTTAGGCTTAGGCGAGGCACACGCCTCATGCTATTCATTTAAATTTTTGCTCCATCCTTATTCTTTTATAGAATTATAACCCCTTTAATATAAAATGTAAACACATGTTTTAAGTCTCAATTTTCATATAAAAAAAACTCTAGGCATTAAGCAAAGCTCGGGATTGCAAGATGGATATATGGCTTTGTAATTCCTTTCAATTTAGTAAATTACAATGGACCCAATGATTGAAGCTATCAAGCAATTTGGTCCCGATTTAAAATTAAAGCCACTAAAGTATTATATGGTGTGAGTTCCTTATCTAAAAAAAAAAAAAAAAAGTGAATCATGTTAATAAATTGATAAAGAAAGATAAATAGTATAGGGCAAAATAAGATTGAATGTTATTTTTGAGAAATGTTTGAAATGTTGAATGTTATTTTTCATGATTTTTGGAATATTGAATGTCATTCTATTTATTTACTTATTTTGAAATACTAAGAATATTTGTTTTATGTTAAAAACTTTGTCCATATTAATATTTTGGTTATCTTCAACAATTTGCGCCTCGTTTCGGTGAGGTGCGCATCTCGCCTCACGCCTTACGCTTAATCTCTTGAAGACCTTAGCTCCTCAATGCGCTTGGAGCTTTTTAAAACACTTCTTACGATTGCTAGGATCATAACAACGATATCCTTTGGACATAGTATAATACCTTACCAAAATATATCTAATGAATAATATTAGAGATCATAAAAAAAATATCATGAAATGCTTCATGAAGATTTCTCACCTTTGATTAGTGTGTGGTATTTTCTTATATGTGTAATCTAACGATAGAGAATCTTTTGTGATCATTTTTATGATATTTTTTTCATGATACCTAGCATTACTCATATCTAATAGCCTTATCATCTAACTTAGTGCGAGTAGGACGGACTCCGGTTCTGAACAAAGCAAGTGCATCCAAAAACTCGAGGTAGGAGAGGAAAGAGAGTCCTAGTAGGATGGAAGGTCTGGAGAGGGGCACAACCATGCAAAACACGACTAGGACTACAATTAATAAGATAAATGACAGTAAGAACAATATTATGTCAGTAAGACTTGGGTACATTCATTTCCCTTAGAAGACAATGAACCACAGACATAATGTGACGGTTTTTCCGTTTAGCAATCTCATTTTGTTTAGGAGTATTAGGACAAGTTCTTGAAGCATACCGGCCTGATTAAGATGAGAACGAAAAGCATCAAAGATGTATTCCTCACCATTATCAGATTGGATATTTCGAACAATAGTGTGAAATTGGGTTTTAACCATCTGAAGAAATTGAACAAATATGGGAAAGACATCAGATTTACGCTTAATAAGATAAACCCAAGTACAACGAGTGTGATCATCTATAAGGTCACATAATGTTTATGCGCACAAAGCAAAGAATTGAAGGGCCTCGAATATCGAATGAATAAGATCAAATATAGAAGAAGCACGATGCATATGAGGAATATAAGTAGTGCAGGTATGTTTAGCTAACTCACATCACATTGAAACTTACGAGTCTTACAAGCTTTATTAAAATTTGGAAATAGTAGACATAAATCTTGAAAATTTGCATAACCTAGACAGGTATGCCACAATGCTAAAGTCTTAAAAGAAAAACATAGAAGGATAAATCCTCAAGTAACAAAAAGCAAAAACCTAAAAAAGCGGGCGATCTGGTGGATCTTCAAAGTAGTATAAACCGTCACACTCATATCCTGTCAAAATCCTTTTCAAATTCGGGTCCCATAACGAGAAGAATTAGGAAAGAAAATGACAACACAATGACAAGCCTTGGCAAGCCGACTCACAGATAAGATTATATGCAAAATTAGGGACATGTAGGGAATGTAAGAAAGAGTAATATCAGGAGATAGAGTAACACCACCTTGATGACAAATAGAGGTAGTAGAACCATTAGTAGGACAAATAGTTTGGGTGGTAGCAAGAACTGGAGAAGAGGGATAGGAAAGCTCACTGGTCATGTGGTCATTAGCCCTAAAATCTAGAACCCAAGTAGGATGTACAGAGCGAACATGGAAAGTAGTAGGAGTACTTGTAGCCAAAGTGGCAGTCGAGGATGATGGCCCTGAAGATATCATAGAACCAAGTTGAGCCTGAAGTTGACCAATCTGAATATGAAGGAGATGCAAATCTGGAGTAGTGGAACTCGGGATAGTTTCCACAAAGCAGTATGAGCACGTCAGAAACGTTGTCTCAACTCAGGGTGGAGTTTGAAACAGTGAGCCTTGAGATGGCCTAGTTCTCCACAATGATGACAAATTACCTTCCCAATAGAAGAACGAGACCTAGTCTGTGCAGCAAGAGCCATATGATCAGAGAAGACAGGAGGCTTAGGGACTGGAGTAGAAATAGGTGGAACCAACTGACGGTGGCGCTCATCGCTATAAATAATAGCAAAGGCCTCAAAAAGGGAAGGTAGAGGAGATGTGTTTAAAATCTGAATACAAAGAGACTCGAACTTAGAGTTTAAACCCATCAAAAACTGATATGTATGTTGTCGACCAAGTCTCTTGGTCACAAGTGAAGCAGCCTCGGTTGGAAGATTAGTTAAAGGCTCATATATTGAGCCACTCTTCCCATTGTGCCTGAAAATTCCCAAAAAATTCAGCCACAAAAATACCAAAAGTAGACTGAGAAGCACGAGCAATATCCTAATAAAGCTCAAAGATACGAACATCATTATGAGCATGAGCATACATTTGAGATAAGGTGTGCCATAAACTAGGAACGGTATCACAATATAAGAATATATGATAAATTCGGTCCTCCATGGAATTGAACATCCATCGCAAGATAAATTGTCAATATCCCATTGACCACGTGTAGAATTTGTAGCATCCGATTGAGTAGTGGTAGATGAAAGCCAATGAGCTTTCTCCTTTCCCCCCAAATAAGTTTAAGGGAACAACTCCAGGCAGCGAAATTTCTCATTTACACACTTGTAATAAGATGAACCGGAGTATGGTGTGAGAGGGAAAAATCTGGATTCGCTGGAATGAGTTTAACATGAACCGTAGGAGAAATATCAGACTTAGTTATGGTGGCTAGAGAAACAGGTGATGTGTATAGCTAACAATCCAGAACTATACACAAATCATAGAACAATTGCTACCGAATCACCCGGTAGCCCATTAACAAAAATAACGAAGAAAAAAAATGCTTACAGCATCAACACCAAGTCCTGAAACAGGGACAGAACCTGCTGAATTGCCCTAAAAGGGCAGTTGGCTGGAAATAGGACTGCTAAATAGCCTAGAGATGGCTGTCAATTGCAACTAAGGTGATAGGCCAAGGAAGAAGAATAGTTGACTTGTGAGGGTAAGGGCCAGGAAGGAGAGAGAGAGAGAGAGAGAGAGAGAGAGAGAGAGAGAGGCGGAGCCTAGTGGTGGCTGTGAAGGGCTTGGGCTTGGGCTTGGGCAAGGGTGGAAGTCAAGCGGTCGAGATGGAAGTAAAGAGAAAAGGGTTAGGGTTTGGCTTTGATACCAAGAAGAATGGCAGAATTAAATGGCTTAGTCTAAAATGGAGACTAGCCTGTGTATATATACTGATTGAGATTTACAAGAGGAAATAACGTAAAAAAGAAACAAAATCAAGGCCTAAACAATGGCTATAAAATAAGCCCTAGTTGATTTTAATTAATTTTAATTCAAATAGCATTCCCATGTTTGTTTAATTGGGAAGAAAATATTCTTTTGGAAAAAGCCTTGCTATTATTATGACTCCATGTGAAGCTAAATAGTATTACTAACTTCTGAGCTGTAAGTTGTTACTATACTGTAAAGTTGTTAAAATTGATGTTAGACTTTTTGAGTTCCTTTGTTTTCAATAATACCCTTTTAAGAGCAAATTTGTGGTTCATTTGCTTGTATAATATCATTTATTGTGAATTTGGGTAAAATCATTGCTCACATAATAGATTTAACAGGTTGGGCTTGATAGTCTCTGCATCTTTGTACAATTTTGAGAAAATTGTATAATTACTATGAAGTGGGCATACATGTGTCGAACACAGACATGCTTTAGACACGTAGTGGACACGTGTCAGACACTCTACCTAACGTGTCTTCCTTTTTTTTTTTTTTCTGAATTTTTCCAACTGGACATGCTTGGACACATTGTGGACATGTTAGAGACACAGAGAGAGAAACCCTAACTCGTTGAATACAGAGAGATAAAAACCCTAACTAATTGAATATATATATATATATATATATAGAGGGAGAGAGAGAGAGGGTGAAGAAGAACCTGTTGAAGTCCTAAATCGAGGTATGTTCTTCAAATCTATCTTCATTTCTTCAAATCTCTTATTCTTCTTCTTTTCTTCTTCGTTTTTCTTCTTCTTCTTCTTCTTCTATTTGTCTCTCTCCGTGAGTCTGTGTGTTCGTCTCTCTTTCTCTCGCTTTCGACTTTATCTCTCGCTTGTGCTGAACTCATCGACTCTGCCTCTTCGACTCTCTCTTTCTTGTTTCTGTGCAATCGTCTCTCTCTCTCTCTCTCCCCTCTCCTCTGTCCCTGATGTATTATATATATAAACAAAAAAACCCTTTCTTTTTTTTTTTCTTTCCTCTTTTTTTTTCTCTCTCTCTCTCTCTCTCTCTCTTTTGAGTATTCTTATTTGCTCAACTTAAATATACATAAAATAAATTATTTTTATTTGTAGGAAAAAATTAATTTGTAAATGAAATTTGATATTAAAGTAAATAAATAAATAATATATATTTTTTAGTTTTACATATAATAAATAAAAAATTATATATATTAAGCATGTCCCTAGCGTGTTGTGTCTCCCATTTTTTGAAAATTTGCGTGTTCGTGTTGTGTCCCTGTGTCCTGTATCATAGTATAATTAATTATGTTCTGTACATCAGTTGATGCTCCACTGCCCAGAGAAGCAGCCCCCCTTCCCCCCCCTCAAACAAGGAACAAACCCCCTAAAACAGGGAAAAATTCTCTTTTTTTGGTTTTCCTTGACTATTTTTCATCCATAATCCCTTGACCCGACTATTATATTTAGGCAATATAAATTCTATGTCATCATGTGAGCCGCAATTGTTCAACAATAACAGGCCAGTTACTTGGTTATGGCTGTTGCTAATTTCATGGTTATGACTTTTGCTAATTTTCACGTGGCTTAATAATGCGAACCAAACTTGTGATGCAAACATGTCCTCAAGTTTTTTATTTTATTTTTATAAAAATAATTTTATTTATTTTCTCGGACGAGCATCCATCTCCCAAGGTATATTCTATATGGATGGTATATAGAATTTGAAAACTTTCCTGGAAGGTGTTTGGTTGGGAAAAACTTTTGTTTCAGTCATATTTGGAATGGATGTATGGAATTGATTCGCCAAATTATAGTCACTTCGGCAAAAAAGTGTTGTGTTGTGTTGTGCACCTAAAGAAGATGCATAGGATAAATATTGGTTTTGTAATTTTTTCAGTTAGTTGTGAACTCAATTCGAGTAAGCCTTCTTGGTCATGTAGAGTTTCAAGCCACTCATTACCGTTTAACTTCTTCTTTCTTTGGCTGCTTGTGTTATTGGTAGACAAGTCAGTTGATTTTATCAAACAAAATATCCCAGTTTTATTGTTTATTTGGCGAAGGTTTTAGCTCTTAGTCGATAATCATCAGCTTGTATCAATGATCAATATTAAAAAACTTAGTATTTGCAGTGGAATTCTATAAATTTATGCATTTTGCTAATGCAATTTTTATTTTTTGTGTGTATTAGATATTAGATTTTCTATGATTTGGTGTGCTAGATGATTTAATTCAGCTTGACATTACCATATCTGCAGTGGGGTCCATCTGTACCTTCTCTTATTTTGGACCCTTATGTATTATGCGTATTGCTTTGAGATAATTGTTCTTTCTTGTTCCAATACTGTGTGCACGCCAGGCGTGTGAGATAGGATTTATATGTTCGTGAATCATCAAGTTCCATAATTTCACTGCCTGCAATGAATAATGGCATGCTATTTTGTATTACAACTTCAGAATTTTCGCTAAACTCTTGTTTTGTGCATTACATATTCACTTTTGACTAATAAAGTCTGTCTGCTTTGTACATTAAATATTCTCTTTTGACTAATAAAGACTACTTTGAATTCACTGTCTTCTGAACTTTCTTGTGGTGGAACAGATTTTTAGGTGCCATTAAGCAATACTTGTGCTTGTCATTGTTGAAGAACAGTTCTTCAACCCTTATGATTGTTTTCCAGCTTTCTTGTTCCATTTTCATTAGTCTGGTGTCAAGATTTAGAGCTGGATTGAAGGCGGAGATTGGAGTATTTTTTCCTATGATTGTTCTCAGAGTTTTAGAAAATGTTGCTCAGCCTAATTTTCAGCAGAAGATGATAGTGCTTCGGTTTCTTGAGAAGCTCTGTGTTGATTCACAGATCTTGGTTGACATATTTCTTAACTATGATTGTGATGTCAATTCAGCAAACATATTTGAGAGGTACGTTTTATCCAATCCTTATTGTCCAGTTCTTGTGTGTGACCATTGATGCAAGATCCATTGCAAGTAATAAACATTTTTTAATTTCCTAACCATCACATTGACTGTCCATTCTCTTGATAGATATAAATATGATAGCTTCACTTTGATTTTGACATTTTGAAGCAATGTGTTCTCTCTTTTATTATCTTAATTTTTACAGAATGGTCAATGGACTTCTTAAAACTGCTCAAGGTGTCCCACCGGGTGTTGCCACTACACTGTTACCACCTCAGGAAGCAACCATGAAACTTGAAGCTATGAAGTGTTTAGTTGATATTTTGAAATCTATGGGAGACTGGATGAACAAACAATTCGCATTCCAGATCCGCATTCTCTAAAGAAATTTGAAGGAGTTGAGGACAATTGGAGGCAGGAGTCTTCCCATGGTGAATGGGAATGGAGATGAGCCTGTGCTGAAGGATCAGATTCTCATTCTGAAGCCTCCAGAAGTTTCAGATGCTTCAACAATCGAGCAGCGCCCGGCGTGCAAGCTTGAACTGGGTAAGTAAATATGAAAGCGTTTTTATGAAACAAGGCAAGCATTTCCATCTTCTGAATATATTCCACTGGATACCCAATGGAATCTAATGCAAAATTTATGGCAGGAAGGTATATCTCTCTTTAATCGAAACCTAAAAAGGCTGAATTTCTGATAAATCTAATAAGGTGGGCGCCTCACCAGAAGAGATAGCAGCTTTCAAAATGCATCTGGTCTCGACAAGACTTTGATTAGGGATTATTTGGGGGAAGGGAAGAGTTGTCACTGAAAGTGATGCATGCATATGTGGATTCCTTTGATTTTCAAGGTATGAGTTTGATGAGGCAATTAAAGCCTTTCTACAGGGCTTTAGGTTGCCTGGTGAGGCACAGAAGATTGACCGTATCATGGAAAAGTTTGCTGAGCGTTACTGCAAAATGTAATCAAAGGCTTTCACCAGTGCAGACACCGTGATATGTTCTTGCTTACTCAGTCATATTGCTCAATACTGATGCTCATAATCTATGGTTAAGAACAAGGTATGTTTATTTGAACTGATTGGATGTCTTGAGACAAAATTTTGAAGACTTTATGCTTATTGGGATTTTGTCATTAAATTATGCAGATGTCAGCTGATGATTTTATAAGAAACAATCGTGGAATAGACGATGGAAAAGATTTACCCGAGGAGTACTTGAGAGCACTGTTTGAGCGAATATCGAGAAATGAGATTAAAATGAAAGATGATGTTATTGCTCCTCAACAAAAGCAGTCTACGAATTCGAACAGAATTTTAGGACTAGATAATATATTGAATATTGTGATTCCTAAACGGTGGGAAGATAAGGATTTGGGGACCAGTGATGATCTCATGAGACACATGCAAGAACAATTTAAAGAAAAAGCTCGCAAATCTGAGTAAGATCTATGATTCCTCTCTCCAATTGTACAATTGCTGTGCACCATTAGATATGTGTATTACAGGGCTTACACGTTACACCTGAACTTTGTTTATCCCAAATACCCTGGGATGACTACACCAATCCTTTTTTTGCCATTATACTCTTTACAACAGAATGTTCTCTTATCACCTTAATCTATGTCTTTTTGATCTTTTCTTTATCCTTGTAATGTTTTTGAGTGAACAATTTCCTTTAACTGGCGTGGTCATTCTTTCTGCATGGTTAAGCTGAAAAGGGTGACTTATTTGATTCGAGTTAAAGGTGTTAAAGGCCAAAAAGAACATGGTTGTGAAAAAGGAATAATTGTTGACAGTTTAGTTCGGATAGGGCTCTAAAATGGAATGAAATGTATCCAAAAAGGAAAAGTAGAAAGGAAGAAACAAAAAAGAGAGAGAGAAAACAATTTGGCTCTAGAGTGCAAGACAGTGGTAAAATAAAGATTAATGTAGCTGAAGCCAATTATTGTAGCTATAATCTTCTGAAAAAACGAGTATCGAAATCTTGTCCTTGATATTGAATTACTTTTTCTCAATTGTAGGTCAGTTTATTATGCAGCAACAGATGTTGTGATCCTTAGATTCATGATTGAGGTGTGCTGGGCTCACACCTATGTTGGCTGCATTCAGTGTTCCTCTTGACCAAAGTGATGATGAAGTAATAATATCTCAATGTTTGGAAGGCTTTTGTTATGCAATTCATGTTACTGCTGTGATGTCCATGAAGACTCATAGAGATGCTTTTGTGACTTCACTTGCAAAGTTTACTTCCCTCCACTCACCTGCAGATATCAGACAGAAAAATATAGATGCCATTAAGGTTGGTGTTTCCTCTGATGTATTTACCATACTGAAGTTGTGGTGGTTTATTTTACTTAGGCATGCTTTTTGATCTTTAAATGAAGCTTTCTGCTTTGTGATTGACTTCGCTTACTTTTTATCAGATATGGGCACTTGTGTTCTGGTGGTTTTGATTTTATAATAAGGTTTTTCTAACCACGCTCAATAAATTGGTTAAGATACAAATAAGTGCCAAAAAGGTTACTACTCTTATACACATTTCATATATCTCAATACACATTCTCAGATTTCTATAACTTTTCACAGATACCCATATTCTTTATACACATGTGGAGGGAGGGTGGTGGTTAGCTTTTTCCTTTATAATAATGTTACTAGTGTTCTCATGCCTTTAACCATAGACCAAACATGTTGCATTTTAGCTTGCTTATGTTTCTTTATGTTGATTTGTGATTTGAAGCTAGTTACCTTTCTAATTTTATAGCAAATGGAATTATGTAGAGAGTAAAAGAATACAGAAGAGAGACACACTTGTGAGGATAAGAGGAAGAAAGGAAAAGGAAGAAATCATAAAAACACAATGACAATGCTCTAGCAAACTTAAAGAAAGGGTCCTGTTCCTTATTTCCCACCTCCACACTTACTTCAATTGCAATTAATGATCATTTATTGATTCATCTGTGGGCCTAAGTTGGCTAATAATTGGAGAAGGCTCTGTCTTTTGTTTCATAGGAGCCTCTCCTGCTTCCTTTTGAATGCATACTGCATTTAACACTGTACAACAACTTTGGCTTGCTCTCATCTTTTGACAATGCACTAAAGGGCTTGTGACAAATCAAATTTTTGAATGTTCGTTGTGGTTGATAAATCTATGTTATAAACCTAGGTGTAGTTCAGTTGAAATGAATTATCTTTGTTATGTGGAAAATGGCTGATTTGAGTAGAAGAAATCAAGGTGGACCAATATTGCTTACTCTTTAGATTTTTAAATCTTCCATCTATGAAGGACAAACATGGACAGGATCGCATACTAAGCAACATGGGCTAGGACATCTTACAGACAATTGTGTTTATATATATATATATTCATATATTACAAGCATAATTTACACAAATTATACATTATTCTTTTCATGGTATAAGATAGTCATAATCACATGTTAGCAAGTATCCAAAGGAGTGTCGGACACGTGTCCAATTAAATTTTTATATCTTAGATATGAACATGGGCTGATTCCCATTTGATGGGATTGAAGGTTTGGTTTGGTTTAGATATGAACATGGAAAAGGCGTGTTGGATATCTGTTTGAGAGTGTTTGAGGACATTGTTGGGATTTATACCATATACCACCAATCTGACGGAAGCACACCATGCACACACCAGAGAGAATAATTGCCAGTTACGTGGTTCGGCCAAATTGCCTACATCCACGGAGACATAGTTTCCACTATATGAGTAAATAGAGAATACATGTGAAATGGCCAAAACACTCAAAACCCACACTACTACCAGAACCCTATGCTCACAGGGTAGTTGAGCCCTACTCACCCAAAGCGTTTTCACCGATTTTTTCTCACCCTTACATCTCTATTTTTCCCTACTACTCTCTCAAAGAAATATAGTCCACATGACTATTTATAATAGTCTACCCACTTGAGAATCCACGGTTCCACAATTAGGTAACTTCAAATCCTACATATAATAGGTTTAAACTTAGTTGATTAGAAATCTACTATCCTAGCCCCAAATACATGTATAAACCAACCTAATAAGCTGTGTGAGATTCACATTTATCACATGGGTGGATTAATACTAACAAACAACTTGATATATGTTTGTATGCGTCAACATTTTAGAAGTATCTCATCAAATTAAGCTTAGCATTTTTCAAGTTTGGGTATAAATAGATTTGGTGAAAGATGCATATCCAATGTAACCATGAAGCAAAACTGAACATAAGGTCAACACCAAACACCATATAAGGTTATAATTTATTTTTAAATTAAAGGTGGCTGCATGAATGTTTGTCAATGGTTATTGTGCCATGGAAGCAGTGTTCTTGGACATTTAGGAACGACAAAAAGTTGTTTTAGCTATATGATCTTTTCACTAAGAGCTGTTTAGTGAATGATGGATATGACTTTTTGGGGCTTAAGGCCTCGTTTGGGAACAGAGCTAATTTAGTAACTTTTTTGGCTATTTGGCTAAAATATGAGCTATAAAAATTAGTATGTTTGGGATGACTTTGGCTTTTCTGACGAAAAGATGTGCAAAAGTAGAGAGATATAAGAAAGAATCTTTGACTTTTGGTATGGGTTAAGTTGGCTTTTTGGCTAATTTAGTAACTTTTTGACTTTTTGACTAAAAGAGAGGGCTCCCAAGCGAGGCCTAATTTGCTAGAAAGCTTTTTGGTAGTTGATGATGTCTTGGACTTTGAGCAAATAGCTTTTGCTTATGAAACTAGCACTGTGATTACTGATTCCCTGATTTCTTCTCTGTGTTCAACAGGCAATGGGGTTAGAATTACCCAGATGAAGATGGGAATTACTTGCAAGGAAGCCTGGGAGCATATTTTTTGGCGTGTGTTTCTCGTTTGAGCATTTACCATCTCTCCCTGGGAGAGATTGCTCCTCAGATGCAACTTTCTTTGCTATTCCCCTCATAATAAATTTTGAAAAATCAAAATAAGCCAAATCAAATATGTCCTGTTCTAAAGAAGAAGGGACGGGAGGGATTCAGTATGCAGCTGCGGCTGTGAAGGGAGTTCATATGATAGTGCTGGTATTGGCTGGTAATGCTTCTGGAGGAATTACCACTGAACAGTAGTGAATGGTGCTAGTGTCCAACTTTAAATATGTTGGAACAAGTTAATTTGAGATAGATACTTTATATTTTCCAAGAGTCAAAAAGCTAAATAATTGAAGCGATAATTGACTTTGTCAAAAGGCTCTTTTTAAAGATCTCAATGGAAGAAGTGCGATCTACATCTGATCCACGTGTTTTCCAGCACTTACAAAGATAGTTGAGATTAGTATGATTTACTCTAGCACTTTGTCTTGTTCCTCTACTTGGGTATTCTTCTATTAATGCCAGTTTTGTATTATACAGTTAATATATTGCTTTTTCAAACTAATTGCGAAGATCTAACATTTATTTCTACTGCTTTTGAGCAGGCACTATAACATGAACCACAAATCCTCCGACTTGTGTGGTCAAGCATCTGTACATGTACTCTCAAAACTAACCGTAGTACCATTGGCTTTGTTCTGAAAAACCTTTCGAATTTACAATTTTTACTTAGCATGGATTCATTACGCCAGTTATCAATGAAATTTTTGGGCCGGGAGAAGAAGCTATCCAGTAAAATTATAATTTTCCAGGAATGAGTTTATAAAACCCATTTGTAATTGTTATGCGAGAGAAAAGCAACATGGAAATTAAATTAATCATCAGATGTG
>CM045760.1:32588891-32748891 GCA_025200525.1 Camellia lanceoleosa
CGCAGAGAGGAAGAGTGAGACAAATAGCAATCAACACAGAGAGAGAGTGAGACAGAGGGGTGGTGGGGAGGTTGGGATGTGGTGGGGTGGGAGGCTGAGAAGAGTGGTGGGGTGGCGGAGAGGGATAGGAGGAGAATGAGGGTGAGGGAGGGAGCAAGAGAGGCTGGACAGGAGTTGGAGATGGCGAGGGAGGGTCGTGTTAAGAAGCTGAGTGGCGGCTGGAGTAATGTGGGTGTGGGTAGGCTTAGGATTTGGGGAGGGTTAGAAATGGGGAGAAAATTGAAATTATGTGACTGGGAAGATTGTATTACAAAAAAAATATAGAAAAAGGTGGGGGGGTTGAAAAGAAAAAAAAAGTAGGGGTGCTATTAATGGGGAGCACTCTTCCAAGTAGCCAAACTAACAAGTTAGGACAAGACGCTTTGCTTCAGAGTTGATTTAAGTAGCATGTTCCTTTGGCTGTCAACCCAGGTTTTTTTAATAGTGCAGGATATAAAAAGCAAAGGCAAAAAGTTAATCCGCTAACTTTCGAAGCAATAAAACGACAATCTCATATTTGACAACGCCAGTTGCATTGCCCACTTAATGATGTCCAATAAAAGCAGGATAGAGATTACCTATATGGGACACCCCAACCACTTGGGTACTGATCACTCTAATAAAGAGGGCCTCGGTTCAAAGCTCCAAAAATGACCTATCAAAAAGGGAGTTACAGCTAAATGATGTCTCAAGACAGATTTGAGTGAGCAATGCACATGTATTTATTAGCGGCTAAAACAAGAAACAATAATGCATGTGATCTTCTCACCACATCACTATCAGCCTGTGCAGGCTGTCCCTTGCCTTGCAGCCAATGCTGCTGCGTGATTCTTCGACCTGTCGCCAATAATAAAATAACTTCGAATAAGAATACTCCAAGAGAATTTTGCAGATATCACCAGAATTCACGACGCTTTAAAAAGACCTAAATTACATGAAACATGGTTCAGTATGATACAAGAAATTTAGCCTAACTTTACAACAAACCTTACGAGCTTGAGGCATTCATAATTTGTTCAGCATTTTCTTTCTAAGTACTCTGCAATTTTTGCTTCCAATAACAGGAACATTATTCCTTCGAAATCCAAATTACATGCTGCAAAAAATAAAATAAATTTCTTCCGTAGGTAAAGACAACATTTTTTATTGACAAAATGATAAAATAGAATGAAGCTCAACCTAAACCACTCTAAAACAAAGGGCACAAGAAAATAAGGTCTCTAGAAACGCATCCCAAAAGAGGGGTTTGTAAAACCAAATAACAAACCTCTCACAACCTAAGAGGGAAGGCAACATAACAAACTTTCTCTCACAAGACCTGAGAGAATAGGTGAATATCATACACCATGGAAACACCTACATCCCTAATCAAGGCCCTAGGATGCCCACTTCAGAATTTTGAAAGAAGGAAAACATTTCTATAAGAAGAAAAACTCTTACACGTGTTTGATTCATGGATTTGAATAGGATTTGGAAGCGGAAAGAAAAAGTGTGTGAAATATAGTTATATTTCATTCACATTTCACTTACCTTTTCCTTTTCCATTTCTATATCCTATCCAAACCCATGAACCAAACACAACCTTACAAGCTACAAAAGCTTACTCATGTCTTCCACTTCCTCCAAGTAATCATTGTATTCTGTCAATGATGGAAAATCCTCCTGTCTTTTATTAAATCTGTGAAAATTGTGCAAAACAAATATGAAGAAAACAAATAGATATCAAGAATTTAATTCATTATAATCTCCTGTATACATTAACTAGAAGTAAAATAGGCTATCGCAGTGAGCTTTTGTGAAGAAGCAAAATCACACAAAAAAATCTCAGATGTTCAAATTGGAAATCAATTATTTCATTCATCGTTCTACAATTTATCAAAGACCATACAAATGAAATTAAAATAAACAAAATTCTACAATAACTAATAAAAAATTGTTGGATTCACTTTAAAGCCATTTCCAAGATCAGCACCTACCGACATGAGGTTGTGTCCATGGCACTTCTGTGGCCAATGGATATCTATAACGCTTGTCTTAGTTTTTCCTATTTTTTTATTTTATTTATTTTCTTTTTCTTTTAAAAACCTGCCACTTTGTGCATATATTACCAAAGTTTAGGTATGTATCTATCCAGTCTACCTGCTAGACCCCCATCCAATGGCGACCAAACAAGATCTACTTTTTATTTATTTTTTTTTATCAAGTACATCTTAAAGGCATGAAATTCACTGGTGTTTTTAAAAACTTAACAATTTCTTTTTAAGATTTTCGAATCAGTATAATCAGTAAATTTACAAAAGCAGACAATGCTAAACTCATGAATGTAAGCAGTCACATTGAAGCTTGAATACCCATCATTTAACAATATATTCTACAATAAACTGACAAATAATTTGTTCTCCAAGGCTAGCAGTATGTATCTTTATGAATGTAAATAAAAATCACATAAAAGAAAATATACAAATATTCTTATGTTATGTTTGGATCATAGATTTGGGTAGGGAAAGGAAAAAGGTGGCTGAAATGTAGCTTATATTCCATTCGAATTTCACCAATCTTTTCCCTTTCCCTTTCCCTTCCCAATCCCAAATCCGTACCCAAATCCATGATCTAAACACAACCTTGCAGTCATCAAATCTAAAACCAAATTCATTACAAAAATCAGTTTCTTCTTCTTTTTTTCTTTTTTTTTAAACTACAATTCCATATTCCAAAGTCCAATTATCAATACTCAAACAAGAAAACCCATTTCCTTCGTCTACCTTTCACTAGAAGATTCAGCCAAACTCTCCAGTTCCATCTATCCTTTCTTTTGCTGATTCAACAACTAAACCCTCATAAATCCAAAGTGCTTCCCCAGTTTCAGAGTATAATCCACACTACTATTTCATGTCATTGCAATTCCCAGAAAAAAGAAAACCCTAAACCACTCAATAAATACAACAGTACAAAAAGAAAAAAACTATTTTTTCCCCTTTTGATCATGTATACCACTTGCACTATGTGTATGAGACAACAAACTTGAAACAAATCAAAGAGACACCCAAAATCAAATCAACCTAGAGATAACTTGAAACAAATCAAAGAGACACCCAAAATCAAATCAACCTAGAGATATCTATATACACACATACACACAAGTAACGTAAAGAGAGAGAGAGAGAGAGTACATGCTGGCAATCCGCTTGCGGATGGCCATCTCCTTGGCGAAGGGATTGGCTCCGGGGGCGACCACCATTGCTGCTGAAGTTCAGACTATTACAGAATCCATTGATGTTTCTTTCTATCAAACCAAGAGAGAGAGAAAGAGGGTTTCTGTTTTGTTTTTCCTGAAAATCAACTACTTTCATTAAAGGGTTAATTACACCAAGAATCCTACGACTAGACTTGTCCAAGAATCCCACGACTAGAGAGTAAAATCATAATTAATAGTAAATTAGTAGTTTAGGCTTGGTATAGTTTCACATATTGATTTGAGTATGTTATTTTTTTTGAGTTTTCAAATCATAATTTTATATCTATTTCTCAAAACTCAATTCAGAATATAATTATTATTTTTCAAAATTCATAACCAAACACATAATTTAAAACTCAATTCAAATCAATATTTTAAAAATATTTTAATTTTGTTAAAATTTTAAATATTTTAATATTTAAATATGTTGCGATTTTTTAAATTTTTTAATTTTTTAAATATTTTAATTTCAAAATATTACGATTTTAATTTTTAAATTTTTAAAATATTTTATAAAAATAAATTCAAACTCTATTTTATAAAAATATTTTTAAATATTTTAACTTTTTTGTTATGTATTTGTTTATGATTTGAGTGTAGAGCTATGAAAGTAGTATAGAGTTTCGAGTTATGTATTTGATTATGAGTTTTTAAAAGGGTCTGGCTTTGGTCCAGTCCATCATCGGACTCAATCTTTGTTGAGCTGTGGAGGTCCATTCAGTCGTTTTGAAAATCTGAACCGTGCAATGTGTATAACTCGTCGAGTACTATATATTTGTAAAAAATCATGTTGATCGGATATCAATAGCTATGTGATCAAAATAATTTTTTATCAACCGTTAATTTATTCAATGTCCATTTGTTTTTATACAAAACTGATTTGATCACATAGCTATCGAAATTCGATCAACGTGATTTTTCATAAATATATAGTACTCGACGAGTTCTACATATTGAGCGGTTCAGATTTTCAAAACGGGACCTGTGGTGAGCCCCCACAGGCCCAACAACACGGTCCAATCCGATGACAGACTGGACCAAAGCCAGACCCTTTTAAAAATAATTTTTTAATTGAATTTTGTTTTATGTGTTTGGTTACGATTTGAGTATAGAATTGTTTTTAAATTTAAAATATTAACATTTTAAATTATTTAAATTTTTACGATTTAAATTTTTTGAATATTTATTTTAATTTTTTACTTATTAAATTTTTTAGATTATTTAAATTATTTAAATTTTTATGATTTAAATTTTTTGAATATTTATTTTGGAAAAAAATTATTTCCTTTGTAGTATTTTCAATTAAAAAATTGATTAATGTTATTTTCTGTTAATAATAAAAAAAATTAATTGAATTTTAAAAAGAGTTTGGTTATGAGTGTTGATAAGAATTTTCAATAGTGTGAAAGTAATGGGTCGTTTGGTTTGATTTTTTGAAAAAAATTTGAAAAATTTTCTTTACAAATAAGTTTTCAAAAGTAATCAAACCAAACAAATTTTCCCAAAAATTTTGTCCAAAACTTGTAAACCAAACAAGTTTTCCAAACAAATCTCTCTCTCACACATATCAAATCAATCACTTTTTCCAAAACTCTCTCTCAAAATCATTTTCCAAAACATCTTTTGAAAAAAACCAAACCAAACATGTTTTCGTACTTTTTATCTCTAAAACACATCTCTCAAACACAAACCAAACATACGTGTTTTGTTATGAGTTATAACAATTTCAATTAAGTTTTGAAAACTCTTTCTAAAACTCATAACCAAACAAATTTTCTTACTTCACATGTCAAATCAACTTTCAACACTCTATTCAAAAATCATAACCAAACAAATTTTCTACACTCAAATCATAATTTCACAACTTACAAACTCAAAATACAACTCATACTCTCAAATCATATTTACAAAACTCTACCAAACGTAACCTTAAATTGTAGTTTGAGCAGTTTTGAATGAGTTGACGGATTAAAAGTATTTTCATTAATTATCAAATATTCACCTAATACATGATATTAACTTAGTGTAACCATACTATCCACAAGACTTTATAAATTAAAATAATATATATATATATATATATTATTATAATTACCTTGAAGTAATTTAATATTTTATCTTGTGATGCATATGAAATTTATAAGTTAACTTTTATGTTTATAATTTTTTAAATTATTAATTTAAAAAAATTAAAAATATATATATATATATATATATATTTAGTGTAATTTTGATAATTTGTATTTAAAAAAAGTTAAATCTGATTAAATGAGATTAACTGAGTTATGACATACCTCTTCTTGTTATGAAAATATACAAATTTAAAAGTTATAATTAAAAAAAATATATAATTTTATTATTAAATATGAAGTAAAGTGATATTTAACAATAATAATTAATATGATGTTTCTATTATTAATCCAATAATTTAAGTTACATTTATTTTGATTTCAATTTCATAACTAAAAATACAATACGAATATAATACACACACGGATTTCTAGTATTTATGAATAAGAAGGTTTCAAAATATTTTCAAACTTTCATCATTTTCTTTTAATTTTTTTTTATCTAATTTGATTTTAAATTTGAATAAAAATTTTAATTTGATATGAATTACTTTAATTTTTTCATTAAATTTTTAGTAATTTTTAAAAGAACTTTCATTCTTATTCAATTTTTTTTTTCTTTTCATCAAATTTGATGAAAAAAACAATAATTTTCAACATAAATGTACTTTTTGACTTTTTATGAAATATGGGTTGGGTTTAAAGTGATGTGGTAGAGATGTGATGTGACTTAAATAAAGTGATGTGATTTAAATAGGATAGTGACTTTTTGACTTTTTAACTTTTTTAGGGGATGCCAAACCTAGCCTAAGTGTTGAAGATTCTCTTAATTGGAATTGCAGTGAAATAACATCTTGAAATAATCAAAATTTGAGTATGTAATTGGTTGAAATATAAATAATTAATTCTCTTCTTACATTTGTATAAAAATTGACACTTATGACTACATCATTATAAGTTGGATTATGGAAAAAAAAAATTTGCGGTGTCAAACTTTTTCCATTTATGAATATCCTGCATATTAAAAAATGAAAAAAAAAAAGAAAAAGAAAAAAAAATGTGTAGCTTTTTTATATGTGTTTATCAATTTTGTTTTATGAATATAAACAATTGATATTTTAATTTAAAAAATTAAAAAGTAAAAAAATAAATAAATTGGGTTTTTTAAAGATAAAAGAAACCATTTAACTCTTTTATATATTATTAAGATTTGATTATTTTAATTTAAAAAATGAAAAAGTAAAAAATAAATAAATAAATTGGGTTTTTTAGAGATAAAAGAAACTATCTAACTCTTCTATACACTATTAAGATAAACTATTTTAATCACATAAAAAAATATAAATTATATTTAGAAATTATCCCTATATATTATGCTATTTTATACAACTATAGTAGTAACAAATTAATTATAATATATATGAAAAGTTATAATAAGCTTTCATTTTCAATTAATTGAATTATAATTAACAAACTAACAAATAACAGTAATGGTCTAATGGGAAAGAAAGAAAATAAAAATAATAATATTTGAAAGTTTTAAATTTACCTAGTTATACACAAATCTAATATTATAGTAAAATCTTGAATTCTCAATAAATTTTCATATTTTTTATAAAATAAAATGACAAAAAACATAAAAAATTTGATACCCATTTTTTTTACTTCAATTTTATGATCTTCACTAAAGAAAACAAAATTCGATCAAAATTCTAGGCATGAAACGGGCATAGATTCTTCAATTGCAACCATAATCACTAATAATTTTTCTTTACCATGCAAACCTGTAAACAAACATATAAATCTCACTAAAATCGAAACCAAAAGCAAACCAACAACAGAAAAAGAGAATCACATAGGAAAAAAATAAAATTAAAAAATAAATAAATTTATAGAGTTGAAGAATGTTACTTCCAACAATTTAAACCTCACCTAACCCAATCTATTAGTTCATGTGTGAGTGCCTGCGAAGTTTAGGAGTTGAAATAACTAATCAGATTATTCTTTAAATAAGATTTGAAAATTGATTAATTTGTCTCATTAAATGATTTAAAATTTTGATATATATGCATCATAAAAATAGATAATTATATTACTTAATCATAATTCAAATTTAGATATTGTCATTTTTTTTTAGATCCATATCTAAATCCTTATCTTTTTCATTTTTGTGTGGTTTTTATTTGGGTTTTTTTTTCCGAATTTATTTAAAATAGAGTTGTGGGTATCTATTTTGTTTAATTTAATTTATCTGTAATTTCTATTTGTTTTTAATTATTATTATTTAGGTAAATTATGATGTGAGTTAGATTTGTGATAGACATGTGAGTTTTATTGATTTAAAGTATAATGGTGGGAGATATTTTCAAATTAGATTTGTTTAGATAAACTTTAAAGATTTTTCAAATTTAAAATTAGATATTGAGATGCAAAAGAAGGATTTTAACTAAATAAATAAAAATCAAATTTATTAATTTCATCTGTTTGTATATCTAATTTTTGGCTTTTTTTTTTTTTGATTATGCTATAATATAATATATAAGATATAGATAGATATTTACAACTTTCAGAAAAAATATTATCTAATTTTTTGGGAAAGAAAGAAGGAAGGTAAGTTTTAATAATTTTTTTTTGAAAATTGGTGAGAGAGATTAGGATGGAAAGATTATGAAATATTTTTGTTATTAAATAAAGAAATCAGTCAATAGTTTTTTTAATCTATTTTATAAATTAAAAAAGCAATAATTTTAGAAAATTTATTAATTTGTCCCATTAAGTGATTTAAAATTTTGACAGATATACATCAAAAAAATAAATAATTATATTATTAAATCATAATTCAAATTTAGATGTTACATCTTTTTGAGATTCATAACTAAATTCTTATCTTGTTTATTTTTATGTGTAACCATAGTGTGTGGCAGAAATTGAAAAGAGTGCTACAATAATTATCAGAGAAATCAAAAGGGTTTGTGGGTTGGGAAAAGTCAATAAATGTTGAGTTTTTTTTTTTAAATCAAAAAATTAAAAAATTAGGATTAGGATATTGGAACTCCTACAAAGTTTGTAGATTAGAAACTCCCTTTTCCTTATAATATACTAGCATATCACTTGTGCTATGCACGTATTGTGTTTATAATTATCTATATATGTGAATTACGATTTTTAAATGTTTTTTTTAAAAAAAAAAATGCCTTCTCTTTTTCTTTTTTTATATTATATTAAAGTTTAATATTTTGATAATAAATATATGTGTTAGACTTTTCAAGGAATTAAATGTCCTTTTTTTTATTATATTATATTAAAATTTAATATTTTGATAATAATCATATATGTTGAATTTTTCAAAAAAAAAATTTTATACTTATTCTTAATGCATTAAAGTGTTATTATGAGGAATAGCAATCGTATGTATTGGGACTTTTCAAGGAATTCACATGTGTTGGATTTCAAAGAATTTTTTTATACTTGTTCTTAATGCATTAAAGTGTTATTATGAGGGTAAGACTTGGGGGTTGGGAGAAGTTAATAAATGCTAAGATTTTTTTTTTTTAAAAATCAAAAAATCAAGAAATTTAGATTGGGAGATTTGAGCTCTCACAAGGCTTAGAGTTAAAAACTTCCTTTTGCTTAATAAATAGTATAGATATAGATATAGATAGATAGATTTGCAGAATATTTTTTTTATATAAATAACACAAATTAATTATATATATATATATATATAATTATTAATTTATAATAAATTTTACATTTTAAATTTATCTCATATTTATTTTTACTTTGATATTTTATTAGAGGTTAAAAAATATATATGTATTACTTATAGAAAATAAAGTGGTTTCGAAAGCAGCTTAGAAATTTTAAAATTTAATTTGCGGTTAGCAAATAGAACGTTACGAATTAATGTGAATCAATGTGATTTTAGTGAATTGAGCGGTATTTTATACAATCCTACCCACAACTATCAATAAATATCACATTACCTTCCTTGTATATAAAATAAAATTATACATATTAACTCTTTAATTATGAAAATTGTATAAATACATCTACTTTAGAGAATAAATATTGGATCCACATGGTGATATGACAATCCAATAAGCAGTCTTGATTTTTAGTAGGACCATAACAATATTGAGTCAGTGAGAAATGAGATTTATTAATTTAGTTCTCTTGTGATTTTTTATTGATCAATGACACTATGTAAAATGGTATCCGTCAATGTTACGTAGCTCAAATTTTGTGGCTCAAAAGTGACTTAAATAGTCAAAACGACGTCGTTTTGAGTACAGAATAACATAAAAATGGCCAAAACGACGTCGTTTTGGCCATTTGAGCCACAAAATTTGAATTACGAGACATTTTCCAATGGCATCACTGTTATACTCAATGTTTTTTTTCTTCTTTATTTTAGAGTTTGTTTGGAGAAATCAAAATATATGAGTTTGTAAATAAAGAAAATTAAGTGATGTTATGAGAGAGTTTGGTGTAATTAAGCTTTAATTAATAGGTGTGCACATCACATTGCATGTATTGAAATATGCAATAATTATATATAAGCAATTATAAATTATCTATATATATAATAAAAGAAAAAGAATAGTATAGATATATGAAGAAATGGGTCCAGTTTGTCTCATGTGTAAGATTAAGATTGGATCGTCCAGTTTGGCCCATGGGTCAATTTTGGGGGCCCGTTTCGATAATCTGAATTGTTGAATATGTAGAACTCGTTAAGTATTATATTCCTGTAAAAAATCACGTTGATTGGATATCGATAGCTATTTGATCGGATCAAATTTCTGTCAATCATTTATTTTTTTATCGTTCATTTTTATCTGAGATCTAATCCAATCAAATAGCTATCGATATTCGATCGAAGTGAATTTTTCTATAAAATTATATTAGTCGATGAATTTTATACATTAACGGTTCGGATTATCGAAACGGAGCCTAAATAGGCCCATGGGTCGGACTAGATGCACTACAAGAAAACACACTTTTGGCTACCACTTTTGGCTACCAAAACAAATTTAGTCGCCAAAAGTGTGGGAATTGGCTACCAAAATTAATTTTAGTCGGCAAAAGTCAACTTTTAGCCACTAATTTTTTTAGTAGGGAATGTTGATTATTGGCTACTAAAAAAATTTAGTAGCTAAAGATATTACAATTGGCTACTAAAAATTTTTAGTAGCTAAACATATCACAATTGGCGACTAAAAAAAATTTAGTAGTCAGAGAAATTTACCTTTAGCTACTAAATTGTTTAGTAGCCGAATGAAAATAAAAAAAATTAATTTTTAATCTTTGCCGACCAAATTTTTGGTCGCCAAATGTCAAGTTTCGGCGACCAAATTTATTTTAGTCGCTAAAAATCTACTTTCGGCTACTAAATATTTGGTAGCCGAATGAAAATAAAAAAAATTAATTTTTAATCTTTCCCGACCCAAGTTTTGGTCGCCATATGTCAAGTTTCGGCGACCAAATTTATTTTAGTCGCTAAAAATCTACTTTCGACTACTAAATCTTTGGTAGCTGAATGAAAATAAAAAAATTTAATTTTTAATCTTTCCCGACCAAAGTTTTGGTCGCCATATGTCAAGTTTCGGCGACCAAATTTATTTTATTCGCTAAAAATCTACTTTCGGCTACTAAATCTTTGGTAGCCGAATGAAAATAAAAAAATTTAATTTTTAATCTTTCCCGACCAAAGTTTTGGTCGCCATATGTCAAGTTTCGGCGACCAAATTTATTTTAGTCGCTAAAAATCTACTTTCGGCTACTAAATCTTTGGTAGCCGAATGAAAATAAAAAAAAAATTAATTATTTTTATTTTTATTTTTATTTATATTTTTTAATTTTAAGAAGAGGTTGTACACCCACCATCCAAAAATATTAATTTTTAAAAAAAATTAATTATTAAAATAATATGAATTTCTTATTTTGTCCTTTTTTTAAATCCATTAATAATAAAAAATTTACAATTATGACAATTGATATTTCTAAAAAAATATACTATCAAAAGGTAATTTTGATAAATTAATATTTTTAAAATGTAATAATTGTATTATAAAAAGAAATGAAATTCTAAAAATAGACTATTATTTTGAGATGAAAAGTACAATTAAACTATTTATATTTTTTACATCATCATATTTCAATAACACTAATAAATTAAGAATAAATCAAAATTCAGAAATAAAAGACAAAATATCTCAATTATTTATCATTTCAATAAATTTTTCAATATTATTACCGATTACTAATAGAAGACAAAATATCCCAATTATTTGTAAGACTTATTGATATTATTTGATTTTAAATTTTTCCTTAATTTTTAATAATTAATTTTTCAACTTTTTAAAATTATTTTTACGTTATACGGTTAACAATAATCAAACACTATTGTTAATTTAAATTTGGAGGGAGACATTTCTAATTTAAATTTGAAGGATTTATAAAAGTAATTGGCGACTAAAAAAACACGGGTTGAGTTGGCTCAGAATTTAAAAAAAAAAAAAATTTCCTTCTTTTATTTTTAATTTTCTTTCTTTCTTTTCTTTCTTATTTTATATATATATATATATATATAATATAAGAATATAAAATTTTTAAATATATTATTATATTTTTTAGTAAAAAAAATATTATGAAAAATATTTAAGATAATTTAATATTTGTAATTTATAATTTTATTACTTATATTTTTATTTAAATATAATTTTAATATATTTGTTACTTTTATTTAAATTTTTTTTAAATAATGAATTTTGTTTGTAACTTTTAATATATTTTTTTAATTCATTATTTACCGACTAAATTTTAGTCGGCGATTAGTCTTACAAAATCTAAAATTTGTGCTTCCAACTTTGGAGGCAAAGTTTGGAGTGCTTTAACTTGAATTACCTAACATATTATTTCTTTCCTTTCCATTGCACTTGTGTTTCATGGACCAGGATCCCTCGCACCACTGATTTAGTAGTTCATATTCAAACCATGGGTTTTCTTTCAATAATTGATCACCAAAACACCATTGGTGTGGAAGTGTGAACTGAGCAAAAATGACCAATAGTGTGGAAGCTTCTCATATTTGATAGCAGAGTGGTTTTCTGCTTCTCATATCAAGGGGGAGATCCAATGGTGGACAGGGTGTTTGATGAAATGCCTCAAAGAATAACTCATCTTAATTGCAAATCAACTTTACATAGTGTTAGTATGATTTGATATCAAACCTTCCACGCTAGAGTCACCATTAGATCATGTCAAATATTTGGGACACTAAACAAGCTTAGTTATAGATTAATTGAGAGAGAGAGCATATACATTTCTTCCTCTCATTTTCTCTCTGTCTCTCGCATATCTTTCTTCTCTCTATCTCTCTCATCTATCTTCTCCATCTGTCTCTCTCGCTCATCTTTCTTCTCTCTATCTCTCTTATCATTTACTTTCGGCTCAAAATTGATTCGAAATGTCCTGGACTGCGATGAACTTGGAACATTAAGCATTGTGGATCAAACACTTATAATTGGAAGTATGTCATCTTTCCATTGTTTTTGAAATTACGATGACTCATTGATGAATTAATTTGATTTATTTTTATTTTTTTTGAAATTACGATGACTCATTGATGAATTTAACAAGCCTGATCTATTTTTCACATCTCTTTCTCTCTCTGTCTCTCTGTCTATATCTCTTTCTCTCTTTATCTCTCTGTCTATAGCTCTTTCTCTCTTTATCTCTCTCTCACTTATCACTCTTCTCTCTTTCTTTCTCTCTATGCGTCTGTTTGTCTGTCTCTCACTCTTCTCTCTCTCTCTCTTCTTTCTATGTGTCTATCTGTCTGTTTATCTCTGTCCCCCATTATGTTCACATTGCTCATTCTCTCCCTCATCTCTATGTCTCTCTGTGTCTCTCACTCATCTCTCTTCTCTGTATCTCTCTCGCTCATCTCTCTGCTCTCTATCTTTCTCTCTGTCTCTCTCGTTCATTTCTCTTCTCTTTATGTCTCTCTTGCTCATCTCTCTTCTCTCTATCTCTCTCTGTCTCTCTCATCATCTCTCTCTATCTTTCTCTCTGTCTCTCTCGTTCATCTCTCTTCTCTTTATGTCTCTCTTGCATTTCTCTTCTCATTATCTCTTTATATCTCTCTCGTCCGACTCTTTTCTCTCTATGTTTCTTTTACGTCTATCACTCTCTCTCACCCACCTCCTCTACCACCTTCACCACTCGCAAACACCATTCCACCACCACTCTTACTTCTCTGTCGCTACTTCACCTCTCGACTACCATTACTACTACTATCGCTACCACTCTACTACCACCACTACTACTTCGCTACTACTACTACCATTGCCTCTCTTTCACCGCCACTCCATTTACACTACCACTACCACAACTTCACCACTAATCTCTTCGCCATCACCATCACCACCACCACCACCATCATCATCTCTTATCCACCACATTCACTATTGCCGCTCCTTTTCTTCTACCACAAAAATGAGTTCATGATTTTTAGTAATAAAAAAAATAGGCCATGAGAAAAATATTTTTCATTGACTACGAAAATTAACTTTTATTTTAGTGAAAAATATTTTTATTAAAATATATATTACCTACTTCTACAAAATAAAAAAAAATAATATTTTTTTTCATTAATATACAAATGAAACAAATAAATTTTCAATCTTAGTAACTAAAAAAAAAAAAAAATTTAAAAAAAATTCATTAACTACAAAAAATATATATATATATATATTTTAACAAAAAATAAATTTATTTAATTATTATTATTATTTTATTTTTTTTAAAATTTTTTTTTTCATTTCCCGCCCCATTATTTTTTTCCACTCCCGCTCCCCCCCTTTATTTTTTTCCCATTTCCGCTCAAACCCAAAAAAAACCCTAATCTCAAACCCAAACTCTCACCCTTGTCTTAGAACCAAAATCCCTAATTTCTACCAAATCTCTCTCTCCCTCTCTCTCTCTCTCTCTCTCTCTCTCTCGCGACTGTGAATGAACGAAGTTTGATCCCCCTCTCTCTCTCTCATTTCAATCTCTCTATCTCAATCTTCTTTCATCTTTTGTCTCTTGATTTCGATCTCAATCTGTCACGCAATCACGATTGATTTCGATCCCAACCCCTTCAACAAAAGAAGAAAGAGTAAAGACAGAGAAGCACCGACCTCACCTAGCAAAACTAGCCGACCTGTGTGCTGCTGCTGAGTGCCGACCTGGGTGCCACCGCTGACCACCAACGTGGGTGCTGCTATTGTTCATCGATCTGGTTGACCACCGACGACCACCAAAAATCTCCGTATGTCGTTCTATATTCGTGAATCGTTCTCCCTTTGTCTTCAACTCTTTGCATAGGTCTGTTTTTCTCTTCAATTCCCTCTTCTGTAAAATGTATATGTGTATATATATATTGAAGCCTATGAAATGTTGGAATATAAGCCCCTCCATTTTATGCTTTCAAGGTGTTCGATGATTTGCTGGTGTTGAAATGGTGAATTAATGATCTGGGATAGTTAATGTTTACAAAGATCCTAAATTTTGAACTCAGTATAAAGAATTTCTATGACAGAAATAATGAAGGAACTTGAATCAATATTTATGTTAAAAAGGATTTTTTTATTTTTTATATTTTTATTATGTTTCTCAGGGAAATCAAGTTACGTGGTTTTTTTTTTTTTATCTTCATAGTCTAAATTAAAAACTGGGTTTGTTCCCTTGAAATCTAGTTATGGGTTTTGGTTTGATAGTTGATTCAATACTTTTGCAATTATGATCTGTTAATAAATATTAGGCCATTATGATGGCCACTTCAATTCCAAATTTGATGTCTACTATTTCCGTGTATGTGTGTTTCCTACTCCTCTTGCTTCCATATCTACACTTGAATTATATGTGTGTGTATGAATCGAGCATGTGTGTGTGTTTGTTGAGAAAATAATTCTTGATATTAGAATGTGAATGCACTTTAAAAGCACTTGAATTATATGTGTGTTTGTTGAGAAAATAGTTGCTGATATTAGAATTGTGAGTGCACTTTGAATGCACTTGAATTATATATTAGATATTCTAACTAGATATTCCAATTGTTTTTGGTTTAAATGGGAGATCAAGTACGCATGATGGACATTTAGGTGAATATCCAGTTGTCCAAGCAGTGGCTAGTATGGCAGGTGTTCAGTATCGATGGCAAGTGTTCAGTATCGATGGGGAGAGGGGTAAATTTTTGTCTTATTTTATTCTAATCCTTACTTGTTAATTACCCCATAATTTTATGTTGTTCACTCCTTTTTGGAGCCTCAAAGATTGAAGTCTAAGGCATTTACACACTATTCCATTAGAAAATGAATAACACAAGTTTTTTTTGTTAGTTGTGGAATCATTTTAGGTGACCCAACCAGTTGGTTGATTGGGAAGGATGGATGAATGAATAACTTGAATCCCTTAGCAAGGAGCCTTATGGAAGATCATATATGATATAAAAAAACCTTATTTTTCTTTCAATCTAAATGATGTTTACAGATTTATTTATGTTAATAGAAACCTGGACCATTAGGTTCCATGGCCTTGTTAGGGATTTGATCAAATGTGGAGACACACGCTCAAATTTGGAAGGTACTTAGTGCTCACAATTCGGTCATTAGCCAACTACGATTTCTTTTTATATGTTGTGTAGGTGCATAGAGATGAATTTTTTTACCTTGTTGTTAGTGCAGTTAACAGTGTTGTTGGCTCCTCATATTGATGCACTTTATGGATGATTCATTAATTAAACAGGCTTATATAACAATCTTAACTCATGACATCACGAGCTTTGAGGAGAAGACTCCACCATGGGGATGTTGATGGGAAAAGACATGAACATTTGGAGACATCAGGGCTAGATGGTTTGGATGAACCTTTACTTGGGAATCATGATTATGATGAGACATGCTCAGAGGTGAGTTTTTTGTTTCTGTCTTCCTTCTTTAGTCTTTTAATCCTTTTATCCCTCTGTATTTTCTACTTGGTTTTTGGTTAACTAGGATGGAAGTATTGTGAATAAAAATGTTGTTTTATATGATTGATAGCTATCTATATTATAGGGATCCACACTTGCAGATATTTGGGACGATGAACAAAAGAGGGAACACCACCATTGGACACTTTTTTTTTAGCCTATCCATTGAAAAGGAGGCTAGATCAATTAGTTGGACTCTCACGGAATTACACAATAGCATATAAATAGATCATAAATTTTATCAGCTAATCAACTTCCCTTTTATTTTATATTATCTGGTTTGGGGATCATTACCATGCAACTGTGTTGCTAAACTATATATTTTTGACATGCAAAGACATTGAATTGAAGGGGATTAATAATTGTGTTTAGTGTGGTGTGATATTTATAGTGCCATTAAATGAAATGAAAAAAAAAATATTTATAGTGCGCTATTCATTTTTCAAGTAGTTTGGGTATGGTTGCATCCTCAACAATTAAGGTGTAGAATTAAGTCTTTCGTCATTTCATGTACTTTTGATAACTGTATCTGGGAGAAAATCCATTTTGCCCCTTTCATATTTTGATAATGGGTATGTGGATTTCAACCAACCAAATCATTCTTGAAGTTGTAAGTTTTGTTTTGTTTTTTGTTTGTTTGTTTGTTTTTTTTTAAAACTCTTGTTCATATAGATATGTGTATTTCAACCAACCAAATCATACTTGAAGTTTTAATTCCTTTTTTTTTAAACTCTTGTTCATATAGATATGTGTATGTATTTATCGGAAGAATCTTTATATAGGACATGTCATATGTAGTTATATATGACAAATTCTTTTCGGAATTTTTTTTAAGGACTTGGTTGTACTCAGTGCGTGTGTTCATTATTGATTTCATATGGAGAAAGAGTGAGTTTTTAACGACTGGGTACTAATATTGCTTCATATTTAGTTATTGATTTGTCATTGAAATCTATGGGCTTTGTTTTTTTATTATATATAATTATTAGTCACAATTGGGTTTGTGTAATTGTTATTGTTAATCCTCAAGAAATGGATAAGAGAAGATTTTATTTATTTATTTTCATTTTCTTTTCCCAAGATCCAAACACTGTATGTTTGGCTAAAATATGAATGTAACATTCAAAAACTAATGGTAAATTAATGATAAATTATATAAATATTAATAATAATAATTTTTTCATTCGTATTATATAAACTAATGGTAGATACAGATATAGGATTATTTTATAGATATAGGATTTTGGAATTAGAGATAATTTACGGTGTCCATCTGTATGCATGTCAAAATTTACCAAGGATGCATGTCAAAATTTACTCTCCAATGTATGTCAAAATTTTCATCTACTCTCCAATGTATGTCAAAATTTACTTACTAATTTTACTTACTAAATTTACTCTCTCTCTCTTTCGCTCTCTCTCATCGCTCTCTGTCTCTTTTGCACTTGTTCAGGGTGGACTTTTCAAGGTGATAATCTAGAGATGAAATTCATCAACTTCAACAGCATCCCAGTTATAACCATGTGTTTACTTTGAAGTCCATTGCTATAAAGAAGTCCAATGCATCTTTGTGAACATGTTAGAATCTGCATAATTCTAGTGTTGGTGCTATTTATGGCGAACTATATGATATCCAATGGCCTGCATATTAATTGACATATTGTCTGTTGACTCCATGTTGTTATGTGTTCGGATGGACATATGTAAAGCTAAAATTTACCACATTAACATGGCATTTTTGACATTAGGGCAGGTACTCTGTTGTTGCACTTCTAACTTCGAGTGGTGTCTTTGTACTCGTGTGCATGACACTTGTCTCCACTTCGCTCGCCATCTGTTTGGACATCTGTAGAGAGTCTCTTGTTATAACTTTAAAATTGTATAGATAAGTTCAATTTATTTTGGGTTGGATGATAATTGTATAGATGAGTTCAATTTATTTTAGATGAAAATTGTCTGAATTCCATCGTAATTCACGGAAAAAATGTATACAATTTGGGTTGGATTGTATTTGATGGTGTTTGTATGGAATTATTATTTTGGGTTGGATTTATTTGATTTGTATACAATTTGATGTTAATTGAATTAATTTTTGTATACAATTTGATTTGATTTGTATACAATTATTTGATTTGTATACAATTTATTAATTATTTGATTTGTATACAATTTGATGTTAATTGAAAAAAAAAAAAAAAAGTGAATTTGTTAGTGATTAAATATTTGGTAGCCATAAAGAATCCAAGAATCCAAAAATAAATGAAGACTTTTGGCTACCAAATGGTTAGTAGCCAAAAGGTTAATAAAATGAAAAATAAAATTTTTGGCGACTAAATTCTTTAGTCCCTAAATGTAGTAATGTTGTGACTAAAAATTTATTCCCGACAAAAAGTTTTAGTCGCTGAAAATCTATTTTATTTTAATTTAACACTTTTGGCGACTAAATATTTAGTCGCCAAAACATACCCTTTCCCGACTACTCAGAGTTTGGTAGCCGAATGTTCCCTTTTGGCGACTAAATATTTAGTCGCCAAAACATACCCTTTCCCGACTATTCAGAGTTTGGTAGCCGAATGTTCACTTTTGGCGACTAATATTTTAGTCGCCAAAAGATAACCTTTGCCGACTAACCGAGTTTAGTAGCCAAAACGTTCATTTTCAGCGACCAAAAAAAGTTTAGTCGCCAATACTATCGCCGACAGGTTATAGGTGACGACTTTGGCGACAAAAAAAATTAGTCGGTAATTGGTTTCGGCGACCAAAAATGGGGCTTTTGGCGACCAATATTTTGGTCGCCAAAAGTGGCATTTCTTGTAGTGATGGTCCAATTTTAATCTCAAACATGAGGCAAGTTAGACTTTTAAGAAATAAAGAATGATAATTTAATAATACAATAATTTATCTGACGTTGAGGAGAGTAAGGTCCAAGACACCAATAAAGTTTTTCCTTTACATATACTATAGATTATAAGGTTAATTATGCAAAAAAAATTCAGAGTTTCGCATTATTTTTATTTTTATTTTTTTGCAATTTAAACTTTAAGTTTTTAATTTTAATAAATTAAACTCTGTCCTTTTACTTGTGTATCAATCTATCCATCCCCGACCATCTCCATTTGTCTTAGTTAACAGAAGATGATTTTGGGCGTCAAAATGCTGCAATAAAGCCACAATCTTCACGATTAAGGCAAAATATACTCCTCTACTGTGATTAGGGCAATGAAAGTCACCCACCTGGTGTGATTCATCTAAGGTGATTCAACCAGCAATTGAACCCACACAACAAAGAAAGGAATGAGCTATTTCGGTGCACATTTGTTGCAATTCTATCAAAGAATGTGAGAGGGGATATAGATAAACAAAAAGAGAAAGATAAAAATGAGTGAAGGTAATAGCTAGAATGGAAACAATTGGGATGAGATTAGTTACAGTTATGGGTTAAGAGTAAAGATCAGAACTTCATGAACTCGTGTTCTTCGTGCTAGGAGGTTTTTGGGTTATCATAATTATGGAGTAAGTTTACACGCTTTTTATGTTTTTGATAATGTATTATGAATATGTGATGGGTAAAGTTGTTTGTTTATGTTTATTTGCATTTACATTTCTTTTCCTTGGTACAATCTATCTACATGTGCTCGTGGTAGACAAGTTTTATCGAAGTTGGTGGATAAGGTTGCAGCCTTAGAAGAATTTGTGAATGATGTTGCACAATTGGAGAATGTTGTTCAACGTTATCGTGCACAACAGAAGTGACTTTGTCATTGCTTTGATTGGTACATGGCTTTTCATAATAGTTCCTTCCTTCCTTCCTTCGTTACGTGTGTTCAATCACTAGTTGAATCACCTTAGATGAATCGCACTAGGTAGGTGACTCTTCTTGCCCTAATCATAGTGGAAGGGGTCTATTTTGCTCTAATTGTGAAGATTGGGGTTTTATTGCAGCATTTTGGCACCCAAAACCATCTTTCGTTAACTAAGACAAACAGAGATGGACCGGGGTGGGGCAGATTGAATCACGAGTGGAAGGATAAGATTTAATTTGTCGAAATTGAAAACTTGGGATTTAAATTAAAAAAGATATGAAACCTTAGGGTTTTTTTTGTGTAATTAATCGTAGATTATATATACTATATATAAAGTGAATATCCATGTTGGTACAATGACCTTTGGCTTCTCTATGTGCCAAGTGGACTTATCAATTTCTAGGATAATAAATTTATACTATAGGTAAATTAAACAACTCACTTAATAGTGTCACGAAGCATACTCTGTCCTTTTGTTAAATGAATTTTTTTTATCCAAAGAAAATTTATATAATAAAATAAATAAGACTTGAACTTAAGATCTTAGGTGTAAAAAATAACAATCTTACCACTTGAGCAACACATACTATATATATTTTTAATTTAAAATTAAAATTTATATTTTACAAATTTAACAACACAACGGGCACACACATATCCTCTGATAATATATAAAGTGGTCAGATTGGGTTTGGCAGATGGCTTTTGATGCCAATAAAATTTAATATTTGCCATTTGACAATTAAAAGGTGTCCCTAAAGAACCACGAACACCCAACACTATTTTATGGAGTCCATTTAAAAAGCATTTAAAATTATATTTATTTTTTAAGTTTATAAATAAAATATAATATAATTATGTGATTATTAATATCCATTTAATTTAATTTTTTATATAAATTGTCTTTTTAATTAATTTTAAAAAATGAACTATTTAAAACTATACTTCTCTAATTGGATCTCTAGCCAGAGAGAAACAATCTTTAGCAAATAGTATTTAGAATATCAAGAAAAGGAAAGGACATTTAAATGTATCAATATGATGTTATAAGTTTTAATTATTAATTTATTAAGTTCAACAACCCTTTTGGATTTGTGTTAGGTTAAGAGCCAAGTAGGAGATGCTTTTGTTAGGTAGGAACCAGATTGATAATAGGAAAGATTTCACATGATTTGGGAAATTAATAATATAATACTACAATAATTGATTGGGAAAAATCACATGGTCTTTTTTTTCTTAAATTAAAAATCAGCTACACTTTTTTGAGATGAATTAAGTGCCAGCTAACTTGTTTGAAAATAGACTAGTTTTTTTCTTTATTTATTTATCAAATTCAAGTTGTTTTAAAAATAAAATTCTCCAATTCAAACATGTTTAAACTTATTTCTTTCAATTAAATTGTTTCATGAAGCTCTAAAAATATTTTCAAAATACAAATTCCTTAAATTAGTTGAAACACAACTCCATTTTTGAAAATATGACTTCAATTTTTATTTTTTTTTAGAAAAAATTATTTATAAGTCATATTAAGAAGACTTATGCTACATATGGTCCTACTAAAAAATTTATATTCCCATAAGTCCTGTGGGAAGTTTCTTGACACATTTACCCTCAATGTTAGTTGTTAATATCATAAATAATAGTAAAACCATATATAAGAAATTGAATGTTATCATAAATCATATCTATATAAACGTAACGTAACGTGACACCTACATAAACGTAACGTGACACCTATACGTAACGTGACTGTCACATTACGTTACGTTTATATAGATATCACATTACGTTACGTTTATGTAAGTGTCACGTCATGTTACGTTTATGTAGGATCTTGTAGAATACATTCTTATCTAAATAGGACTTGAGACTCCATAAGAAATTACACAAGACTTAGCTTACCATAAGTATCTAAAAAATGACTTATAAATAATTCTCTCTTTTTTTTATAATAGTTGAAACATACATCATTTTTAAAAATACTTCAACCCTAAAGTCGTGTTTTAAAACTGTTTGAATATTTTGTTTTAAAACAACTTGTATTTGGTTTCTCAAAAAAAAAAAAAAAAAACTTGTATTTGGTTTTAAAAAACTCCAAACATACACCTTTCAAGTTTCAACACTACAACAATATAAGAAAGAATATGCTGAATTCTCAATAATTATTCTTGACAAAAATGGGTCCCACTATCACTCCCCATACTATAATCTGAAACTTCAACTACCAAAAAGCATCCAAGTTGGAGAAATAGGGAAGATATCCAACCAAACCTCATGACCTCATCCCTTCAACAAACAAACATAGAAAGGAGTAGATGACAATGTGGATAGGTAGAGGCTGAGAACCAGAGCTTCAACAACCACATACTCATCAAATGGATCAATCATAGTATATCATGAAAATTTAGAGTTAAAATATATCATATCAATCGTAATATATGATGATGTAAATTTAAAGTATATGAGATCTTAATAGATTTACTTTTCTAGATAATTATGTAATATTATTGTGATACACTATTCTCTTGTGAGGCCCCCCCACTCATAATTCAAAGATTTTTCTCACTAGAGGGCGGCCTCACAACATTGCTTGAAAAGAATAGATTGAGATTAGATTGGCCTATCCTTCATGAATGGCTTGAATCCACCACCCAATCCATTTCAGTCAAAATGAACACAAAACCCTTCACTTTCACACCCACACAAACCACCATTGATGAGCCAATTCCTCAAAAATTGCGAGTCCATTCCTTTAGGATAACAAATATAATTTGAAGGAGTCATGTAACTATCCAAGCATTCACAGTAACAGGTCTCAAAGTAGTGTCCATCTTGGAAAGATAGCCGAGGCAGAAATAGCAAAAACCCACTTTCATACGCATCCCATAATTATAAAATAACTCAATAAAAATAAATCGCGTAACGTTACAAAACTCAAGACATGTCCAATCCAAGGGTTGGCACAAGATTACAATCATGATTTCCATCTCTTTTTTATCTTGTTTCAGTTTGCAGCCATGGCTGTTCTGCTGAAGAAGAAGATGAAATGAACAAAAAAGAAACTTTTACCTCCTTTTTATTATGAAAATGATATGAACCCAGATCTCTCAAAGATGGCCTCTTCACTGTAGTGTGTCCAAATCCAGAACCCAAATGGAAGAAATTCAGATTTGAAGAACTTGTGAATAAAGCCTAGCACAATGACTTAGCTGCTGCAATAACAGCCTCTGCTGTTATCCCAAACTCCTTGTATATTTTTCCAGCTGGAGCGCTCGCCCCAAACCGGTCAATCCCTATTGCCTTCCCTTTGCTTCCAATGTGCTTCGCCCACCCAAATGTCGATCCGGCTTCAATGCTAACCCTAGCTGTTACAGCTGCTGGGAGGACACTTTCCTTATAAGCATCCGATTGTTCATCGAATAGTTCCCAGGAAACAAACGACACAACTCTCACGGCCTTTCCTTCCTTTCTGAGTTCATCGGCCGCCTTGGAAGCGATTTCCAATTCAGAACCGGTACCCATCAGGATTACATCTGGCTTGTTACCCGAAGAATTGTCTGATACAGTATATCCACCCTTTTCCACTCCCTCAACAGAAGTTCCGGGGAGATGGGAAAGCTTCTGTCGAGAGAGGGCAAGGATCGATGGTCTCTTCCTGTTAAGGACCGCAACCTTATATGCACCGGCTGTCTCGTTACCATCGGCCGGACGTAGCATCAAAACATTGGGCATTGCTCGGAAACTTGCCAAATGCTCGATAGGCTGATGTGTCGGACCGTCCTCTCCTAGTCCAATTGAGTCATGGGTCATGACGTAGATAACTCCAGCTTCAGATAACGCAGAAATCCTAATGGCTGCTCTCATGTAGTCGGTGAAAACAAAGAAAGTGGCACAGTACGGAATGATGCCAGGGGTGTGGTGGGCAATCCCGTTGCAGATGGCTCCCATCCCATGCTCACGAACGCCGAACCTGAGATTGCGTTCTTCTGGTGTGTTCTTTTGGAAGTCGCCAAACATTTTCAACAAGGTCATGTTGGAGGAAGCAAGATCGGCACTGCCCCCAAGAAATCCGGGGAGAACCTTTGCAAGGGCATTGAGGCATTGTTGAGAAAGATTTCTGGTGGCATCAGCTGGGCTCTCAGGAGTGTATGTCTGAGAGAATTCAAATATAAATGGTCTTAAAACATAATATAATATGTATATATAATTCTTCATGTAATGCCAAAATATTTTATGAAAACAATGCTGTCTCATGCATTATGCAGACAAAACTCAATTGTAGTGAATCGCAAGTGAACTGCAATATTCACTCAATTTAGAATTCAACTGCATAATTTGATTCGTTTTGCTTGAAACTAGAATCAAATCGTAAGAATCAAATTGAAAATCGTTAGATTCTAATAACCATGGCTAAAACTATTAATGCACTACTCACCGGGAAAGCTTTCTCCCAACCAGCTGGCAATTCGCCGCTGATGATAGACTTCAACTCTGCAGCTTCCTCCTTGTATTTCTTTTCATATTCAGCAAATTTGGCATTCCACTCAGCTTCAAGAGCAGCACCCTCAGGGACATGGCGGCTCCAATGCCTATGCGAGAAAAAGAAAGTATATTCATAAAAAAAAAAAAAAAATCATCTAAACATTCAAATCAATCCTAGAAGCAAAACAAAAACTTCACTTACTTCTTCACATCCTCAGGCACATGGAAAGGCTCATATGGCCATCCGAGGTTCTTCCTCGTGGCATCAACTTCCTTGGCACCCAGTGCGCTCCCATGTACACTGTATGAATTTGCCTTGTTAGGAGAGCCGAAACCAATAGTAGTGGTTACCTGCGTAGAAGACAAAAGACAGTTTGAGAATGGACCAAAACCAAAAAAAAATAAGAATGTTACAAGAAGCAACTTCATCTAAGAACAGCCTTCAATGTATTGTTAGAATGACTCCAAAAAAACATCATCCACAAAACTGAAGTAATGGTTAAAATTCTATATATTTAAGCAGCCACTTTCTATTTCAACTTACTACTGTACAATGATTGTTCCTTTATCTTCATCCAAGAAGCAATACAAATTATACATCCACAAAGTTGCTTTAACTCATGGAAAACAAGTAAAACTTCAATACCGAAACCAACTTCAAAAAGTTTGTTGTGATGGATTATCTCTACAGACATCACTCGTTGACTTTACTACCCTAAGCAACACAGAAATTAATGTATATAGCTAAGATCTGACCTTGATCAAAGTAGGTTTGTCTGTGACAGTCTTTGCTTCCTTGATAGCAGCACGAATCTCATCGTAACCTGTGTTCCCATTCTTCACCCAGATGACATGCCACCCAAGACCCTCAAAACGAGTGTTGACGCACTCAGTAAAAGCAATCTCTGTGTCACCATCGATGGAGATATGGTTATCATCATAAAAAGCAATAAGCTTCCCGAGACCCCAATGACCAGCAAGGGAACAAGCTTCATTTGCAATCCCTTCCATTTGACAACCATCGCCCAATATCACATATCTAGACATAACAACACCAATTACAATCAATCAATAGGTTAAGGTTTTAAATATATATTTTTTAATAAATATGAGAGTACATGGAAAAAAAAAAAGAAAAAAAAAAAAAGAAGATCTGAAGAAGTATTTTACGTGTAGTGGTCAACGATCTCACTGTCTGGTTTGTTGAAACGAGCAGCCAAATGCCTCTCTGCTAGGGCTAGACCAACAGCATTGGCAATACCCTGACCAAGAGGACCTGCATAAGATTTAAACCGAAAATGAAGGTGAATTGCATGAAATCTACTGGGCTTTATTTAAGCAATAGAATGCAATTATTGGGTTCAGATTCTGACCGGTAGTGACTTCAACACCAGGGGTCTCAAAGTTCTCTGGGTGACCTGGGGTTTTGCTTCCCCACTGGCGGAAACCTTTCAAGTCTTCTTCCTAGATAGATCCGATGGACAAAATTTTTAGCCACAGAATCCTAATAGAAAAGTAGGAAATTCCACTGCAGATAATGGAAACCAAGTAATTCATTATAACATGAAAGAAAACATATAGCTGTTTCCTCCAAGAATTTGCTTCATTCAAGCACTAAACTATGTGAGAAAATCCTAGGACTAGATTTCAAAGTAACTACCAACTATAACATATTGCATATGTTGCATCAAAGAACCAATTGGTGAAGAAAACAGATTAAGCAAACAAACTATGGGAATCTATGTTTTCACAAAAACAGAAACAAACAAGTAAACACAAACTCAAAGTAGAATAGTATTTATAGAAAGAAAACTACACACTAAACTAAATAGTCCATAAATTTGTTTTGTTTGGACATGATTTTTATTGGGACTATGGTTTTCCACATAAAAATTAGGATTAATTACACTTAATCCCTGCAATTATCACTCAATATCACCATACTTCCATTTGATGGACTGAAGCTTTAGTTTGGTTTGGTTTGGTTTTGGCTAAAATATGAGTCGAAAAAATAAAAAAAAAAACTTTGGGATTGGCTTTTTGTTGACTTTTTAACTATATTAGCCTCTTTCCAAACGGACCATTAGACCCCTCAACTGTCAAAATTGCTTCATTTTCACCCTCTCAACTTTAAAACCGTACATTTAGACCCCTCAACTGTCAAAACTTGTTTCATTTTCACCCCTCAACCGTACAAAGACCCTGGGTAAAAATGAAGCAATTTTAAAGTTGGTTGAGTGATAGTTGAATGACCCCAAAAAAAAAAAAAATTAAACGACAAAAATCAAATAATTGAGCATGAAATGTGAAAACGCAAATCAAAATTCGATTCAACTATACAAAATTCGCACTAAAAACAGTCAGATTCAAAGATCCAAAGCAAAATTCAGATAATCAAATGCATGAATTAATGAATAGAAGAAACAGACCTGAACACTGTCGTATCCAGCAAGGTGCAGCAGAGCATACTGAAGCATACAACCATGTCCAGCGGAGAGAACGAAGCGATCGCGATTGAACCAGAAAGGGTTTTTAGGGTTATACCTCATGATTTCATCGTAGAGTATATGACCCATCGGAGCACAACCCATGGGCAGACCCGGGTGACCCGAATTGGCCTTCTCGACGGCGTCGATGGAGAGGAATCGGATCGTGTTGACCGATTTGTCGACGAGTGCTGTCTCCGTCTTGTCGAGAGTCTCCACGGCGGCAGAGGCCCGGATTGCGCGGCGGCGGGAGGTGAGGCGGCGGCCGGAGGCGGTGGCGGCGGTGGTGGGGAGGGAGGAGGATTTGAGGCCGGAGAAGGTGGGGAGAGAGAAAGTGGGGAGAGAGAGACGGTGGTCGGAGGGAGGAGGTGGGTTGGAGGAGCCATGGGGATGAGTGGTGGAGCGAGAGAGAATGGCTTGGGAGAGAGTCAGAGATGAAGATGAGGCCATGGCTGGCTAGCTCACCTGTAGAGAGAGAAAGTGAGGTGTTTTAGAGAGAGAGAGAGTTAGAGTTGAATCTACCGCCAGAGACTCTTTTTGTACCCAGTTGAGAGAGAGAGAACAGAAGTGTTGGTGCCTGGTGTTGGTGACCGTTAGATCGGAGGAAGGTGAGATCGGGGCCGTTGACTGAGGGTAGGAAATGAATGCTTTTGAATTTTCTTGTGAATATAGATAATAATAATTTGTTTTTCTTTTTCTCTCACTACATCTCTTTCATTGGTTTATCCGATTGGAAAAAATTGTGAATTCTCGTTTGAAAGCTGATTTTTAATAGTTTATTTTGAATATATAGCGTTATTTTTTATTTTTTTTAAAAAATTTAACAGTGATTTAACACTAATTTTTTAATTTAAATTATGCAGATATTTTTTAAAAAGAAAGGTTATAAAGCAGTTATATTGAAATAAAAATTAACAACATTATTTACATGGCAATAAAAAGAACAACAATGATTCATCCCACTAAAAACACCACCACTAATAGCACTAATGCATTAAAAAAATAAAAAATAAAAAATCTGATTAAAGACCAAAGCATCACATCGTTTAATGGCGAGATCACCGCCACACAATTAATGGGGCCAAGCATTTTTCTAAAAAGAAACCCGACAAAGTTCCAAAGAACCAAACAATAAAACAAATTACAAAGGCCTATTTTGACAACTTAGTTATAATCTACTTTTTGGATTATAACCAACCTCCTCTCTCATAAATAAACTGCTTATAAGTAACTTTTTACCAAAAAATTAATTATTATCAACTTCCCAAAATATGCCAAAATTTGTCAAAAACCAGCTGCAATTCAGAAAAATTATAAATCTTTTCTTAGATGTGGTTTAAAAAAATAAGTTATACACTCAGGCCTCGTTTGGGAACAGGCTAATTTAGTAACTTTTTGGCTAATTGGCTAAAAAGGTTGGTAAGAAAAACCTGTATGTTTGGGCCAACTTTTTGGCTAATTACGAAACGACGTGCAAAAAGTAGAGAGAAAAGGGAATCTTTGACTTTTTGGTATGAGTTATTGGCTTTTTGGCTAAAAAGGTAACTTTTTGGCTAATTGACTATTTTAGCCTCTTGCCAAACGAGGCCTCAATCTCGTCATTATCGTCTTCCCTATTGTTGTTACCTAACTCTATTACTACCGAATCTACACTTTAAAAGTATTTTTACATCTTGTTGGAAGGTCGCCTTGAAACATGTCTTGATAATTTTTGCTCTTTTTTTTGTTTTAGTTTTTTCTTTTTTTTGACCCTTTAAAAATTATTAGAGTTGCTAATCAACCACGGGGCTTCTGATCTTCAAACTATTGTTTTCTCTCAAGCTTCAAAATCATAATTTTTTTTTTTGTTAAAATATAATATTTTTACAAAAATTACATTTAATCTGTTTAGTTTTAAATTTTTTAAAATAATTGAATTATTATTTTTTATGTTTATTTATTTTTAGTGAATTTTTTAATATTTAATTTTTTTGAATATTTGTTGATTTATATTTCTTCACAAATATATCTAAAAATGTAAAAAAAAATATATATATATATTTTAAATATTAAAAAATGTAAAATACTTAAAAAAAATTAAGTGTATCTAAAAAAAATAAAAAAATTATTTTAAATATTAAAAACATAAAAACTCAAGGCTCAAAATTTAATTGGGTGAAGTACCAATGTTTTTTGTTTCAGTTTTCTAAAAATTGAATTATTTTTTTTTCGTGTTTTTTTATTTATTTTTAGTAAATATTTTTAAAATTTTTAAAATTTTTTTAGATGCACCTTATTTAGATATATCTAAATAGTAAAATATTTGTGAAAATTATTTTTAAAAATTAATAAATACACAAAAATACAAAAAATGTACTATATTTTCGTATTTTTTGGTATTTAGTGTATTTTTTAAAGATTTTTTCACAAATATTATACTTTTTAAGTGTATTTATATTAGGTGTGTCTAAAAATTTAAAAAGTTACTTAAAATATTAAAAAAAAAATTCATTGAAAATATTAAAATATGAAAATTGAAAAAGCAAAATTTTTTAAAAATTATTTTCTGAAAACCAGAATCAAACAAACTGTAATTTCTAAAATGTGATCTTACAAACTGTTTAATCCTCATTTTTTCTTATGAACCAAAATCTCCTATTAAAGTGAAAATTATACAAAAAGGTTAGTCACTTACACGTTTAGTTTTAATTTTTGAGTTTCTCTAAATGTAAAATTACACATTTGGACAATCTACACTATTGAGATTTTGAATTTTCCCTCATTCTGGAATAAATCCCACATTGCAAATAAAAATGTAACATTCCAATAACATAACACTTTAATGTAACACACTAAAAAATTTCTTAGTGTACTTCTCCCAAATGTAATAACGTAATACACACAAAAAATTTTCTTAGTGTACTTTTTCCAAACATAACACTCCAATATAACACATAAAAAAATTTCTTAGTGTACTTTTTCCAAACGTAACACTTAAATCAATATAATTCCAAATGTAATACTCCAATGTAACACAGAAAAATACTAAAATATTCTTTAGTGTACTTTTCTCAAACGTAACAACGTAATACTCCAAAAAAACTTCTCAATGTTTTTTTTCTAAACGTAATACTCTAATGTAATACACAAAAAAAATTCTTAGTGTACCTTTCCAAAAAACGTAACACTTTAATCAATGTAGTTTCAAATGTAACATTCTAATGTAACACACACAAAAATACTAAAAAATAAACCAGTATACTTTTCCTAAACGTAACACTCACAGTTTCAAATTATACATTTTTCCAAAGCTTACTAAGAAATTTTTGTACTCCTTGTGGAATGGTTTGAAAAATTTTACATCCTTTTGAAATGGTATGAAGAATCATACATTCTTTTTTTGGAGTGTTACGGTTGGAAAAAGTACAGTAAGGATTCGTTTGGGAAGTGTGTTGGCTTTTTGACTTTTTAGCTGTTTTGTTATTTTAACTTGAGACTAAAAGTCTTGTTTAGAATAAACTTTTTGACTTTTTTGACTTTTGTAAGAGAAAAAATATAATGCTTAGGATTAGATGTGATGTTTTGTCTTATTGGATTAAATAACCTATTTTATTTTTTATGTCTAAAATAGCCCAAAACCAAACCTAACCCAAGTTGCCAAACGAAGGCTAAAAGGTTTTATTGTGTATTACATTAGAGTATTGCACTAAAGAGTTTTTTTTTAGTGTTATATTGGAGTGTGACATTTGGAAAAAAAAATACATTAAAGAGTTTTTTGAAGTGTTATATTGGAGTGTGACATTTGAAAAAAAAACACTAATTTTTTTTTTAGAGCGTTACATTGTAGTATTACAGTTTGAAATTATACATTTGCTCAAAACTTATTAAGGAGTTTCTCCTTTTGGAATGTTTGAAGAATCTCATATTTCAAGTTTGTATTCATTTTGAATTGTTTTCCAAATAAAAAATATCCTCATATGAAAATTCATTCCAAATTTAATTTTCATATATTGTTATCTTATCTTCCTAGCACAAAAGGAAAAAAATAAAAATAAATAAAAAATAAAGAAGAAGAAGAAGAAGATAAAAAAAGAAAGGCAACATAATAAAAATAAGAGTATAACAGTAAATTCAATTTAAAAAAAAAAAATATTAAATCTATGCTGCTCCATCAACTCAAACCCTTGACCTTCCACTCACTACACCTTAAGGTGTAGCTATTGGACCATTGAGCTACACCCTAATGTCTATGAGACTAATTGATGTATAAAAAAATCCTTAGAATTAAACAAATCACTATTTCTCAAGATGAGATTTATAGATAAATTTTTTAATTTAATTTTGCAAAACTCAAAACCAAGAGAGTGATTGATTCTAATTATAAATATTGATGACATCAAATGTGGGATCACCTTAATGCACATATAGTACTGAAAAAAATTTAAATTAACACATTTAAAATATTACCAACTAATACAAAGTATATTCCTTGAGAATCAAACGGGTAACCAGCTCTCCGAGAATCAAAGGGGTAACTAGCCAATTACTAGCTCTCCGAGAGTGAAAAGGGTAACAAGCCATATTTTATTTATTTATTTATTAATATTTTGAATGAGTTGAATTGAAATATCAGGATAAGCAATATAAAAAAAGGTAAAATTATCTATCCTTACAAAAATTTCTTGCAAAATCACCTATTCACAAATTTTTACTGATAAAAGTGTAACATTGCAGAATAAGTGAATAAACTCTCACGGATAAAAGTTCATGAATAAATCCTCCCATGAAATTTTTTTATAAAAATGTAGCACAACGTAGACTTTCCAAGAGAATGGAGGTGCGGAGTGGTTGTTGTGGGGTACAATGAAAAGGAGAGTTTGTTGCACGGGCATGGTCCAACGTCCAAGTACAAGGAAGAGAGAGAGAGAGAGAGAGTTTGAAGATTAGCTCCAAGGAATTTGAGGAAGATGAGGCCATTGCCATTCAAACCTCAACCTTCCACCCAATGGTTTTATATAAATTTGTTTTATTTTTATATCACAAACTGAATCATTTTGCACAAAGTCTAAAATTAGTAGAACATCTACATGACTCTTTCAAGAACAGAACAATATACGCACGTGGTTGCATAATATATTCAAGAGTAAATTACACTCACACTTTTGAAGTTGCTGTTTGATATAGATATCTTTTTCACATTTGAAAATTTTCACTTATTTCTTGTTAAATTAAAATATCATATTTGTCTCTTAACCTTTATATATATAAAATAATAGTAGAGAATTTTTTTGATAAATTTACTTTCTAAGAGTTTTATTCTATTCAACCCATATTCTTTTTTACTATTCCATTAGGTTCTATTTGAGATAAGAAGACCAAAATAGCATTTTCATCTACTTATATTCCATTTAATTCACATTATTTTTTTATGTTTCAATAAATTCTATGGGTTACATAATTACCAAAATATCCCTAATGTGAATATTCACACCGTCAATGTGAATGTTCATATCGTCAATGTGTAGGGGCCCGGCCCATGTCAATCCTCGTGGGTGCCCGAAAAAATTCGAGTCGGGCCGGGCCGGCCCACAGGCCAAAAAATTAGGCCCGGCCCGACCCGTTAATAATGTGAATATTCACATTGACATGTTAACATTCACATTGATAAGAGTGTAAAATTGACTCATGTCCCATGGACGACCCAAAGCAAATGGGTGGCGGGTAGTCCTTATAGTTGACAATGTGAATATTCACATTAACATGTTAACATTCACATTGATAGAAGCGTAAAATTAACTGCGCCTGAAGCGTCGGAAGCGCATTGCCGTGCCGGGCGAGCGGCCGACTGTTGTTGACATATTAACATTCACATTGATAGGAGTGAAAAATTGGCCCGCGGCCCGTAGACGACTTGAAGCCCAGCTACGGCTCGAGACTGGCTCGGCCCGGCCTGTGACAATGTGAATATTCACATTGAAATGTTAACATTAACATTGATAAAAGTGTAAAATTGGCCCGTGACCCGTGGGCACCCCGAAGCCCGGCCCCGGGCCAAGGCGGGTCCGACCCGTTGACAATGTGAATATTCACATTAACATGTTAACATTCACATTGATACGAGTGTAAAATTAACCCGCGGCCTGTGGAAGGCCTGAAACCTGCCCGTGACCCGTGGGCTGCCCTGGGCGGGCCCGGCCCGACCCGTTAATAATGTGAATATTCACATTGACATGTTAACATTCACATTGATAAGAATATAAAATTATTTCGCGTCGTAGGCGGCAGCGGCGGGCAGTTGACAATGTGAATATTCACATTGACATGTTAACATTCACATTGATAGGAGTGTAAAATTGGCTTGCGGCCCCGAAGCCCACCCGCTGCCTAGGGTGGACCTGGCTCGGCCCATTGACAATGTGAATATTCACATTGACATATTAACATTTACATTGATAGGAGTGTAACATTGGCCGTGACATAGACAACGAAACCCAGTGAATGGGCGGGCTCGGCCCGGCCTATGACGATGTGAATATTCACATTGACATGTTAACATTAATATTGATAAGATTGTAAAATTGGCCTACGGCTCGTAGACGACCCGAAGCCCGGCCGCAGCTCAGGAAGGGCTCGGCCCGGCCTATGACAATGTGAATATTCACATTGACATGTTAACATTAATATTGATAGGAGTATAAAATTGGCCTGCAGTCCAAGCAGGTCCGACCTATTGACAATGTGAATATTCACATTACTGATATGATTGTAAAATTGGTCATGACGGCGTGCTCGTGTGGGCCAGGAGCCCGACTGAGACTTTAAGCTAGGACCTGGGCCATCACTTTGATGCTCGGCCCGCTTAAGGCCCATTCTCGGGTCGGGCCGATAGGCCTGGGCCTAGCCTCGAGCTTAAGTCAGGCTTAAGCGGGCATGGCTATTTTTTTTAAATTCTTTTTAATTTTTTCTACTAAAATTTTATTATTTTTCACAAAAAAAGACATTATGCCTCGGGCGGGCTGGGCCTCGAACCAAGCCTTGAATGGGCCTTAAGCGAGCCAATGGGCCAGGCCGGGCTTCAAAGTGATGGCCTAGGCCCTAGCCTAGGGTCTCGGACATGCTGCCTGGACCAAACGAGCTTGTCGAGGTGGGCGAGTTTGGCCACCGTCAGTGCCAATTCTACATTCCTATCAATGCATGTATTAACTTGTCAATGTGAATATTCACATTGTCAATAGGTCGGTAGGCCGACTACCGGGCCAGCGAGCCGGCGGCAAATTTTATACTCCTATCAATGTTAATGTTAATATGTCAATGTAAATATTCACATTATCACGGGGTCGGGCCAAGCGCGCCTCAGGCTGCAGTCGGGCTTCGAGCCACTCACGGGCTGCTAGCCAATTTTACACTCTTATCAATGTGAATGTTAATATGTCAATGTGGATATTCACATTATCAACGGGACGGGTTGGGCCCGCCCTGGGCCGCTGGCCAATTTTATACTCTTATCAATGTGAATGTTAACGTGTCAATGTGAATATTCACATTGTCAACAGACCAAGCCGGGCCGGACCGCGCCACGGGCCGTGGCAGGTTTCGGGCAGCCAAGGGGCGCGGGCTAATTTTACACTCCTATCAATGTGAACGTTAACATGTCAACGTGAATATTCACATTGTCAACGGGCCGGGCTGGGCCCGCCCCGGGCCGCAGGCAGGTTTTTGGTCGCCCATGGGCCGCAGGCCAATTTTATACTCTTATCAATTTGAATATTAACATGTCAATGTGAATATTCACATTGTCAACGAGTCGGACCGGGCCCGCCTCGGGCGGTCCATGAGCTGCAGGCGGGTTTCGCGCCGCCATGGGACGCGAGCCAAGTTTACACTCCTATTAATGTAAATGTTAACATGTCAATGTGAATATTCACATTGTCTCGAACGTCTTCGCCCGGCAAACGAGCGAGTATGTCACGGTGGGCTTCGGCGGGCTCACGGCCAATTCTACATTCCTATCAATATACATGTTAACATGTCAATGTGAATATTCACATTATCAGCAAAGCGAAAGCCCGGCGATGGCAAGCTTTGGGCAGCGGGCAAATTTTACACTCCTATCAATGTTAATGTTACCATGTCAATGCGAATATTCACATTGTCCCGGTCGAGCCAAGCGCCTTGAGGCGGTCGAACAGGCCGCGGGTTCGCTAATTTTACACTCTTATCAATGTGAATGTTAACATGTCAATGTGAATATTCACATTGTCAACGAACAATCGGACATATTGGGTCAGCCAATTTATACTCTTATCAATGTGAATGTTAACATGTTAATGTAAATATTCACATTGTCAAGCCAAAGCCGAGCGGCGCGTAAATTTGGTTTCGGCGACCACGGGCGTGGGCTAATTTTACACTCCTATCAATGTGAATGTTAACATGTCAATATGAATATTTACATTGTCAACGGGCCACGAGCAGGCTTTTGACCGCTTATGGGCCGCAAACCAATTTTATACTCTTATCAATGTGAATGTTAACATGTCAATGTGAATATTCACATTGTCAACGGGTCGGATCGGGGCCGCCCATGGGCCGCGGGCGGATTTCGCGCTGCCACGGGACGCGGGCCAAGTTTACACTCCTATTAATGTGAATATTCACATTGTCAACGAGTCGGGCCGGGCCCGCCCCGACTCTCGGGCAGGTTTCAGGCCGCCCACGGACCAATTTTACATTCCTACCAATGTGAATTTTAAAATATGAATGTTCACATCATAAAATTGCTAACCGTTCAAAAAATATTTATAAGGGTATCAAAATTAAATATAAGGGCATAAGTGTCCAAAAAAATGGTGTAAATTAAGAAAAATGACTTTATGGAGTAAAACTATACATACATGAGACTAAATGGGTTAAAAAATTCCTTCATGGACTTCTTGGGTTAAAACATTTCTAAATGGAATTTATCAATAAAAATCTCATAATAGAATAATACAAATGTTTTATTCATATTATTTCAAGAAAAATAACTATTATTTTCTTTAGTTTAACTCACACATAAAATTGATTTTTTTTTTCGTATTTTTTTTTATTTTTACTGATTTTTTTAATATTTTAAGCAATTTTTTATTTTTATTTTTTAGATACACCTAATCTAGATATACTTAAGAAATATAAAATTTTTTGATTTTTTTTTTTTAATTCATCAAATACAATATATATAAATTCAGTACATTATCTTATTTTATTGTATTCAATGACTTTTTTTAAAAAAATTGTACAAATTTTATATTTTTTAAATACATTTAGATTAAATTGATCTAAAAAGTAAAAACAAATTGATTAAAATATTTTAAAAATTATTAAAAATATAAAAATATAAATTAAAAGCTCAAAAAGGAAAAGATGATTATTTAAAAAAATTTAGAATATGACAGTAATTTGTAATGAAATTATAAATTTTAAAAATAGAAATATAATTTTTTAAATTTGAAGAGAAATTCTGTGTTAAAGAAAAATGTCAGAACATGTCAATGTAATTTACCAAAACCCAAGTCCCAAACTTCCTCAATACCACCATATTCAATCATAAATTCCGAAGGTATAAAGAGAACGATTAACTCTAAAAATAAAAATATACATATATACACAATCATTGAGAGTTTTACTTGCAAGTATTGAGTTAAGGTCAAGTTTGAGAAGAGTAAATAAGTATATTTTTTTATTTTTTATAAAAATATGGATTATATTTGAATTGAATTTGAAGTGATGTGTTAGAGAAGTGATGTGACTTAAATAAGATGATGCGACTTAAATAAGATAATAACTTTTTAACTTTTTGAATTTTTTAAAGATGCCAAACACCACAAAATATCCGCTATTTGCAATTTCAAGTTGTGGAGACGTCATAAAAGTGCACCGATTAATTCATACCTCATATTCATCCAGTGTCGTCCAACTTTTTTTTTTTTTAGTAATATTAGAAATTTTAAAAGTTATCAAAATTGTAGATCTCACATCATGTATTTGATAAAAATTTTGATAAAATTTTTAAAATCTCTAATATTTTTGAATTTTTTTTTTCCTACACAATAAACTAAATATTTTCTTTTCCTATGTAAAATGACAGTGTTACCCATCAGGATACTTCCTCTTCCACCAAAATCTTACCCAAAATGGTGTCCAAATTATTTGGCATCTAACTCGAATATACTTAATTCTTTAGTATCATAAGTCAAGGATTCCTTGATACCATTGTCTCTTCCTTTTCTTTTCTTCTTTTCCTGATTTTTAAAATAATATTTATAAATAAAGGATAAATCACGGTTACTTTTTTTTGTTACTAAAATGGTAGAAACAATTTCCAACATTTAAAATGTATATATATATTTCACTTATTTTGAAAACAAATTTAACCCCTTCCCCCCTCCTCTATAACCTGTAGAAAGCAAATAAACATATTTCTGGAAGACCAAACATATTACAAAACATTGTGTAAATATGTTTCTTATATTCTGGTTTTTTTTTTTTTTTCAAATGTTATCAAATTCAACTTAAACTAAGGTTTCTCTCATGCAAAAAAATCAGAGTCCGATTCAGTGAACAAGAAATTACCAAAACATAACCCAGAAGATGCAAATCTAGATGCCCAAAAAACCACAAAGCAGATTGTGATGTCTGTACTACATACCCATAAACATTGTTCAGTATTTTATGGAGAATAAAAAAACAAAAAATGCAATTCAAATTCAACTCCTCGCTTGACAACTTAACTTTTTTAACAACTTTTTGATTTTTCAGTGGCGTGTTTGGCAACAATTTTTTTTGAATTTTATTTTTATTTTTTTCACTAAAAGATAAAGTTTTTGTAAAATAAAAAAAAAAAACAAATCCAACCAAAATATCACATCAAACCCCATAATCATTTCACTTTTTCTCTCTCACAAAATATCAAATCATTCCAAACTCCCAAATTCCAAAACTACCAAAATATACAACCAAACAAATCAAAAAATTTCCTCTCTCCAAAATAATTTTACAACTAAAAACTACTCTTCCAAAATCAAACCAAACATACTCATGTTTAGAATAATTTTTTTAATTGAATAGATAGTTCTAAAAAAAAAAAATTGATTTACATGTGTAATGTGACATGTTGACCCTTTTTGACTCCCCCCCCCCCCCCAAAACAAAAAAAAAGTCCAGAAGCCAAACGAGTCCCAAGACATGTTTGTTTGTTGGATTAATCCAATCCCATGGCCTATAAATTAAAACAACATGGCCCCAATGTATCGTGGGGTAAAAAATTTGGACCACATTGACATTTTTGAGTAAAATGCTTATGATGTATGATTATGAAGTCCACTCTTGAAATCAAATTATGAGTGATTTGTTCAAGCAGCTAACATTATGAAGTTTTTTTTTTTTCTTTTCCCTCCACAAATTCAACATCCAAGCACAACCTAAGAAAAAATGAGTTCAGAAACAGAATTCTCAACAAATGAGACAAAGTGAGGCTCAATCTAAGAACAGAGTTTTTCAATGATACGTCAAACGACCTAGCCAAATGGGAAAAGGGCATATTTGAGCCGAAGGAGAAAAAAAATCAGCTCACTTCATTTCTATTTTCCCTCTCCCTTTATTTTCCTCTACATATCCACAACAAAGCAGAGTCTAAGAAAAATGAAAGTTCAAAACGACTTTCCAAACTTGTGCTATAAGAAAATACTAATTCTCTAATGAATTACGTATTAGTACGCACGTTTCAAAACATGGTATACTTCGTTTCAAAACAGTAAATTTAATAATCTGAAGCAATCCCAAAAGTTTTTTCAATATATTTTCTTAACGCTGTGTTTGGTTGAGAAATTTGAGAAGGGATTTGCAAAAAGAAAATGAAAATGTAGGTGAAATGTAAATAAAATATACCTACATTTCATCAAATTTCACATATTTTTTCCCTTTTCCTTTCTCTTTCCAAATTCCCAAACCAAACACAATGTAAATGTTACCTTAAAAGGCAAAAAAAAAAAAAATCAAATATAATGAATTAAAATCTAAAGTGACTTATGTTTTGACAAGACAAAAACATCAAAAATGAAGAAGAAGAAAAAAGGAAAAAAAAAAAAGAGTAATAATACACTTTATTAGATGCCTAATAAATAGTTAAAAGAAAATTAGTCTAAAGTACCTCAAATTCTCAAGTGTAATATATACAAGTCTACTCTTATCGTACCACATTTTAAAACATGTGGCGTATCACGTTCTTGTTCCACGTACCGAAATGATCCACGTTCCAGGTAACATAGTTCCGAACAAAAATGAACAGCTAACCTTAGTTGCCACACATGTATGTTGTCCTATTTAATGAGTTGATTCATGACAAATTTGAGATGACACATTTTATGATTTGCCAAATGATATACGCATTGTTAGTTGATGTCATGCATTACAATAATATGTTTTCGATAACAAGGCATGTTATGCAATCCAATGCAAATAAAGATGTTTTAAAGATTGTCCATGACTACACAGATCACTAGGAAAGCAGAGATTGTTTCTCAACGCACTGGCTAAGAACAAACAAATGCAAAACCCAAAACCTCATATAATTGTTTTGTTCACTCTCATTGATTTCAAAAAGCTTGAGAATTAGGAAGCAAATGAGGGCAATGCTCAATCTAACTGGAAACTTACATCATTTTGATTCTTTTATAGTTTGAAGCAGAATCTCGGATACCTTTTCCTGTCACAGAATATGGTGCTGATGCTGAACGAAGAGAGGGAGACTTGTCAATATATGCATATCTTTCATTGCCATTCCAGTACAAAATCAACCGATTAGTACAGGCATGTGACCAACTATCACCTGTTGAGCATGATTTAAATAAATTTTTTTAAAAAAAACAAATAACTGTTAGACAAATTAGACAGCACGATAGTTGGATCCAATTGGAATGAAGGTTACCTAGTGCAAGGGTTAAATGAAATGAACCATCTGAATATTTAGTAGTCACCTGATTCAAGAGAACAACCTGTTTTGATGGGGGTGAGAAAAGGATTAAAAAAAGTACAACAAACGTGTAACGGTGGGAAAATGTGCATTCATTTATTAAGTAAAAACTATACACAAGTAATTTACCACAGGCATTCAGTAGATGACAAGTTTCGGCGATGATAATAAAATCATAATATATATGACTCTGAATAAGTATAATCCTATAAAAGGCAATTGACAAATGGGTGCAAAAATACCAAGATTTTAATCCTTTGGCAGTATGCTGAAAATAATTTTCTCCAGGGGCTTTGGTAAACATATTAACAAATTGATAAAATATCAAAGAGGGAAAAAAATCTTTTGTAAACAAAAGGAAAACTTGATATACAACTTTCTTCTCTGACCAATTGAAATTCCATAAACTTGGGCTGGCATGAAAAATTTAAAATAAAAATAAAGTTTAGGACTTGGCAAATAGACATAAAATTCTTACCGCCAAACTGTACTTTTTTGAAAGTTTCATCAACTTCAAGGCTATTCCACTGAGTAATCTAGTTCTGAGGGCCATGTCCTCAAAATCTTGACGGAAGTGGAAAGTTACACTATCAATAATAACGACCTTAACCTGTGAAAACATTAGGATACTGAAACAGTGACATGAGGGATAAACAACATCTATACTACAGAAAACCAAAGTAACAATAATAACAGTTAGAAAATATGCTTTTGCTTATAAAAAAAAGCGGTCAAAACAACAGAATATTGATGGGCTGTTAAGGTTTTCATAATGAGAGGCTTAGGTATATTTTGTTCCCAATATTAGAAAGAGGAGAGAACTATAGATGAAGAAACATAATGTATATACATATTTAATATGTAGCCAGGAAAAGCAGTTGATGATATTCTCCAATTTGAGACAACTACAATCTTTTGCAAATCCATAAACAATGTTTTCACCATCCAGCAAAACAAAATTAGGAAGATGCATGTGTTTTCATGGTAATTGTTGGGAAAATGCTATATATTATTATCTCTTTTCTTACTAGATTTTTTCATCTCCAGCACAATTGAGTGGGTCCCGTGTGCATTTATTAATGTGGGACCCATTGCCTTGTGTCTAGGATGGATAAGATGGGGTAAGAAATGGGATTACATATAGCATTACTCTAACTGTTATCAGTGAAATTTTGAGTGTTGAGGCCAATCTGAAAGTTATAGCGCAGTGAAAATTTTAACTTTCAAAAATCAATTGGTAAGCTAAGGAACATGGATTAAGAGAAAATCATCATGAGAAGAAAGCACAGAATTGCCTATAATTTGTAAGATACAAAAACCAGACAGATTCAATCTTCCACTAAGATACTACATGGCACATATTTGAAAGAAACACATGCACTATATACCTACATCTTTATGTTCCGAGATGAATTTCTCCAAGTAATTGATCACAGCAATTTGCTCTGTGTAACTGCAGATGCGAAAATATAATATATTGTTTAGGAAATCCTTGGGCTGCATCTGAACTTGACAGGCTTGAAAATTTTTCCGTAAGCTACGATATTCCAACACATCCTCCACACATGCTTCAGCAATTTGTAAAGCACGTTCCACCATGAAGCTGCCTTCTGTATCTACAAACAGAAAAGCAAAACATTTTGAACTCAAAGCAAGGAGAACAGTGGAGTAAGTATCTGCAGGTCATTCGTGAACTTATGTTATGACACTTACCTATATAAATTGCCTTGCCTCCAAGACCACCGCAATCAACTGGAATTTGAACATTCACTGCAAGTTGAATCCTGTATATTCTATTATATCTTAATGGCAAAAAAAAAAACCCAAATTAACACATACAAATTTAAGATGGCAACAACACGTACCCCAATTGTGTTTTACCAATGCCTGGAACTCCACCTATCAAGATCAAGAAAACACTCTCTTCACTAGCAGAAGACAAGTCTAGTGTATGTGCACAATAAATGAACCTACAAACTTAATGAACCAATGAGAGGACATAGTAATAATGGGAAAATAAAGGAAAAGATAACTAACCAATTTCAGTTACTTCTTTGCAATTTATTCCTCCGCCCAGGATGTTATCCAAATCTGCACAGGAAGTAGTAATGCATCTAGACAAATCCTCCTCATGGAACATGTCCCAGGCAGTCTGTGCACCTACATAAGATGTAATGTAAGAAACTACTTGAATGTTAAAATAAAAATACAGAAAAGATGTAATGTTTAGGAAATGATTGATGAAGAAAAAGAAACATAAATCATTGCTCAAGTGAACCACATTTCAATTGAACACAATACTGAATGAAAGTTTTGCTAAAAGAATACAAGGATGTTCTCAAACTTTTCATCTAGTAGTAATTGTTCCAATTCTACATTCCTTTATAATTATACTAGTAGCAGGCTTATCCTTGACTCTTGTTATAACAACATGCCATGACTACTCCCTATGCTTGATTCAAAACAGCAAAAAGTTCTTTCAATTCATGAAAAGTAAAGGGACAGACAAAACAAAGGAATTATATTACAAGAATAGAGTAAATACCAGTAACAATAGCGTGACTTCCATCAGAATTGTCCAGTCTACCACAATGTGATGCAGCCTTCAGAATTTCAGAAGCCTCACTCTCTGAAATTTGCAGATCTGCTTAATGATAGTCAAAACAAACATAAAGAAGTTAGTTATCATAAAAAATGAAAACAATTCTATACAATTGATAGTCAACTATGCAGAAACCACACAAAATATTTCTACAGAGTCATTGCCAGGGAAAGAAAAGCAATGAAGAGAGAGAGAGAGTCTACTTCAATGGACCGCAAGTCTACAACAAAAACAGTCTGTCATTTTTTGATAAATAAATAAATTTTATAGAAGAATGAGCATCAAGAAGATGCTAAAGAATACAAAAACGGGAACCTGCACACGAAAAGGGGAAACCAACTAGCCAATTAGATCATCAATGAAATATAAAAAAGTAAACAAATCCGGATCCACTCGCCCTGACACCCAACCACATAAAACTTTAAGAAACCTATCTTCTAACCAGGATACCGAATGAACAACTCCCTGGAAAACACGCCGGTTTTGCTTCAGCCACAACAACCACATTAAGCACAAAGGAGGCAAAGCCCAAGCCTTGCGCTGCTGCTTCCCAACCTCACCCCCACCCCAACTCCGGAGAACCTCCCACACCCCTCCCTGCTGCACCCACACAACTCCGAAAGTAGAAAAAACAAGCATACATAAACAATCATTGTTATAGAGGTCAACTAATTGAGGAACATTAATGACACGAATTCAGCTATACTTGACCAACACTGTAATCAAAATTTGAAACATATTAGGCTCTACATATTTTGATGGAATACATTTATAGAAAACAATTCCAGTTTTGGTTGCTTAAAATGTTTACAAAAAATTCAGGGAAATGGAATTGAATTGCGCCAACTGAAAATGTAATTCATTTTCATATAGACAATCAAAGCTTGCAAAGGAACTCCAAGGTGTTGGCCTAGGGGTGTGCTCCCTTCAAGGTCTCAGATTCAAAACCTACTAGGTGCAAGCAATTACTGGGGGTCAGTCCATACGGCGCTTTACTCCGGCTTTAATTGGGCCCCCTCCCAGTTGACAGTGGGAATGGCCCCGGATTAGTCGGTCTAGTGGGCCAGAAACCGAGTTATCAAAAAAATAAAAAAAGGGTTGCAAAGGCACTGGGGTGATTTGGAAATTGGAATATGGAAGTAGTACAGTGAATTACACATAGAATAGATGAAAGTAAGGAATTAACGAGTACGAAAAACATTTCTACATAAACTACATGGGAGGTTATACTATCAAAACGAATTCTTATAAATTCTTCAGCAACTTCAATTAATTACAAGGAGGCATTAAAAAAATTAGAACATCCAAAATTATTTACTCTGGAGAATAATTAAATTATAAATATAAATTAGTGGGTTATTAGTTGATCAGACCAAAGAATCAAAACATACCCAAAAACATAGAAATTGGAAGAGTTATGTTCATAGAGAGCACACTTGAGCAAAATATCAAACAGTTGATAGGCCATCACTTGTACACTAAAAATCAAATTCATACAAAGCAAGTAATAAGACCAATTTCAATACCATCATTCATAAACGAAGTATGATATATATATATATATATATATATTTACACAGTGTATGTATATGAATATTGACGATGAGGAAGTGGTACCTCGAGCAAGGTCGGAGGGAGAGAGGGAGGAGAGTGAAGAGAGAGAAGTGTAGCCTGCTGATATCAGCTTCCCTCTCTGCGTTGCTGATACTGCTAGCCTCAATACCTCCATTTTTTTCTCTCTCTCTCTACTTTCTCTCTCTTGAAACCCTTTATAGCGGTTTCGCGCGCTCACATCATTTTGGCGCCGAAACCGATGATATGGAAATTGGGGAATAAATTGTCGAAGGTAGCTTCTCGTACGTGATAAGTTATAATAATTTTTTAATTTTTTTACTAAAATGTGAAATTTCTAAATAAGATTAAGATAGATTAAAAAATTAATAAAATAAAATATTACGTTTAAATTATAATTATTTTATTTTTTCTTTTATAAAATTTAAAAACTAATCTTAAACAAAATTTTTTAGTCTTAACTTAAAATAATTAAAAACTAAAAAGTCAACATACGTCTTAAACGAAGGCTTATTGACCTTTTTATTTTTTAGAATTATATTATTTCTTTTTTTTTCTTTTTACGTTTTTTGAAAAAAAAATTAAAAATTAACTTTTAACCACTTAGAATAAATCTTTATTTGACTTTATAGTGTCACGACCCAAACCTACCTATGGGTTTAGCATCAGATCGCCGAATCCGAGATTACCAAGGCTCTTGAAACGATATCTGATTAAACAGAGGCTGGCGGAAGCCAATCTGAAGAAGTAACTAGTGTCCATTGAGTTGTGAAAATCTGTATGCTAAAAACATTTTTCATGCATTCATACAAGATCTGATCTACATCTGATCTATACAATCATATACAAACATTGATGCGGGGACCTAATCCTCGATATGATCTGATAAAAAGCGATCTATCTGATGGTACAAAAGCGGTGAGAGACCGATGGGGACACAAAAACACCCCAAGCCATAGCATGGCAACTTCGGAACCTCGCGTGAGGCACATAAGTGGCTTGACAAAAGCGGGGACCAACCCACGCTCCTAGCTCGATCCGTAGTGAGCACCTACATATATATATAAGCGGTGAGCTAAAGTCGATGAATAACATAAAGCGTAAAGAGGTTATGAGCGAATGTCCTTCTGATAATGAAATCGATTCATTAAACATGATATTTCGGTCTTTTCGATATTTCGATCAATCGATCATATGTGGTACACCCATTAGCCTATAAGCAGAGGGTCCAAAGGATAGGGTCTTATGAACCGCGATAATGATGGCCATCAATCGGTAAATAGTATGGTTCCACAAGAAACCAACGAGCTCTATATGATATGATGAAGTGCTAAGGATGCCACAGTACAGTTTAGAATACAGGACATACATTCATTCAGTAAACAATATCAGTTCAATAAACAGTTCAGTTCAGTATTCAAAAGATAACCATTTTGAACATATCTTTACACAATCGTTACTCACAGAGATTGGGCTAATAGCGACTAAGCGCGTCAGAAACCAACCCTAAACAGTTAACAAATAGAACACACACTAAGTTTCACAGTCGGGAAGGATGATAATTAAATCCCTAAATTTCCTCGGTGTGGTTCTATCTAAATCCTCATTAAGATGCCTTAAACTAGGCCTAAAAATGCCTAGGATGGGATGAGGATGCAAAAATACAGTTGGAAGGCATTTTGCAAAATTTGCTGAAAACAGGGATCTCGCTCGAGCAAACCTTCCTTCGCTCGAGCGAGGTTGCAAAATCAAAGGCTTCGCTCGAGCGGTCTGATGAAACAGTAAAAGTACTGGATACTCGATTTTTACGCTCGAGCCACCAATCCTTCGCTCGAGCGTGGCTCAGAGGAAACGTTGGTCGCTCGAGCGAGGAATCTTTCGCTCAAGCGAAGAAGTCAAATCTGGAATTTCCAGATTTGCCTTCCAAGCTCAAACCAAGCATTCTCAACCCAAATCTCGACCTCTTGGGCCCAAATTCTGGAGAATACATCATAAAACAATGTATAACAAGTTTCAAAAGCCAATTTATGAATTCAAGCCCCAAAGATGAGTCAATTAAATTCAACATTCAAACCCATTTTCAAGAACCATTTAAAACATGCAATGCATGAGTTTTTAACCAAATTCAAGGTTCAATTCTTGCTCAATTGAGCTCAATAGTTGGAAAACAAAATGAAAACATGAACCATAGCCTAAACATGGACATGCATGTACAATTCCAACATGAATTCAACTCAAAAATCACCAATACACACATGCATGCATGAAATGAGTTATAACCCAACACTATAGAACCAATTTATGTCCTAGCTCTATAATTTGCTATGAATCTAGCAAGAATCAACCTTAAATGCAACAATGACAGGCTAATATACATACCTAAGTCTCAATTGCAAGTCTTGCAAGCTTAATTTAGCAATCTATGTCTCAAATCTCCAAGTTCTTCTAGCAAGTCATCAAGATGAATACACTCTCTCCATTTCTTTCTCTCTAAATTCGGTGGGAGCAAGGATGAAGCTGAGCAAATGTTTTGATTAGATGATAAGGCTCTATTAAAATAATAAACAAAGGTCCACTATAGGTGGCAATTTGGTAGATAAGCCTAAGTTTGCAATTAGCTCATTTTAAATCTAATTTAATCATTTCTAATCAATTTTCAGATAAATATACCATTAAATTACAAATATTCTACTGATTCCTAAACTCTAAACGGTTCCTAATTCGGCCGCCGATAAGGCCTTCAATTAACAGTTTAACATATGAATTCAAACAGATAATCAATCAATCAAACAGATGCAATATGCAATTCAATAGATAAACTTATTCAATTTCAGTTTCGGTTTCAATCAGTCCATTCAGTACTTCAGTTAATTCAATTATCAGTCATTATCGTTTCAGTTTAGTAGTAACCAGTAGCTAATTCAGTAGTTTATCAGTAATCAGTACGAGGGTTGTTACATATAGTTTATTAATAAACAAAATAATTTGTTATGAAATTAGAAATATTATAAGGTAGAATATAATTTTTAAAATAATAGGAGGCGATTCATATTTTAAATAAATGTCAAAGGGTTTATTTGTAATTTATCCTTATTATTTTTTATTTTGAGTATAAACAAATTTATTGGTTTATTTTTCTTGGAATTAAAATTTAGAAATATATATATGTCTCGAGAGTTTTTTTTTTTTTTTTTAATATTCTAAAAAAAATAATAATTTAGAAAATTAACCCACTTTTTAAACTATTTAAAAAACTAACATACTTTTTGAAATCGCATTTTGAAAATGTAATTTTAAAATTAAAATTACGTTTTCAATATGTATTTTCACCTTGAAATCGCATGTTAAAAATGCAATTTATGATGATATGAATTTCACTAAGATATATTACATTTTCAACATACAATTTCAAGGTAAAAATACATGTTGAAAATATAATTTCAATTAAAATTACATTTTCAAAATGCGATTTAAAAAAATAAATTAATTTCCTAAAAAGTGAACCAATTCCCTAAATTGTTTGTTTTTTAGAATATTTATAAAAAAGACTCCATGTCTCCAATCCAAAGTTGGAATGTATAATTTAATGAAAAAAATAATAATAAATAAAATTCTCATCTTCACATGATTTACATTTTTTAAGAATAAAAATATTTGTTTAGTTTTTATTTACTAATTTCTATTTATTTATTTTTTATAAATTTCTAAAACTTATTCTGAAATTGAAACAAAACCAACTTATTTTTAACAAAATATGAGCCTAAATCCCACTTTCAAGCATTTCCCTCCTGAACATTAATTAGTCCTTTCTTCTTTTCAGAATATGAGACTTTAAATCCAGGGTGATAGACAAAATACAAAACTCTTTAAAAAAAATAAATAAATAAAATGGAATTGAAAACTTTGACCCATTTCAAAATTTGCATTTGCAAAAAGAAAATGTGGCCACTGGAAATTAGAAAAATTTTGATCTCAAACTTTAACAATCACTATTCCAATATTTTTGAAACACATAATTCAAATATAAAAAGTTTACATCAGTATGACACCTCTCTCTCTCTCTCTCTCTCTCTCTCTCTCTCTCAAAACCTAATACTCACCTAACCTAACCCTGTGAGGGTAACAGTGGCAGTGATTGGGTGGCGGTGGCGGTAGATCGATTTAGAGCACTAGAAAAATATTTTTGCTACCAATAAACCCTTCTGAACTCTTAAATGCCTTCCCAGATGTGTGTTAAAACATTGCTTGATGCCAATGCTCAAACTAAGGTTCACGCAAAAAGGATGAACTTTTATCACAAGCAGAGACCGTGTAATCCGAAGAAATAATTTTACTTGAGAGATCATCAAATAAAGAATATGGAAGACTTATAGATATACGGACTATGATTGTTGTTGTAGAGAAGCTTGGATGAGAGACGTAAGAGATGGATGAATCCGGGCTGTTCTCAGTGACCGTGCTTCACTTTTTCCTTCGGCATATTCATCTCCCAGTGGCCATCTTGGCCGCAAATCAAGCTGATTCATAGAGCAAACATGCCCAGATTAGATATTAGATTGGAACCAAAAAAAAACAATGAAATAAATGCTTAACAAACTCCAATCTGAGCTGGTGTGATTTGTTCTTGAAAAAAAAAATTAATCATTTCTTTCATCAAATTAACTTCTAATGAAAGACACCAGTTAAAGTGTCATTTTTTTTACGCACTTTTTTTCAAAACCTATACACTTGGAAAACACACGTGACTATTGTTTAGACACATGTGTCTATTGATTAGACACACGTAAAACTAATTATAAGTTTGAACAAAATAACTGTAAAATACAATGATAAAAGAAAAACAATGCAAATTTATACGAATTAGTGTTATGTAATATATTTTTTATTATTCAATAATATATTTATATATATGACATATATAAAATTACATATTTTGCACGAGTCCCCCCACGTGTGTCCTGTTTTTTTAAAAAATTGTCATGTAGACATGTCTCTGTCTGTGTGTTTATGTTTGTGCTTCTTCGAAAATGATGATAATGAAGGAAATACTCAAAACTAACACTAGAAACATTTTGGCTTCTATTTTTAAGTTTGCACGGTGCTCAATGATTCTATTTTATAACATTAGTGGAGTTAGGTAAACCAAATGAAATGATATTGCCACAAACTAAAAGTTCACAAAGTAATCAATCATAGAAAAACATACTACAGTATCTTCAGCTTCATCAGCAGGTGGTGGTGGATCAAATCTTCCCACTCGGAAGTGCTCAATGCCCGTCCAAGCAACCATTACACCTACTCAGAAGAGAACAAGATGTTAGCCATCATATGGTGGCAAGCCCAGCTTACCTGATATTAACTTTCTATATCATGGATCTACATAAAAGAGTTGCATATATTAATATTCCAGCTTGCTTACACTGAAACTATATTTATGTAGACCTGTATTCATTCAGTAAGGTGAGCATGAAAAGAGGACTCAAAACCAGATAAGTCTTTTCCATGTCCATGTGGATTTCATTAATCATCTCCCTTTAATGGTATGTTTGGAATTGGTGGGATTTGATGGAATTTGATATGCTTAGTTTGAATGGAATTTAAAATTGGATTTGATTTGGTGGGACTTGAAGAAAGGCCTCTTCAAATCCAATAAAAAATGGCAGGATTTCATGCTCTTATAAGTTCCCTACCAGCTCATGGGGGCATCATTATCTATAAAAAAAAAATTCATTTCCAATTTATTGTCAAACCAAATTGGACAATGAAATCATTTCATTTTAATTCCAATTAGTTTCCACACACACAAACTAAAAAAAAGAAAAAGAAAAATAAAAAATAAAAAAGAAAGAACGGAGGAAATTCATCATAAACCCATTTCTTTCCTCCCTCATTTTGAAATTCCATTTCTCAAAGGATTTAGTTCATAAGGGTTTATTGGAATTTGGAACTTCATATTGCATTTTTTAGGCACCCGTTTACAACTGCATTACTACAATGTGAGACAACATTATGAAATAATTGCTCACCATTGACGGTACAAAAGACTAGGAGGAGGGCACACAAGTTGCAGGCCATTCTTCGTGACAACATGATTAAGTCGAGCCCTGACATACTGATTTGATGCAACCCTCCAGAAACTACCTGCATCAGCCAACAGAAAAGGTTTGGTTTCATGGGCAACAATTTGGAGAGAGAGAGTCAATGAGATGAATTGCAATAAACACAAAATGGAGAAATTGCTGTGACATCACCAAATATTTTACACTCACGAACAATGTGTGTGAGAGAGAGAGAGAGAGAGAGATTACCAAATATTTTATAGAAGGATCAATCTTCAACGCCCATTCAATTGCTCGTTCACACCTTTCCTCTAAATGTAACACTGCAACTCGCTGCAGCAAAATTCTTCATAGATACTTGGATAATAAAAAATAAAAACAAAAAAGTCCAAGTAAAATGTAGAAGACATTATTATTGCTTGTTTTTCACCAAACTTCGGTAGACAAAAGATACCACAAATGCATATACAGACATACACACACAAAAAAAAAATGTAAATTTACCTGGAAAGAGGCAGCAATGTCAGATCGTGAACATCTGTCTTCACTACTTGCTGAAGAAATGGGAATTTCAGCATTGCTACCAATCCACATATGATTTACATCATGATTTATAGATATACAGTAAACAACCACCCTCAGAAATCAAGTATGTGCTGGAATTTCATGTTACGGTTCTATTGAAGCATTACATTTATTTTTATCCAATAAAACAAATATAATAAGAATGAACAAGGGGCAGTAATCTGTAAATTTTAAGTTTTTCAAACTTCTCATGCAAAAATGAAAAATCACGAAGAAACAAACATGGTCAAACTATAGGCAGTTAACTTCTGTTAAACAACAGATTAATAGGAGTCAGTAATTTCATTTCTTTACTTCTCATTTTCTTACCAACAGAAGAAGAGGACAAGGTGGAAGAGAAGCAACAACACTAATGATTACAGGTGTTTCAGTTAAAGAATTCAAAACGCAAAGTGACTGAAAATGTTTCATATTAAATACGAAAACCAAGTAAAAGGGGGGAAAATGTGACTCTTTTTTTTTTTTTGGAGATAATTTACATACATATTTTTGGATGCAATTGCCAGCCTCACTTGGGTCTTCAGACCAGCATATGAGAAGTTGCAATCTTTATGTTGTTTCATAGGAACCTAAGAAACAAAGAAAGCTCAATTTTACTGAATGCAAATATCAAATTAGTAAATGATAAGGTTGTAGAACAGAACTCAAAAAGTATATGCATTAGATGCAAGGCAAAGGGAAGAGGAGAGCGAGAGACGTAAAGTAAATGAAAATTACTCACAGAGAATTTGACTGATTCTGCATCACCCTCTTGAGCAAGCTCCTCTACAGCAGGGCCCCCACTCCTCCTCAAATCAAGGCCAAGCCATTTTGCTGTTTTGTCGTATGCCTCACCAATTGCATCATCTATTGTTGTCCCAAGTTGTATGTATTGGCCAAGATCACGTGCAAGAATTAGAAGATTATGTCCACCTAAGAAATATAGAAGTAAATACAGCATCATAAGCTTCAGACCAAATGAGTCAAACGAGATAAAGCAACAAAGCTTATAGTCAACGGTACAGTACAGCATTGTCTAAAACGATTGCCTATGTACAGTCACAAGGCTTTTTATTTTTATTTATTTTTTATTGTTATCAGTAAAAGCAATTTCATGTCTATTTCCCCCACCAGTGCATGTAAACATGCTTATTGCTTACAAATTCATATGACAAACTAAAAGACAAAAACAAATTACTAGATTAGAAATTTCATACCTGAGATAAGCAGCGCCATAAAAGGAAATTGCAACTCTCGTTCTGTTAACCTAGACAAAAGAAATACATTTTGACGAGCATTAAAGTGTAAACACATTTTTTATTTTTTACTCAATTATAGCACAACAAACAATTCAGTTTGCACTTACTATCAGGAGACTCAAGGCTAAGCTGCATGGTGCCTTAGCCTCAAGCCTGGGCACTCAATGTCCAGAAGGCTATTTTGGGTGCACTCATCATTCCCCGACCCAATCAAATGCATCTCCACCTAAACACATCCTCCTTTCAATCATGATAACACGCCCAGTTCCCCCCTCAACCAAGCCAAGTGGTTCTCCATCCTAGTGTGTTTTCTCCTACACCTCAGTCCTTAATCTCTGATGGCATCTTAATGCTCCCATGCCAAGGTCAAGAGTAGGACCTAGGACTCCCTCAAGGTTAGTGTTAAACACTGAAGTCATGGGGCACCCGAGACCCACCTTGTGACCCACATGCAGGATCTATGGGGTTATTTGGCTCAGTGGCTAGAGTTAGGAGTTCAGCGGTATGCCTAGACACTTGTCTGATCCTCCCTCAAGGAGAGTTGCACCTTGACCAATCTTAGAGAAAAAAATATTCACATGAAAACAAAGACACATTACATGTTCCATACTATTCTGTGTATGCAAAACATGCCCCACTATCTCTATAAACTAAGCCTCTCAAAAGGTATCCATTCTACTAAGCAATTATAGTTGTTCCACCTAGTAAGCGTCAAACATGACGCTATCAAAGCCCATCTATAAATCACAGAGATGCAAGCTAAGATATTTGAATTAAAAATAACAATAATAATTATCCTTAGATAGTGAAGAGAGATTTTGCATATGGCATATTAAAGAATGATTGGCATTGCCACACAATTCTGCAAAAAGTGTTGCATACAATCAAAAAGGGCATATTCTAAAAAAAATTTAGAAGATATTCTACAGTGTAACTAAAGAAAGGTGCAAATTAAATCTTAGAAGATACCCATATAGTATCTAAAGAGATACGATACACGTGGCCATCTCTGTAAAGCACATCATAAAATAGACAAATATAGATTAAAATGATTCAGAAATTGTGGATGCAAAAATTACTGTTCAACTTCATGTCCTAGGCAGCACATTATGTAGATATAATCATATAACTTGCAGGTGTGTCAGAAAGCTTAAACATCAAAACCAAAGAGAAGGTAAACCAACTTTCAACCCCCCCCCCCCAAAAAAAAATGGCAGCATAAAAAATTTCCTCAAGCCAATTAAACCATCTAAAAAAGTACAGAAACCACTTGTAAATAAATGAATCATAAAATGTCGGTAGAAACTTGAATCCATCTCAGATGAATACAGTTATGAAAATTCATTTCAATCCTTGCTTTTAGTTTTGCCTTGAACTTGAATATTTCCACTTAGTTTAAATTGTACCTGGCCACTAAAGCATGAGCCTCCATGTGATGGACACCAACAATTGGTAGATTGAAAGTCCCAGCAATTTTCCGAGCTTTCTGCACACCAACTACAAGCAACATTTTCCAAAGTCGTGTCATACAACTGAGTAGCACGAGTGAATTAAATTTTAAGCCTGTTACACTTCTCCTACAGTCAGCCACTGCCCTCCCTGACCCCACTTTAGAGGGAGCCTACTGCACTGGGTCATCTTTTTTTTTTTTTTCAGCGACTAATCCTGACACATCCAAGTAGAAAATACAACAAAGCAATAAACAACAACCAAATGCATGGTTCCAAAAATCAATTACCACGTAAACAAAGGCTTAAACCAGGACCAATAGTGACAGCGACTGCAGAAAGATCCGTCTCCTTTACATTAGCTTTATCAAGTGCATCCTGTACTACCTACAATCCAAAAGTGTAGATTCTGGTTAAGTGCCAGTATCACAACATGCTTAATGCAAATGTGCCCAGCCCCAAAATCAGATGAGGAAGAGAAAGAGAGGAGAGAAGGCGAACAGTCAGTCTTTAAGCAGCTACATTTGTTCAGATAAATGCATGAGTTGGCAAGTAACATGAAGGCATGACAGCAAACATTTCAAAAACCTAAACTGATAAATGCATTAGGGATAAAAGTATAACAAAAAGGCAAGCAAGTATATATGAATGCAGCCCCATGCGAAGAAAATCTGATACCTGATCAATCACTTGAGCATGTGCTTCTTCTGCCATTTTAGGAGCAACTCCTCCATATCGAGCAAGCAAATCTGCCTTCATGAAATTAAAGTTTAACATTAGTGGAAGCTATATTTCAAGCAAAATATAATTAAGGCCAAGTTTGGCATATTGCAAAAAAGTCAAAAAGTCAAAAAGTTACTCAAAAAGTTAAAAAGTTAACACTATTCACCAAAAGTCAACAATTACGGCTGCACAACTCCCAATTTTAATTTTTCCCTACAAATCAATTTTTACAATTTTTTATTACACATTTTTCCATAAAAAGTCAAAAAGTCAAAAAGTTAACCCAAACATTCATATTTTCTTCCTCAATTTTTTAGTCCAAAAAGACAAAAAGTACACTTATTTTGGACACTCCAAACAACCCAAAATCTCTTTTTTGGATGCAGCACTCAACCATCACAATATACCAATGCTGTTTTTCAACTGCATAGCAAGTTCTAAAATAGAATATAACCAGCCTTTTAGTGCCTTTTAGGAATAGAGAAATGTTATCTAAAGTGCACTAGAAGCACATCTTTACACCATCAATCCCACTAAAGAACAACAGCCCACAGATATGAACCATCCTAAGTCAAACATAGGCCACTTTTAGAAACCTATGGTATTAATCTTCACCATTAACTCAACTTCACTCAATAGTTACAAAATTACATACACATTAAAGGGTGTGTTTAGCCAGATTATATTTTGCCATTTCACATGAAGTATTTGCTTAGCTGGCTTCATATTATGTGATAGCCCAAGTAGAAATTCTAATTGTTGAAGTACTACGAAATGAAAATGGATAAAAAATTGTTCACCCAAAAATGACACACATTGCAGGCATCCAAATCTGAACCAAATGGATTAGCAAGTTGCGGTTACCGAGAAAATTTATAACAACACTTAGGTGAAAAAAAAATCAAACCTAAAATCAGAATCAAAACAAAACTATAGGCAATACTAGAAAAATAACAACTATCTTTTTTTGGGTACGCAGTCTATATAATTATATAAAGCACACAACTCAGAAGGAGCTATGTCACAACTTTTGTATACCTAAAATACCCATATACATAATAATTGCCATGATTCTAAGATCTTAACTACTTCAAATAACCCCTATAATTATTTAAGTTCCACAGTGTGCACCCACACCTCTAGTCTATACTTCTATACTATCTATACTATTATATAAAGCACACAACTCTTTGTTAGTGTGAAGTGTAACACTTTTCCCATTCCCAAATTGCCACTCTACAACTACCTCTATATAACTACCTCAGATTTTGATTTCAAATTTCAAATTTTGATAACTTTTCAGGTTTTATTTTTTTTTTCCTCCTACGTTCAACTCGTTAATTTTCATAGCGCGCACACCCATCTAGTATTATATATACACACACAAACAAAAGTACAATGGTTACAATACTAATCAGGGAACAAACGCACATTCAAATAAAAAAAAAGTAATACATATCAAGCAAGTAAAATTCCCTAAAACCTAAAATTTCAAAGACTGTACCTGAGATGACACAACTTGGCTGAGAATTTCACCGCTACTCCGAACCTAAAATCAAACAATAAACAAATGAATACTCAAATCAAACCCACAAAGTAACCATACCCATAAAGTGAATAACAGTAGTATGTATACATATGTATAGTGTGTGTTTGTGTGTGACTTACTACGGCAGCGGCTGTGTCGTCACAGCTCGTCTCAATGCCCAGAATGACCAAATTATCAGATACAGTTTCTGGGTTTTCATTTTGGGGCTTTGGGGAACTCAAATTGGACATTGAGAGTAAGGAAGATGAAGAATTGAGGGAAGAATTGGGAGGAGAGAGAGTGGGTCTAGTTTCTTTGAAGTTGAATTGGAGTGTTGTGAGACTGAGAGCTCTGAGGGAGTGGTAAAAGGAGGGTTTTGGAAGGAAGTTTAGGCGGGAAATTGTGGACGAAAGAACCGGTACCAACGACGACACCATACTTGATGATGCTTAGAGAGAGAGATAGAGAGACAGAGTGTGTGGACTGGGAAACAGGCGAGAGGGGAAGAGTGTTTGGCGGGACTTTTTCCCTGATTAAGCTAAAGAGCAATGGCATGTACCACTAATTTATCATTATTAACTCTAACACTAGGGAGCTGACAATTGAAAAAAAAATAATAATAAGATACAAAATACATGTGTAGTAAGTGGGATTTACTATCACATTATTAGAATTATCATTAATTAGTGGTCTAAAATATTTTTGTTAAGCTAAAATACCAACCTATTTTTTAAACTAGGCTCAGTTTGGGTGGATATGTCAAAATAAGCTGTAACGTGGTTAGAAATTACGGGTTCGTTTGGTTTGAATTTTCCAAAAAAAATTTTAGAAAATTTCTCTACAAATGAGTTTTCAAAAAAAATTCAAACCAAACAAATTTTCTCAAATTTTTTTTCCAAAACTTGTAAATCAAACAAATTTTCCAAATAAATCACTCTCTTATACACATCAAATCAATTACTTTTTTCAAAATTCTCTCTCAAAATAATTTTCCAAAACATATTTTTAAAAGTGAGTTTAAAAGGTGTAAAAAGGTGGGTGCTTGCAGTCTATTTTACCACCAAGGAGTAAAAGTGTAAGGTGTAAGTGTAATAGTGTAAAATGTATATGTTGTATATGTTGTGTGCTTACACAAAAAGGTGTAAAAGGTGTAAAAAAAAAAAGTATGTGTAATGTGTGAAAGTGAAAAAAAAAAAAAAGTAAGTGTAAGTTGCTATTTATAGCATTTGCCTTTTAGTTTTTTTGGGTGCAAGTTGGGTGTGTAGTGACCAAAGCCACTAATACTCTGCCAAAAGCACAAGGTGTAAGGTGTAAGTGTAAATAATAAAATAATAATATGAATTTATGCACATATATATGTGACAAACACAAAAGTGTACAAAAAAAAAAAGTAAAAGTGGTAAGTAAGTGATGACAAAAAAAAAAAAAGTAAGGTGTAAGTTGCACACTATAGCATTACCCTTTTAAAAAAACCAAACCAAACAATTTTTCGTACTTTTTATCTCCCAAACTCAAACCAAACATACCCTACGTTTTTATTGATTTTGTAACTCAATCACAGAAAATTTGTAAAATCATAAAAATGTGGTTATAAATCACATTTTTAATTAATAAAGCGTGGTTACAAATCACGTTTTTAAAAAAATTTAATTTATAAATAAAACGTTATTTTTAACCACGTTTTTAAATAATTTTTTTTTTCAAAAAACATGATTACTAATCACGTTTTCTTAATTAAACTGTGTTGTAAAAAAAATGTGATTTGAAACTACGCTTTCAATAATAGACCAAACAACATCACACACTCACAAACACATTCACACTCTCTCTCTCTCTCTCTCTCTCTCTCACACACACACATCACTCACACTCACATCAAACATATATAATTTTTAATATATATAAATTTTATTTTATAAAATTGAAATCAATATTAAACATATATAATAATAATTTATAATAATAAATAATAATCAATTATATAAAATGATTACTTTTTTATTTTAATTCTTAAATTTTTTTTTTATTTTTATTTTAAGGTTTAAGATTTAGGGTTTAATTCTTAATTTTTTTTATTTCCTGTTTGATAACCATTCCGTTTTCAGTTTTCAGTTTATATTTACAAAAATTTTTAAAAACTATCATAAAAACTTGTTTGCTAATTTTTTTTGGTTTATAAATGGTTATCTCAGTTTATAAATTTGAGGAAAAAATATAAACTCAAAAACTGAGTTTACGTTTTTAGTTTTCAATTTTTTTTGTTCAAATAATTTTTTTTTCAAATAATTTTTTTTCCATTTTTTTTCAATTAATTTTTTTTCTAATTAAATTTTTTTCAATTATTTTTTTAATTAATTTTTTTTCAATTATAATATGTGTGATCACGTTGTCATAAATAATAAATATAAATATAAATATTTTAGACTTAATCAAACATATTTTTTAATTTAAGTTTTTAAATTTTTTTAAACATTTTATTCAACCCAAACGCGTTTTTAATTTATGTTTTTCTAAAAATAAATAAAAACCAGTTTATAAAATTTTTGCAAACATAAACGTTACCAAACACTACCTTAGTGTTTAGGGATAAATTTTTTTATTTTTTTATTTTAGGGTTTAATTCTTAAAATTTATTTATTTTTATTTTACGGTTTAGAATTTAGAGTTTAGAATTTATAGTTTAATTCTTAAAAATTATTTTTTTAATAAATCCTAAACCCTAAAATAAAAATAAATAAATTTTAAGAATTAAACCTTAAACCCTAAAATAAAAAAATAAATTATATCCCTAAACACTAAAATAAAATAAAAATTTAAGAATTAAAATAAAAAAGTAATCATTTTATATAGTTGATTATTATTTGCTATTATAAATTATTATTATATATATTTAATATTGGTTTCAATTTTATAAAATAAAATTTATATATATTAAAAATTATATATGTTTGATATGAGTGTGTATGTGAGTGATGTGTATGTGTGTGTCACACACACACACACACACACAGAGTGTGTGTGTGTGTGTGTGTGTTTGTGAGTGCGTGATGTTGTTTGGTCTACATAAATAATTTGATTTTACACAATTATATGTTCGATTATCATATCAATTTGATATTTACATAAATAATTTATACATTAAATTTTTAAAAAATAAACCGCATGCATTGTCTAAAGAGTGGTGAATTGTCTAAAAAATGCAAATTAAATATTTGCTTTATTTACCTAATATTTTTTAAATTGTTATTTAAAAATAAAATTTTAAATAAATTTTTATTTTGTTATGTAATACAAATATAATTTAGAAAAGATCGATGATGGACAAAAATAAAACAACAAATAAAAAATTAAAAATTAAAAAAGAAGAAGAAAATAATGGCCTTGAGACACGCACCCTCCCAGAGAACATGTTGTGCAGTTTTGGAGAGATTTTGTCGGGGCTTTTCCCAAACTAAGCCCCTATACTAATTTATTTCCCAAACTAAGCCTGTTTTTGCATAATTTTCAAAACTAAATATTTGTTGCCACGAAATATTTAAATAAAACTTCACACAGCATATATAAAGTATGTAATTTGCTAGTTACTACTATGAACAGGAAAATAAAATAAAGATATGATTATAACACTTATAACACCTTAGAACGTCGTAGCTAGTTCAAACATAAGTATCCCATAAAAATAATTTGCGGAAACATTTAACATAACACAGAACATAAAATAAAGCGATGAGTACAATACTTAACAGTTACATAGACAAATATTAGATAAACCTTTCACAAATTCATTGTCGAAAGAGTTATTTTAACACACACAATATATAATTATGGATTACCTAATATAATTTAGTAGACAGATAGACGCCTAATCCTCGCTCAAATCGGCAATCTTAGAGTCCGAACAATCAGAGAGTTCAGGGTCAGAGAGAAGTGCAGGATCGTTCTTGATAGTCGCAGCATTTGGTGCTATTCCGTTCTTCTTGGCATTCGACTTAAGTATAGATAGTTCCATATCGCGGGCTGACCTACGACGCATTTGAGAAATCTTACGTCGAAGTCTTTTACATAGTCGATCAACATTATCTGGATCTTCCTTTTAGATCTGAACTAAACACGCTTTCAGCACCTTCAGTCGATTTTCTCGACATAATCTTTCTATTTGCACTCGCTCTATAAATAGTGCGGGCCACTTCAGAAATCTAGCGTCTGCTAAACCATATCCTGTTTGATTATTAGATGGATCGTCCACGAAACCAAGTGGATCTCGATAGTACTTGGGCATGACAAAATGTCGTTTCCCAAACCTATCATGATAAGCACAAGAGGCATCTAACAAAGTAAATGGTGTTTCATCTTCAGTATCGCCAGTTTCCCTTCCCGTTCCTGTTCCTCGACATGAACTCTCACATCTTTCGAAGTTCCTACCTCTTGCGAGTCCTCTTCTCGTTCCTCTTCCTCGTCGTGAACTCTCACATCTGCGATTCCTACCCCCTGCCGTGAATCTATAGTCCATTTGATTTTTTCTCAATAGATGAGCGATAGGTTCTAGAAAGCTGAGTGGAATCGTTGTGTGTTTACCATCACTCATTCAGTCCTTTATATAGTTATGTGTCAACACTATTGCCATGTGATCGTATTAATGTGACTTAGATGAATTCTGAAATGTGAGGAAAAAACAAAGCATCTAAGTCATGCACAAAGTCACATGCATCACTGCATGTGAGGAAAAAAGTCACAAAGTATATAACTGACAAAGTCAGAAAGTCACATGCATCACTGCATAAAGTCACATGCATCACTGCATGAAATCACATGCATCACTACACAAAGTCACATGCATCACATGTATCATTGCATCCGAGAGAAAAAGTCACATGTATCACTACAACGCTACACAAAGTCACATAGCATCTGAGGAAAAAACAAAGCATACAATTTATTACGTCTGATAAAGTCACTGCATCACTGAGAAATGTTGGACGTATCACTGCGCCGAGCTACAATTTATTATCGTACCATAGTTATTGTGCCCATGTGAATTTCTACAATTCATAATGTGAATTTCTGAATTTTCTGTAATTTCTGCAATTCATAATGGGTGTCAGAATAAAACAACCAAACAATTAGACCTTTTGTGTTTAAAAAGCCACCCTATACAGCTCCAAATAGATTCATAAATCTTGAAGATAAAATATTATAGAGTTAGAATGTATTGAAGATTAATTTGTAGTAGAGTTATAATGAATGGGTTTTTCAATGTATAGAACTTGAAAGTGTTATAGATAAAAGCTAGCCTAGTATGCAGACAAGAACAATATCGACTTAAATCAACATAAATTGGTCAAATTTCTCCAATTAAATTAAATGAAATATGTAAGGTGAAAAGTAAAATTAAATATATTGTCCAGATAAAATAAATTGAATTCTATTTGTAAGCGAAAAAGTGAAATTAAATTTATAAGCGGATTTGAACTTTACTTAAAACCTTCAGATATACATTGAGTAGTAAATAAAAGTTGAAGTGACAACTCCTATAAAGTTGATGCATAGTTGTTCAGGTCATAAAAGTTGACGTGACAACTCTGATGCAGTGTTGTTTACAATAATTTCAAACGTACAACTACCATGTGTAATGGCTTTGCAATGTTTATATATGAGTTATCAATAAGAAGAGAAATTTGTAACGAATCTTGACATGTGTACTTATAAATGTAGTGATTTTATAAACTTCAGGTTCATATAACAAATAGTTGAAATACATCCGTAAGTTAAATGAACAACAACATTATCTTACACTCCAGTAATGAAGATACGACACAATATATAAACATATATGAAAGATAAAGGTGTTTGATTTCTCATTCCTCATTTGACATGTAGTAGTTAGGGAGATATTTTTTATTGTTTAAGACATTATTTCGCTCAATTACTATCAAATCTCTGTTGCTTGCTTCTGCCATTTCGGTGGCTAGCTGAAGCATGAAATGTTGACATCTCCTCATCAACATTCTGTTGTTCTCCTTCTTATGGTCAATTAATGACGATGAGGTACTGGTGCCCCAAAGTTACATAGACCATATTTCCTACTAACAGATGCACGTAACCACCAACTGCAATCGTGCTTGCAAGCAGACACCCAAAGGTCTCGCTTGGAGGTTACGACCTTATACTCTCGATTATTTGTTGCATGGTACAATTTCACAGTATGTACAAGTTGCTTCTTATCAACGAAAACCATCCCTTTGTCCAACTATGGATTTTCAGCGTTCCAGATTTGGTTACGGGGAATGACATCACGGCTACTCATGTCAAAATCACCACCCATGTAAATGTTCTCATAGAAATGGATTTTCAACTCTAGGTGGAATTGGGGCATTTTCAAGGTCAACGGGAGCGTCCATCTTCATCATCATCATTATTTGATTCGCCCAATGAATTTTCTTCATCACACATTTCATTCTCATCATCCTATAGGGCAACATCAAGACCGTACATGTCATTGTCAGCAAACTCCACATAGTTCATTATTTCTGCCATATTACCATCAACTTCAACTGGAGTGGTATGATGGCTGCAGGTGGGCACATCTTCTGTATTATTTTGAAATTCATAATCATATCCACCACGTGAACTTGATTCGACACCATGGCCCTCAAATGTCTATCGTGTGTAGCCCACTGCATAACATTGATCTGATGCATACATAGGAGACTGAAACGCTGTCGTGTCAATCCCATGTATCAGTAATGTAGTGAACGAACGAGATTCCATCTGTGTCATATTTGGGACATTTTGTACAACCTCTTTATCAATGTATACTTCCAAACAATTTGGTGGTTGGAAACTTACACCGATACTTAATACGGTGTTCAACGCCTCATCGTCATTGATCGGTAATATCTTGTTTTTGCTGATTGCTTGCCACTGGCGATAAGGATATCTACATTTGAAGTTCAATCGGACACTTTTCCCGTAATTTGCCACCTTAGACATGAACATCGCCTCTAAATTGCTAAGCGTGGTACCAAGTTGCACCGCATATATCCCTTTCGGCTCAGAATCATATAACACACCTTTATCGGGATCCCGAATTATGTTTCCCCCCCAATAGAAGATAATTGGAACAGTCTCCATATACTTGCTATAGCGATCTCGGTTTTTCTTGTCATTTATTTTGTTCTGGACTTAGGTTCCGTGGTTGGTTATTGTTGTCTATATCTTATTTTCATCCTTTAATTCATTGTATTTGAGTTTTGGGATGTGTTGGGTAAGTTTGGAACAGGTTGGTTGTGAGTTGAAACAAATAGTTGCTGTCTAGAATTTGGCATCTTCGCTCAAGCGAGGGTTTTTGCGCTCGAGCGAGCCTTGGATTTTTGCTTCTTCACTCGAGCGAGGCTTCTTGCGCTTGAGCGAGCTTTCTTTTGATGTGTCTCTTGGCTCGAGCGAGCACTTTTGCGCTTGAGCGTGCGTCTGCGTCTAGATTGGACCTGAAGGTTGATAATCTCCGCTCGAGCGAGCTTTTCTTCGAGCGAGCTCTGTGTTTTGTGTTCCTTCGCTCGAGTGAGCACTCTTGCGCTCGAGCGTGCGTCTAGATTGCAGACCTGAAGTTTTGAATTATGCGCTCCAGCGAGGCTTCTTGTACTCGAGCGAGGTGTTTGTTATGTCTGGTTGCTCGAGCGACCACTTATTCGCTCGAGTGAGCTTCGCATATATCAGTTGGCAGCGTCGTGTTATACATCACTTTTTCATCATCTCTTTTATCCAAACCCTATATCCGACTCTCTCTCTCTATACACTCTCTCTCTCTACAAATACACTTGATTTATAGTGTCTCTACCTTAATCCCTTTGTAAAAAGGATAGAGCTTTGCGTGGGCTACATTTTGATCCGAACAAGTTGGGATTTGAAGCATCTCGAGTTTTATCCTTCTACTCCTTTGAGTCTCTCAATTTGAGGTAGGGATAAACTATTCGTCTTTATGAGTTTTGACATAAATTTTAGTCATTTTGATTAAATGGTGAAGTTATGGAAATTTTGAAAAGTTAGGGTTTGATTTGAAATATATAAAGAGGGATTTTCAATTGTTAAGCACCATGTGTATGTGAGACCTTGGAAAATGAGGTTATTGGTGTAGAATCAATGAAATTGAACCTTAGGGTTAATGTTCGAGAAAAGGGGGAAAAAGCCCTAATTGAAATTAAATAATTAATTTGTATAATTAATTTGGGAAAAGATGGAGATACGAAATTAAGTTGAAAATCATGAAATTAGGAAATTATGAGATTGAGTGGTGTAGTTTGATTGATTAATCACTCACCTATAAAAATGTTGATAATTTATCTGTTTGATAAATTTATTATCTGTTTAGAAATAATTGTTTTAGGCTATCGGTGGAGGATAGTCTTAATTGTTGTAGACACTGCATGATGATTAGGTAAACCGAAACTAATCACCTAGAATATGTCATTGAATATGACGGTTGGAATAACACATTGAATATGTGCATTAAATGATCATTGTATATGATAAAGTGTTTAAATACATTGCATATGTATCTTTGTTTGGGAGGAGATAGGGGATGTACTCCAGGATTTGGGAGAAGAGAGAGGATGTACTCCATTATTTTGGAGGAAATAGAGGATGGACTCCATTGATAATTAAGTTGGCCGGAGTGTCTAGGGTGAAAATTCTGAAACTTTATATACATCTGAATAATATTGATGAATTGAAGTGTTGTCTTTATGAGTTATAGTCTCATTTGAAATTATTGATGATAGAAGTGTTAATATTATGAGTTGTAGTCTCATTTTGAATTGTTTGGATAAATAATGTACCACGTTGTTGACTTGATTGAGATAAAGAAATGGGAATGAATTGAAACACGGTTGTAAATGTGGATGGGTTATAGAAATTGTGTAAATCAAATGCTAATGTTTTAGTTAATTCTCATATTATGTTTAGCGTATCTCTATTGGGCTTTGGCTCACCCTATATGGGACATCATTTTCAAGTACAAGTGATATGCCGCCTCCAAGGTCTTAGCTTGGGAGGTTTTGGGAGTTGAAGACTCTTTTGGTTATTTTGCTTTTATTTGATGTTAAATGTAAATTCAAGCCAATAACTTAATGTGTTTAGAGTTAGAACTCTCTTTTGTTATAACCAAATGTTGACTTGGAAAGTTGTGAGCCCGTGGGGCATTTGCTTTTGTTGTCGACATGTAATACTTTTTGTAATGAACACTCTGATAAATAAATATATGTTTATTTCTCCTATGTCTATGGATATCATGAATGATTGGTTTATGTATTTAATTTGAGGGTGTTACACTTGCTTCAATGAAACATAAAACATTAAAATATCAACAATATCAACAATATACTTATATCGGATTTTACTTCTAAAAGAATTATATGAATTTTCACTCATTCAATTACAATTACTTGTGAGGCAATAACTTTATTTAAGTAATCAGCAATTGTAATCCAACAATCATTATTATTTTTAATTAAAATATGAGTTAAAATAATTAATATCTCTTGGATTTTTTGCTTTTTAAGATAAAAGCTTACAACACAAAGAATGTTGGTTTGTTTTGACATAATTATATATGGAACTCCTGTGTTCTGCTTTTTTCATTATTTATTACGATTAACATCATGCTCTTGTGCACGATAAATGTAAATTTTTCTTTTTCCATATTTCTTCTTCTTTGATTTGGTAATATTTCAGTGTTGATATGATTTTTTTTAATTAACCTACTTTTATTTTTGTGTTGGTTATTTGAATTTGTTTAGGTAGACACTTGGTTGAAGGAAGTTGTGGAAGTCAAAAGACAATTTATATTTTCCTATAAGTGACATTTTCATATAAAAATCAGCCTTCTCATTTTTGTCAATTTATATTTTCCAAGGTAGAAGGAAGTCTAGAAGTGACACATTACTTGAACACCACTAAACATTACTTCAATTTATATTTTTTCCCATTTTTTTTCTCTCTATTTGTTTTTTATAACTGTTTATTTTCTTATTTTTGTTCACTTATTTTTATTCATACAAAACAACGGCTGAGGTTTCATCTGTACGTGGAGTTTTTTTTACTCCCTATATGGAGACTCGTATCTTTTCTGTGTGAAAGTTCTTTTTTTACTCCCTATGTGAAGGATGTCACATTTAAAAACAAAAGCAAAAAAAAACAAAAAACAAAAAACAAAAAAACAAAAAATGCTCCCTGCATACAATCACTATCACATTTAATATTTGCTTAAGGATTCATCAAAAACTATCTACAAATTTAAATATAAAATTATAAATTCATAAAATTACAAATTATAAATTTATTTTAAAAAGGGTATACCATTTAGCATAAAATTATTTGGTTCTTAAAAATACATTTATTAGTGGCATGAAATTTTTACATTATAGTGTATACTAAATATATTTTTATTATCATTTTTGCCAACAAATGAACATAAAAATGTTTAAAATATTGGACAAATTACAAAAAAAACTCCAGTCCATCTCAATTTAAACTCGAAAATTTTAATTTCATTAATTTAAATTTTGAACTTCATTCTGTGTCACAACCTACACTCATGTCCATCTCAATTTAAATTTTTATTTCTCACATCTCCATCTCTCTCACATTAAATAAAATATTTGTTTCAATCTTATTACTAATCATTTACCATCAAAAAAATTGTTAATATAATTTAATTTTGATAAATTAATCAACTTTAAAAATAAAAAAATAAAAACTCGAGTTGATGAATAGTTTGAGTTTAACTCAGGTCAAACTTGCGTAAACAACCTCAAGTTACAATTCAGCCTTGGGTGGGCCTAGACAACTCTCAACACAACTCAGGCTGAGCTTAGATAACCTCTTAACCTGCCTGGACCCACTTGTAAGGACCAATCCAATTTTAATATTACATTTGAGACCCTTTTCTAGATTTTGGAACTTAAAGTGGTGTTAAGGTAAGATTGAACCAAAAGCTCCAAATTTGATTTTTTTTATTATTATTATTTTTTACTAGTATTCACTCTTTTGCTCTTTTCTCTCTCTACGCACTTTAAATTTTTCTCTTTCTACACTTTGAATCTTGATATGAGGCCAGAACTTGTTTAAAAGTTTACTTTCGGGGATTTAGTTTAGATATAAATTTAACCAATAATTACCACAATTTAATTACCATTTACTTTTGGGGATTTCATTTCCACTATTTAATTACCAATGATTACCTATAATTCAAACCCTAATTGTCTCTACTATTTAAGGATGACATTAGACATTTGGTAATGAATTACTATCCTGTGAAGACCAAAATTTTATTTTAAAAAAGGTATACCATTTAGCATGAAATTATTTGGTTCTTAAAAATACATTTATTACTAACATGAAGTTTTTACATTACAGTGTATATTGAATATATTTTTATTTTCATGTTTGCCAACAAATGAACATAAACATGTTTAAAATATTGGACAAATTACAAACAAAAACTCTAGTCCATCTCAATTTAAACTCCAAAATTTTAATTTCATCAATTTAAATTTTGAACTTCATTCTATGTCACAACCTACACTCATGTCCATCTTAGTTACTTTGTTTAACAATTTTTTTTGTTTTTTTTAAATACATGTGGCAATATATTATTTACTCTTTTGAACTTCTTGTAAAACCACTTTTAAACTTGATTATACTAGATCACAAACTATCCTAATCATCCATTTGAATATGACCATGCACCTCACACAGTGGATAAACTCTCTCTCGTTCCCCATCTTGTCCGCCATTGCAACCCACCTGTTTCCTGCTATAGCCTAACGCCGTCAAAACCCACGCTGCCTCTACAATCATCCTCCCCTCCCCCTTGCCCCACAACCCATCGCCACCCTCTAAATGCATTGTTATAGTTTGAAAACCTAGTTCCATTTCTTTTGGTAAAAATACTTCACTCAAAAAATAACTTTTGGAAATTTTCTTTCATTTAAGACTACTCATCTAGATAGTCTATTTCGCTTCACATGGAAACTTGGGAATAATCATTAATTATCTTCAATAAGATTTGGAAAGATACATCTCATGTTACATATTTATTTTTGTTGTCTTGGAAGAAATTGTCTCCCAACAAAACATATAAAACATACAGAGAAGCACATTCAAGTAAAAGTTTTCGGTGAGTAGAAAATTAAACTCTCCATAAACAGAGAATTTTTTTAAAAATGCATTCTTTACCATTCATAAATTTTGAGTAAGCTTAAATTGATAAAATTAAAATTCGGGTTGACATGTTAAAGTTCTAGTTCGCCGGACAAACATTACATAAGACATAACCAAACATGTATAATAATGTCATAATTAAAAAAAAATGATAATTAAATTTAAAAAATAATGATAATAATAACTAAAGCTGTATAACAAAACGTGTGTATCATAAAATTTTCCTAATATATTAATGTTACACCAATAGGCACCAATGGTCCCACATGGTCTTTCTATTCTCGAAGCTGTTTGTTTTCTTCTTTTTTTTTTTTTTTTTTTTTTTTTTTTTTTTTTTTTTTCTTAACATGAGGTGATATGCAATGTTACACCAATAGGCACCAATTGTCCCATATGGCTTTCTATTCATAGAGCTCAATTTTTTTAATTTTTTTTAATTTCTTTTTTTGTTAACATGAGATGATATATTGAACGGTATAAGAAATAGTAAATGTAGCATTTCTTATAATTTTGTTGCGACGTTACACCAATAGGCCCCAATTTTTTTTCAAAGCTCAAGTCAATTACGAGCAATTGGTCTAGTCGTTTTTTCGAACATCTTGTATTGAACTCAATTTTTTTTTAAAATTGATTTTTTACTTTTTAGTAACTTTTAAAATATTTTAATTAAGATTTTTACTTTTTAGATGCAATTAATCTATTTATACGTAAAAAGTAAATTATTTGTAAGAAAATATTTTAAAAAATCAATAAATATACAAAAATATAAAAATGTAATGAATTTTTGTATTTTTATATTTTTGGTATTTAGTGAATTTTTTCATAAATATTATTCTTTTTAAGTGTATTTATATAAGGTATATCTAAAAATTAAAAACAATTATTTAAATTATTAAAAAACTTCATTCAAAATAATATATATATATATGAAAAATAAAAATAAAAACTCATTTTTTATAAAAGATATTCAAACCAAACACAGGTATTTAGATTATTTTTACATATTTTACCCAATTTTAATGGACATTATCAAAGTCCAAGATAAGCAATACGGTAGATATTTTGCCTTACTTTCTCTTAACTAAACTATATTTAGAACATCTCAACCCTAACCCTAATTTAACAATTTTAACAATAAGTTCTGATTTCATAATTCAAAACCTTAACCCTAATTTCTGATTTCACATTCAATTGAAAACCCTAGAACATTTTCACAATTCAAAACCACAAAATTTTACCAATTCAAAACCACAATTTCAATTCACAAAACCTATTCTACCCACATTGATATCAATTTCAATTCACAACATTTTCATATTCCCAAATCTTATTCTGCTAACATTTTCATCAATTCACAACCATTTTCACATTCACAAACCATATTCTACCAACATTTTCATCAATTCACAACCATTTTCACATTGACAAATCCTATTCTACCCACATTCGCATTTTCACAAACACAATAAACACATAAAATTCAAACTAAGAGAGATAGGCATACCAAAGAGAAAGAGAGCAGAGCGAAAGAGAGAGAGAGAGCAGATAATCCATGGACGGAGAGAGAATGAGAGCAAAGAGAGTGTGAGACCGAGAGAGAGCGAGAGAGCAAAAGCGAGAGCGACAGAGAAGATCGGATAAAAAACTAAGTGTAAAAAGCGTGGTTGCAAATGAGGGGGGTGGGGTATTTTATATAAGTTCTAAAAGAGTGGTTATGAACCACGCTTTCATTTAAAATTCAATTTTGGTTAAAAACGTGGTTATCATCCACACTTTATACAGTGAACAGTAAACTCGTGGTTCGGAACCACATTTTCTTTAAAAGCGTGGTTAGGAATAACACTTTTTGTATAAATTAAATTTCTTAAAAAGTGTGGTTTGTAACCACGCTTTTACGATTTTACCAAATTTTCGCGCGAGGGCTTTAACAACGATGAAAGCGTGGTTCACAACCACGTTTTAGCTTAGTTTGAGAAATACGTCCAAACTAGGCCTAGTTTGGGAAATAGGTTGCTATTTTGCATTAGTCTGGGAAAGGCCCCGTGTTTGGAGGTATGGTGGGTGTTTGTGACTTTTTTGTTATATGATTACTAGCTTATCACCCGTGCGGAATAATTATAAATATTTATATTTGTTTTAAAATTTTTTTAATATGTAAATTATGTTTTTTAAGATTTTTTTATAAAAATAATTTAACAATCTTATCACTAATCATAGTATATAGGAAAAATTAAAAAGGCTACTGCAGTAATTATGTACGGGCTGTATCTATAATTATTTGTACGAGGGGATTTTAAATGCTAATAAGAGATTTTGATCAAAACAATAAATGCAGGCATGTGAAAAGATATGTGGATTGGAAAAAATTAATAAATACTAATCAAGGGATTTTAACCAAATCAATAAATGCTGGGGTTTTTTTTTTTAAATAAAAAATTTAGAAAATTAAGATTGGAAGATTAGAGTTCCTACAAGGCTTGGGGTTTAGAAACCCCATTTTCCTTAATATATAAATATAGATATAGATTTTAGTTTTTGTATTTGAGAAGTTGGGTTGAATTTTTTGATTAATTATTATATTAAAAAATGTGTTTGAAATGATGTCTGAGGTTAAAATAACAAATTTGTTTCTAACCTGACTTTTTTCAAAATTGGTCTAAAGAGGTAAAATTGTCATTTACCAACAATGGGACTGCTTGCCATTGTGACAGTGGTAGCCTGTTACTACACTGTTAACGTGACTGTGTAGCTACCCCACTGCTGAGCTACATTTGTTTTCTTTTTTTTTAATCATTGGTTTATGGTATTTTTTGAGGTTATTTGGCTTTTTTAGTGTTTGAGGCTATTTTAGCCTCAAACTTGGATTCCCAAACATTGAGAGAGAAAAAAATTGTTACACTATAAAAGAAAAGAAATGGTGAGTTATGTATTTTTTTTATTTAATTGAATAATTTATGTGGAGAGAAATGGAGGGAAACTGAGATAAATCTATTTCTCTTATAACTCTCATTTTCAATATTTCCAAAAGTGGAGGCGAGAGAGAAAAAGAAACTAACATATTTTTATATTTTCATAATATCAATTTTGTCTCTGTAAAAATAAAAGAAATAAAATGATTGACATCTATGTCCCTAAGGGCTTTTCATATAAAAAAAAAAAAGTTATTTTGGTAATATAACATAAAACAATTTCTTTTATTTTCTCTTACGAAATCTAACAAAACCAGAAAGAGAGAAAATACAATCATTTATTTTATTTCTTATTTATCCAAATAAAAAGGAGAGAAATTACAATTATTTTTTTTTTCTCTTATAACTTAAGTAATCATTTATTTTCTCTTATCTCCTAGGTCCCCAAACGTAATTAGGAGAAGCAACAAAATTTAATAATGTCTTGTTAAGTTGGAGAAAAATAAAAGAAAACATGGTTTCGATTGGAAAGTTGGATTTGTTTTTTTTGACTTTTTAACTATTTAGTCTCAACTAAAAAATTTGTTTGAGTTGTTTTTTTTTTTTTAAATTTTTTTGACTTTTATAAGAGAAAAAATGAAATAATTATGATTTAGATATAATATTTTATCTTATTAATTTTTTAACTTTTGTAACTAATTTAGCCAAAACATGAATCCAACTCACATTTCAAACAACATCATAATCACTTTATTTGGTTATGTAATTTTTTAAAATCTACTCAATCTTGTATAAAATTTATGATTTTTTTAAAATCATTAAATATAAAAATAATAATAATTCAGTAAATTAATAAAATACAATCATTCATGATTATAATTGAAAAATAAGAGACAAATGTAAGATTTGATATAAAGTAAAGAGGTACAAAATTCTTGAGAAATTCTATTAACACTATGCCCTTGTTTGATTAACACAATAAATAATGAAAAGATTAATAATTTCATGAATTAATATAGAATTAGCTATTCAAATTAAATTAGTGAGGTAATTATTTATAATATAATTATTTTTTTTTTCTTTTATACTTAAAATTATAATATCCAGTCCCTCTCAATATGAAAAATTTGTCAATTTTGTTAGATAGAATGTCCACCATGTAATTTAATTAATAAAATTTGTAATCAAATATGAGATTGTAAGTCCATACATTAACAATTTCAATCATATGCTATGCAATCCTACTAATCAAACATATCCTATAAAAAATCTCAGTACACACTATTTGTATGATTCAGACATAAACTTCTAAACATAAACTTATGAAGAAAAATAATTGTTCAAATATACTACTTTTTTTTTTTTTTAATAGGTTCAAACATACATCTTGTTCAATTGTTTATGCCCAAACAATGATTTTTTCTTCATAAGTTTATGTCCAAATATTTTATTTTTGTTCAGAAATTTATAACTGAACAACATTTGTTGTGTAACAATTCTTCCTGAAATTTTCAGCCAAACATAACATCAACAAAAATACAACTTTTTCTTAATAATTAAAAGAGAAAGACAGAACAACCTTAAAATGATCACCAAAACATCCAAAAGAAAGAGACAAAATGTACCCAATTCAATGAGATTAGCATTCATGTAACTGAATGTTGTACAAAGATCCCAAATACTAGAACGTAGAAAATTTTGGGTGAATCATGGTGTTTTTTTTTTAACAAAGATTCAAAAAATTGTTCATTTTGACATCTTTGCAGCCAGTTCTCTGACCAATTTAGCAGCAACCATAGCAGTCATCCCACCAACAATGTCACGTTGTGGGTTGTACTCAACTACATCTGCACCAACAATATCACCTCGAAGGTTCTGGAGTATGTTGAGAACATCACGGAAAGAGAGGCCTCCTGGTTCAAGATGAGAGACTCCGGGAGCAAAGGCAGGGTCCAGACAGTCCACGTCCACTGAAATGTACACGCCCTTCACACCTTCCCCGAGTTTCTGCAGCAGAGTGTCGAAGTTATATAACTATATACAACAAAAATCCTCCAAGAGAATCATTCATGCTGTTTTAAATGTTTATTATTATAATTTTGAAGTTCACACACACATAGAGAGAGAGGATACCAGGTTCTCCAAAAAGTGACGATCTTTTGAAAATGTTCGCATTTCAAATTGCTCCACGCCAAATCTTTTCCCTTGTTCACGGCCTTCCCAATTTATTGATCTAATACCAACCTGAACAGCAAGCATTTTAACCGTTAATGATGACAGAATAGCATCTCAATATCCAGAGTAAAGAAAATTGCCATCAAGTCAACATGTAAAACAACCAAATATGTGTTTCAACTAATCAAAGTAAATATTGGAAAAAAATGAAGGACAAAAAAAAAGAAGCAAGAGTGAATATTGGAAAACAAATACTTGCAAAAGCCTCCGAGCATAACCACCCTCCATAATGCGAGCAAATGAAGATGCATGAGAATATTTGTTTCCTTCAAAAGCCTCGTAGATATCAGGATGGGCATCAAGGTGAAGGATATCAACTGGTCCTCCAAGCTTCTCAGATACAGCTCTTACAACGGGATACGATATTGAGTGGTCACCCCCCAAAACTAAAGGGCGCAATGGATCCTGCAATGGCAACAGCAAAATTTATGTCCTCACATATCAAATTTTCATCTTTTCTTCTCTAGTTGTCAAGAAGCAGATTACTGTCAAACATGACCTACTTGTTCCATCACTAGCTTGACAGATTCAGATATAGTATTCATCAATCTGTCGTCATCTACACCAGTATCTCGTATCTCTTGGACAGGAACATCACCAACATCAGTTAAGACCCGTGGATCATCTATTTCTTTCCCTGCATTATCCCAACATGTTAGACACAGAACATACCTGATATCTCACAAAGCAAGCACGCCAAAAGTGCATGGTCCTAATATGTATAATTGAAAAAAAAGAAAAAAAAAGCAGTTTCAAAAGCAAAGGTCAGAAATCAATGAGTACACAAGGTGACAAATCAATGGTATGTGTCAGGAATTCAGGGAGTCCATGAATATGCAACAACAATATAGTCAAATCCGTTGGGGAGAAATTAGAAGTCCACATGTGCAACACCAGGACCTAACATACATTATTTGAAACTCACTCACGCTCCCTTAAGAACTTAAGCATTTAAGTGGTGAGTTCATCTAATTTATATTAAGACTCCCTACTTTTTATCCAATGTGAAACTCTACCTACCCTGACAATCTCCCCCTCATATGTGAATCATGAATTGGGCCTGCTCTCCTTTGAGTCTGACCTACCACTCTATAGGATTCTGAAGAGCTCACCATAGATCATACACAACCCAATCCATTAGGGAGAAATTTAGAAATCCATATGCTTAACACATGGGTTCAATACATTGTTTGGAACTCATACCCACTTAAAAACTTAAGACAGTAAGCATAAGTCCATACAATGTATTTTAAGACCCAATTCTTTTTTTATCCGATATGAGACTCTACTTTTACACATACTCCAACATGTCCTTTCAATACTCTAGTAGGACCCCTCCTTGGAGGGTGGCCTAAGAATTGGGTTAACCAGTCATAGTTCAGTTAAATAAAAACTGAATGTGATCAATGACACAGGAAACTTGGTGTTCACATTTCCAAGGTTTTAAAGTAGGGCAAATAATTTGAGCATGAATGACAAGATTGATGCATGCACCCCGCGCGCGTGCGCGCAAAAAAAAAAAAAAAAAAAAAACGAAACAAAAGATTAAAAAAAGAACTATTCTCCCATTGATTATAATGACATGTAGAGGTAACATAAAATGGTGATTTTTTTATCAGCACATCCAAAAAGATGCAAATGTGCCATATAAAACCTACTAGATAATCAAAGTTCCTCAAAGATCAACAAAAAGACTGAATTCGATGATACATATGGATTGGACAACCAACTATGAATTGTGCAAATTTAGAACACGCAAATGCACAAATGTAGTCAGATATTTATGGCTTTATATAGAAAGCATGAACCTTGATTACATATTAGCTTTTTTTCCCTATCTCTCCCAAAAAACACAATAGAGACGCACACAAACACAATAGTCATTAAAAAAGTAAATGTCTTAGCTAGACAGATTTCACTACACAATTTGGATACCTGCCCTGCATGCAAAGTTAGAACCTATATTACACAATAAGAGTACATGAACATGATTCATCATTTTCGGAAACAGCACCTCACCCACTGAAATCCAAAAAACATCACTAATGCTTAGTTGTATAAGTTATGATCATTTATTTGAAAACTGAAAATCATGTTCACCTTCTTCAGTAGAGGTGTTTGTGCTGCCGCACCAGATTGCCTCCCTTATGTGAGGAGGAGCAAATGCTGGCCCCTGTAGAAATGATGAGTTATGTCCCAGAGGAATTCCAAGAAGAGATGATGATGCTACTGCTCCTCCCACAGCCCGAACTAGCTCTCCCTGACAAAGGGTAAAAAGTTTCAATAATCCTTATGTCATGTTTTGTCCTGTTGAAATCTAGTTTCCAAAGCAATTTTACAAATGAAATAGAACTAGAAACAATGCAAAGCTGGAATGGGCATTCCATCCTAGCCTATTCCATTGTACCAAACATGCTTTGTTGGGAAATGAGCCCAACAATATTTATACTGAGCTAGCTATCTAACAGAAATTTGGTGAGTACAAACAAAAAAATGATACATAAATTGAGGAGTGCTCACAACAAGTATTATGACTATGGACGCCTTTCATGTCAAATAACTGGAAGATGTTCAGCAATGTAGTGAGAAAGCAAAATGGGTAGAAAAAAGAAGGATGACATGGACACATAGAACCATTGCCACAATTACCAAAAGATGATGTTCAGATTGAAGGCAAGTGCTAACCCTACCAGAGACAACCAAAATAAAAATGCATTGATGGAAGAGCTGCAATCAAATTCATATTCCTGAACCAAACCACTGTAGATCAAATGTCATCCAGGCATGACAGAATTACATAAGACGAGAATATAAGCTCATCCTGCGCTCAATATAATGAGGCTGCATAATCATAAAATCCGTTGGTCTATTCACAAGATTCTCACTTGTCAAAGAGATATAAAGCATTTTAGTTCACATTGTTGGCCAGACATTGGTTGAATAAGATTTTGATAAGACACATCTATGATAGTTCAGACATGAAATTTCAAATCAATGGCATAATCGTGTCAGAAAGCCACAATCATACATTTTTCTGATGCAGAATTCATTCATCTCCATGAGGTGTAAAATAAGACATCATTTAAATGCAAATGACATGCCGTGTTCAATGCATGGTGGCAAATATAACAGACACAAGGCACAAAACAGGATGGTGCTAAATGAAATTGAGATATACCTTAAGCTTTGCCCTCTCACGAATAAGAGTAAGGGAAGCTTCTATAACACGCTTTTGGCCCTTTTCTATCAATTCAATTGGAACATTTGCAGCACTTAGATTGTGCAGGTAACGGATTCCCATCCTCCCAACATTCCTCATGTCTGTGAACTTCAGGAGGAAAAAAAAATGCTTTACTGATTCTATACGTTTAAAACTGATGCAGGTGAAAAAAGTTAGCACAGTGACAAATATCAGGTACAAATATAGCAGAAGAAGAAAACACTGCATTACTACAATGTTGTGCAACATAATGATATTACTATTACTATTCTATTTGATATGAGTCAAGTGTTCTGGATAGGAGAATTAACCAATGTTGTATTAGCACCTTATTTTTTACATTTCAAGTTCAAAGACACAAACACAAAAAAAAAAATATCCAACCACAATATTCATGTTCAAGTTTCTTTTTTTTTTTTTTTTAGGGATTGTTCACCTAACCACAATAATTGGGATAAGCGCATGTTCAGTTGTGCTTATTTACTCGTGTTCAGAGATCAAAGCTGAAACTAAAACAGAATTATACATTTGAAAATAACCACACCAAGACAAACAGACGGAGAAAAAAAAAACTAAAAGAAATTTATCTACATTCAACTAATTTACCAAATTTTAGGTGTATTGCAACGATGTGTTTTGAAAGAATCCCCAAACTAATAACTATTATCTTTTCACATCATGTTTATATAATTCATATGTACTGGTTCTATATTACTAAAAATTCAATACATCCTAGATGTAAATGTCATTGAACAAATCTCCAAAAATTGATATTCTCTACTCGCTTAACATGCATCCCTCCTTAGCTAAAATGACCCCCTGCCACTGAAAACTGCCCTATGTTGTACCAAGCTAGATTATTGCACCCTAGCGACATTTCAATTCCCACAAAACTGGTTATGATCTTCACTACAAGCGACACCATGATCATATAAATGCCGACCTACCAAAGGTTACAGCTAGAGGACAACTTATTGGATGATTACATGTTGAAAACTTTCTCAGTTAAAACAAACTCTCTAAGGCTTCCCTTGGCTCCTGAGGAACTAGAGCATTAGTTTCAAAAACAAAAAATAAAGAAAGAAAGAAAAGTTCCCGCCTCAGACTCTCTTGTTTTACTTTCCACCTTTAAGTTTACTACTCAAGCAAGCTTTGTACTTGACTGAGACCGAGAAGTCAAACCTTTCGTTTTCGTAGAAATGAAATAGGGGAAGATGTTTCATTCCCATCAAATTAAAGAATAACTTATTAAGACCATCTCCAACGCTTTAGCAAATTTGATATCAAATTCAAATTTTGATGAAAACGGTACTATTCATGGCTCCAACCGTTCACCAAACCTGATACCAAAATGAGATTTCATCAAAACTTTCATCAGATCGACGACGAAGTAATGAATTCATCAAAACACTGTTCTTGACCGTTGGAAAGAGGAGCCGGTTGACCAACCGGTCAACCAGTGAAAGGTTCAAACAGTTCAAGGAAAAGAAGTTCAAACTGTTTAAAAAAAAAAAAAAAAATTTGCCTAACGATTCGACGCCGGCGATTCACCGATCGATCGGAAAAAGTTCAAAAAAAAAATTTTTGGCCTAACCGGTCAACTGGCTGGTCGACCACCCGGTTGTCCCGGGACACATTTGGTGAAAGGTGAACCGTTGGAGCATCTGTTAAAAAATTTGGTGAAATGGGTCATTTTTTACTCAAATTTGATGAAAAATTTGAGTCACCGTTGGAGATGCTCTAAGAAGACAATTATGATCACCATCATTAACAGAGTCAAAGATAGCATTGCAGGGACAAATTGGAAAAAAGTGGGGCAAGGAGTATTGTGACTTATAATTATAAAAGAAAATAAAATTTAATAAAAGGGCCAAAAATAAGAAAAATAGGAGAAAGCAATCAAGAAAACAGAAACAAATGATTCAAGATACAGATAATAAGGTTAATATATATAGTTAGTAACAGTTATAGAGAAACAAGTATAATTTAAAACGGCCCGCTCTTGGGTTTTGCTATGATAAAACAAATATATTTTTCCCCCTCATTTTATCCATCATTCTTTACTAAAACAGCCGAATTTTAACCAAAAAGTGTCTCTTCACTTAAAATCACTCTTGGGTTTTGCTATGATAAAACAAATATATTTTTCCCCCTCAGTTTATCCATCATTCTTTACTAAAACAGCTGAATTTTAACCAAAACGTGTCTCTTCACAATTGTACTAGACAAAGCTAGACGATCAGAGATTACTGTGCTACTCCTGGGATCTAATTCCTCGGTTAATCAAACAAAGTCGTACACAAAGGTTGTGTTTGTTTGGACGGACTGGATAAGGAGAGATTGTAATCCATCGGACTATTAGTCCTGGAATACATTGTCTCCCGACGATTTGGTTAGATTGGATTTGTATCCTACGTTTGTTTAGTTATGGGATTAAATGTCTGGATTGAACTATTTTTAGTAAATTTAATATTTGTTTGGGATATTATACAAAATGATAAATGCTCAAATAACTATTTTATCCTTTTCAATTATTTACTAAGTAATAGCCTATGAAGCACAGGTATGGAGTGCTTGAATGCGATCTGAATGCGTCGATATGGTAAAATTAAAAAAAAAAAAAAATAGGGTACGGGTACGGCTTGGTGCACTTGTAAAAAAATATTTATTTTTAATTTAGAGTAATGCAAAAAATAATTAAATGGTTTAATTTGTTAAGGTCCAACCTATAATTAACATTTAATGCCAAAAGGAAAAGTATAAATCAAAATTAAATGTCAATATATTAAACAACTTACAAACCATAGTTTAATTTTAAAATCATGTTAAGCATAAAACAAAAACTAAAAAAGAAATCTAGTGAAATGAGTTTTATCTCTGTAGTAAAAGGAAAATATTGTTTCAATTGAGGTATGGTACAGCTTGAATATATACTAGGTACGTCAAAAATTAAGAAAAAAAAACTTGGGTACGTGTTTCGTGTACTCGATACGTATGTAGAAGTACCATACAGTGCGATGCGGTAAGTATCCGATCTGACGACACATGTTTTTCGAAGTACCCATGCTTTATAGGTAATAACAATATTAAACATAGCTTTAATATTTTAATTAATTTTAACTAGATTAAAAAAAAATTATATTATTTTATTTTTTGCACAATTAAATAAATTTATTTTTAAAAAATTAAATAAATTAAATAAAAATAAAAATATATGTTACTTTTTAATTAAAATTTTAAATAAATTTATTTTAAATAATAATAATAATTAAATAATGAAATAAAATAAAACATCTATTAAAATTTAAATAATGAAATTAAATAAAATATAAACAAAATTTTAAAATAAAATATCAATTAAATATCTATAAAAAAATATTTTAAAAAATTAAATAAATAAAACAAAAATTAAAATTAAATAAAATTATTTTATTTTTAAATTGAGACATTTAAATTTTTTTAAATATAATACATAATTAAATACTAAAGGACAAAATATAATTTCATTAGCTAATCCCATAGGATGAGTTATTCCATAGTTTCTATTCCACCCCCTATGATAGGATAGTCCCACAAATATGAGACTAATAGTCGGGGAAACTATTAATCCGGAACAAAACTTTTGAAATAAACAATAAACTATTAATCTGGTGGGACTAATAGTTCAATCCCATAACCTAATAATTTAAAACAAACACACCCAAAATGAGCATCTATCATAATCCCGAAAACCCAATTATGATCTTTAGTAAAAAACACAACCAAACCCAATAAAATTCATATCTCTCAAAAACTTTCACTAGTTAACCAAATTTGCTTATGAGTCACATAACCCATTTGGGTCCCGACTCCGAAACCCAAAGGAAACGAAAAGGAATCAAAGAAAAACACTTTTAATCTATGTTCCCTTGTTTCATTTCTAGCCAAGAAAACAAAACAACTCATCTCTCAAAGTCTTGCAATTACTTTAAGGGCATGTTTGATTGGGTGGATTAGAGCATGGGATTGAGATTATTAATCCGTGACCCCAATTATTCTATGTTTGTTTTAATATTTTAGTTTAGGATTATTAATCCAATGAATAATTAATTCAATAAATTTGTAGGATTATTAGTAATGGGGTAGGGGTAGGATTATTAATCCAATAGATATTAATCCAATTGGATAGTAAATACTACACTAATTTAATAGGATTATTAATACTTCACTATTAGTCTTGTGAATCAAACATCATGATCTAACTGACTTAACCCTATAAGAAAAAAGGGAAAGAAATGAAATGATTTTGCATATGTAAGAAATAAAAGAAAATAAATTATTATGGTTTCTGTTCTTTTTATTTGGTTAGAATTCATAAGAAAAAATAAAATAAATTATTTTATATTACATTATCAAAATAATCTTTTTATATTTTTTATCATTTTATTTCTTTTATTTTTATACGGATAAAATTGATATTATAAATTTTTTTTTTTTTTTTCTCTCAATCTCTCCATTTTGGAAAGATTGAAAATGAAAGTTATAAGATCAATGTGTTTATCTCAATTTCTCCCTATTTAAATTATCTAAACAAGTAAGAGAAATACATATCCTTTATTTCTTTTTCTTTTTTTTTTTTACTCCAAATCACTCCGTCCAAACATCACGTAAATCAAATGCTCTGTTTTTCTTAGAAATGAAACCCATCATATATTCTTTCTTTTTTTTCTTGGTCTAGTACTCAATTTTATCGGCAACCAAACAGAAGATAGTAGCAGTAAAATAAATTTTCAAAAAATAATCAGAAAGATGTGGTGAAGCATTCTTACCAAAGAGAGAAACAGAGGAATCACAGAGCTTCAGTGAGAGAAATGAATGGAGCGATGAAGAGTAGTGAGAGGCTTGGCTTGGTGTATATATAATAAAAAGAAGAAGAGGGAGAAAGCTGCCATTTTTTATTTTTTTAACTTTTTATAAGAGAAATAATGTAATAATTATGAGTTAAATGTGATGTTTTACCTTATTAACTTAAAATATTTATTTTATCAGGCTAAAATATTTAGTTTATCTTTTTAACTAAAATAGTCCTAAATCCAACTCAACTCATCTTCCCAAACAGAGACTAAGGATTGGTTTGGCATGTTCTAAATAAGTTAAAAAGTCACTATCTTATTTAAGGCCTTGTTTGGGAAGACTAAATAAGTGCACTTTTTGTTTTTTAGACAAAAAAATTGAGGTTGAAAATATGGATGTTTGGGTTAACTTTTTTACTTTTCATGGAAAAATGTGTAATAAAAAATTGTGAAAATTAGTTTTTAGAGGAAAATTTGAATTGGGAGTTGTGCAGCCGTAATTGTTGACTTTTGGTGAATAGTGTTAACTTTTTAACTTTTTGAGTAACTTTTTGACTTTTTGGATTATTTGGGAGTACCCAAACTTGGCCTAAGTCACATCATCTTATTTAAATCACATCACCTCTCTAACACATCACATCAAATCCAACCCAAACCCAATTCAAATTCACCAATAAGTCAAAAAGTGCACTTTTTTAATACATCCCAAACCAACCCTAAATAAAAGAGATACAATTATTAAAAAGTAATGCGATAATAATTGGATGTGTTTTTCTTGATTGGGACACTGCTGAAAATAATATTTTTTATATATTTTTAAGAAACATTTTACATATTAATTTTTTAAGTTTATATTTTGGGAAATTTACCTATAAGTCCTAATTTTTAAAAAGTTGAATTATTTAGTCTTAAAAGTTTTCTTATGCTCCATTTAGTCCCATTTGCACATCAATCTAATGTTCAAAACATTAATCTGATATTCGAAACATTAATTTGATGTTTGAAATCTAATGTTCGAAACATTAATCTGATGTTTGAAACATTGTAATGGGACCTTTCAGTCTATAAGAAAACTTTTAGGATTAAATAGTGTATAAATTATTAATTTAAGATTTATTGGTGCATCTCCCTATAATTTTTAACATATTAATTTAATTACATTTTAGATCAATTCTTAATTATTGTTTATTTTTTATTTTATTTAATTATATTTTAAATCAATTCTTGATTATATTTTATATTTCAGATCAATTTTTAATTATATTTTAATCAGTTTTATTTTATTTTAATTAACATATTAATCTTATTTTAGGTTTGGTGAAAATGAGGGTAAAATTATCATTTTATTATATTAATTTTATTCTAATTTTTCAGAAAACAAAACCACTTTAAAAGATGTTGTGTATAATACAGTTCCGGTTAGTTTTGATAATAATAAAAAAATTCTAACATTAGCATATTAGTCCAAAACTAATGGGAGTTTTCTGATTATATTTGAATGATAAAGGGTAAAGTGTTCCAACTCCGCAAACCAAAATGAGTAAAATGAATTTAACCATTTTAATTATTAATATTTATAATCTTGTCAACTCCTTGTAATTTTATTTTTATTTTTTTGATAATCACTGGTACGTTATTTCACCTAAAATAAAGGGTAAACTACCAATAGGTCCTACTTTGGAGGCTTATTACCCAATAGGTCCTACTTTGGAGATTTATTACCCATTAAGTCCTATTGATAAATTTATTAAGTGATAAAGATAAATTTATCAGTCTTTTATTTTTATGAATAAATTTATAGTGATTTATCAGTCTCTTTGTTTTTATGAATAAATTTTTAGTGATAAATTTATCACTCTCTTATTTTTATAGTGTTAAATTTATTAGTTAGGACCTGTAAGTAAATAAGTCTAGTTAATAGGACTAATTGGTAAGTACCCCTAAAATAAACTCAATATATTTTAAAAAACTCAAAATCAAACCTAGTGAAAATTTATTTTTAATTGTTTGGAATGATTTAAATAAATATACTTTTTGAATTTTATAAAAAGATGTAGAATATAATAAAATAATAATATGATTTAAATAAAAAATAATATAACTCAAATAAAATTTTAAAAATATTAAAATAGACATACCAAACAACCTTTTAAAAAATATCTTTAAAAGAGAAGGAAAATTTTAACGGAGGGAGAATAGGCAATTTTTTGGTGTATAAGAAAGGACAGTTGCTATTCGTAACTCGAAACTTACATGGCTCGGATGGCCCAAGTTCTATATGCACCCCCATATCTTTGTACACCTCCATTTATTTGTACAACCCATCTCAGTTTTAACCCACACATTTCATTTGAAATATATTTTTAAAAAAAAGAAAAACGAGTAAAGAGAGAGAGAGAGAGACCCATATTCTTTCTCTCATTTCATTTTGATTTGTCTTTGAACTTAGGTTTTTGACAACAAAAAATAAAAACAAGAAAAACAAAAATGGTAAATGGTGAATCAAATAAGGAAGAGATCATCATCGGCGGCGAGCGAAGGTGAAAGAGTTGAATGAGTGGCTACCAGTGACAGCTTCAAGGAATGGAAAGTAGTTAAAGGTGAGCAACAGATATACCGATCCGCCAAAACCGGCTGAATCGAACCGATCCGCTGCATTTTGGACGGATGCATGATCTGCTAGAAGCGGCGATTCTGGATTGATTTTCTCCAATCCGCAATCTGGCGAAGCAGATGGCGGTTGAGATTTCTTTAGCCCGCAATGCCAAACCACGAGCACCGTAGTAATTTATAAGACTTTGTGCTTTCGGTTTGTTTAAATATTACATTTGTGTTTTCAATTAAAAAGAATTTAAATATTACATCGAAAAAAAAATTCAACTTGAATATCTTTTTTGAATTGAAAAAAATAAACGTATTATTTATCTATATATTTTTGTTTTAAATCTATCTCTAAAAATAATAAATAGAAAATATGATATATGTTGATTGATTTTTGTTTTCAAAAACAGATATAGATGTAATAATACAGAGACATACAATATCTACTACTGCTCTGTTTATGATTTTGGTGGTTTGAATTGTTTTTATATTTTAAGAACCACATATTATAATACTTAATGTGGATGAGGCATACTGTGATTGTGATATTCTAAACTTTCAAATTTTCTTTCTTTGGATAAAGCATGCAGTGATTATAATATTTTTTTAAGTCATTGGCTGTAATACTTTCTTCTCTTTTTTTTTTTTGAGGAAGTGCGCAAGTTGAATTATTTTGAAAATTTATAAAATTTTAAACCGCCAAACCGATTTGCATCCATCCGCCAAACCGCCAATCCACTCAATTCACATCCGCTGGATTGGCAGACGGATGTGGATTGATTTCCTCAAATCCGCCAATCTGGCGGATTGGAGATTCCGTGACCGCAATCGACCCGCGCCCACCCCTAGAAATAGTGGTACTCTACTTTTCACAATGTCACTGTCACGAAAGGAAAGCAAAATTGAAGGCAAATTCAAAACCGAGGACAACAAACACATCACAAATTGAAGGTGAATCCCAAACCATAACATAAATTGAAAGCAAAATTCAACCCCAAACAATCACAATCGTCTAATTTCTATAGAAATTGAACCCCAAATAGTCACAATCGATTTTAGGGTTACTTCATATTCCTTTTCCTCTGGTAGATAATGACGATTAGGCTATTGCGGTAGGTCATGAGTTGTTCAAATTTGTAAATCGTCGTCCGTCATTCTCTTCCTCAGTCTATTGTTCTCCTCTATCAATCTGTTGTTTTCAGTCGAGATAAGGGAGATGATAAAATGGGAGGGATAAGGGAACACAGATGTAGGGAATGAGAGGGATGAGTGTTTTTTACTTAAGAGATAACACATGAAAGAGAGATGAGGAAACGGTTTTAAAAAATTAAATATTAAAATAATATAAATATATATATTTTTAAATTCATTAACAATACAAAATATACAATTATGAAAATTAATATTTTTAAAAAAATGTATTATGACAATTAATATTTTAAAAAAAATGTATTATTAAAGAATGATTTTAAAAAATTAGTACTTTTAAAGTATAATAATTATATTATTAAAAAAAATTAAATTATTTAAAAAAATTATTACTTTAAAACGAATGGAGTATTATTAGTTGGTGTTGTTCTTCGTTGGCCTTTGTTAGCCAGTCCAGAGACATCTGACCAGGCAAGCAACCAAAACACTATGCTCACCTATGCTATGGTCCTGCTCCTACGCACTCATTTTTTTTTGAAAAAAGTTTCATACCTCGAATCTTTTGGCTCAAAAATGAATTAATTAGGATCTCTCCTTACAATTTTTTACTTATATTTTTTACTTGCAAGCCTATTAGGCCCACTTTTAAACTCAATTTTAATAATTCGAACTGTTTATATTTTAAAATTTATTCAGTATATCATACATGTAAAAAATTAAATTGATCGGATATAAGAAAGTATATGTTCGGAAAACTGTTTAAATTCTTTAAAAAAATAGTTTTTAGTTCAAGTTTTTCAAATACATACTTTCAGATATCCGATCAATTTAATTTATAATATCTTGAACAAATCTTAAAATATGAGCGATTCGAATATCAAAATTGAGCCTAAAAGGGCCCGATAACTTATAAGTAGGAAATGTAAAGAGGAATCTCTGTTACTCAAAATGGCCCAAAAAGCACTAATTTTGAGATAATAAAAAATGAAATAAAATACTAACATTTTAAAACAGTGGTAATAATAACTTTGACAAGGTCTATTTTGCAGAGATAGTTAAAAGTCAAAAGTGAGTTTTTAATTTATTTTGAATCACATCTTCTTTTTATTTTTTGTATTTTTTTAAAAATAAAAATTAATTAAAAAATAGAAAAATTACTCATAAATTTCATTTGGAAAAAAGTTATTCCATTTAGTCCTAGAAGTTTTCTTTCAAACCAAATAATTCTTTTTATTTTGGATATGTTGTATTTTCTTAATTTTTGGGTTTGAAAGTTTACTTGTTTGCCATTTGTGTGTGATTTTGTTTGGATTTTTTTTTCGTAATGTTGGGTGTGCGTAAGTAAGGTAGGTTTTCGTTTCTATTTTAATTTTTTTGTAGAGATTTAATAGAATGATTTGTGGGTGGATGATATTATTCTGTTTGTGGTGTTATTGGTGTGGTATTTGTTCATTTTTGTGATGTTTGCCCCTATTGTAACATTGACATTAATTAACATCCAAACGTAACACTAATAATGTAACACATAAAAAGAATTCTTATTGTACTTTTTCCAAACGTAACACTCCAATATAACATTAAAAAAAAAAATTTCTTAGTGTAACACTCTAAAGTAATATACAATTTTTTTTTATTGTAACACACAAAAAAAACTCCTTAGTATTTTTTTTTCAAACGTGATACTCTAATACAACACATTAAAAACTCCTTAATGTAACACTCTAATATAACACATAAAAACTCCTTAGTGTAACACTTTAATGCAACATACAAAAAAATCTCTTGATGTATTTTTTCCAAATGTAACACTCTAATATAATACTCTAAAAAAAATTTCTTAGTGTAGTATTCTAATGTAACATACAAAAACTTCTTAGTATAATATTCTAATGTAACACATAAAAAAAAAATTCCGTAGTGTACTTTTTCCAAACGTAACACTTCAATATAACATTTCAAAATTTTTTTTTAGTATAACACTTTAATGTAATACCAAAAAAACTCTTTGGTGTACTTAATCCATCTGATTAATTAAGGTTTGGGGAATGAGTTGCCTTTTTAATTATTTAATTTGAGATTAAAAAGTCGTGTTTAGAAATGATTTTTTGATTTTTTTAACTTTTTATGAGAAAAATAATGTAATGATTATGAGTTAGATGTGATATTTTATCTTATTAGATTAAAAAACTTATTTTGTTTTTTATAACTAAAATAATTTTAAATCCAACCCAACCCAACCCATCTTCCCAAACAGAGGCTAAATAAAAGAGATATAATTAGAGAGATTAAAAAATAATGTGATAATAATTGGATGTGTTTTTCTTGACTGGGACACTGCTGAAAAAAATATATTTTTATATATTTTTAAGAGAGTTTTTACCCATTCTCCAATATTAAATAATAAGTATTTGCCTTTAGCTTATTAGCAATAAAAAAAGTTATACAAAACAATTGATACAAACTTTTAAAATAAAGGGAGATTACCATTTAGTGGTAATGTTAAAAAATTATTACACCTTAATGATAAAGTTTATAATTTCTAACATATTAATTTAATTACATTTTTGATCAATTCTTAATTATTGTTTATTTTTTTATTTTATTTAATTATATTTTAAACCAATTCTTGATTATGTTTATATTTTAGATCAATTTTTAATTATATTTTAATCATTTTTATTTTATTTTAATTAACATATTAATCTTATTGTAGGTTTGGTGAAAATGAGGGTAAAATTATCATTTTATTGTATTAATTTTATTCTAATTTTTTAAAAAACAAAACCACTTTAAAAGATGTTGGGTATAATACACCTCCGGTTAGTTTTGATAAAAAAATATACCAGTAGCATCTTAGTCCAAAACTAATGGAAGTTTTTTTTATTATATTTGAATGGTAAAGGGTAAAGTGTTCCAACTCGGCAAACCAAAAAGAGTAAAATGAATTTAACCATTTTAATTATTAATATTTATAGTCTTTATCAACTTCTTGTAATTTTTTTTTTTTTTTTTTTGACATCACTGGTAAGTTATTTCACCTAAAATAAACTAAATATATTTTAAAAAACTCAAAATCAAACCTAGTGAAAATTTATTTTTAGTTGTTTTGAATGATTTAAATAAATATAATTTTTTAATTTTATAAAAAAATATAGAATATAATAAAAAATAATATAACTCAAATAAAATTTAAAATATATTAAAATAGCATGTACCAAACAAGCTTTTAAAAAAAATATTTTTAAAAGAGAGCAAATTTTAAACGAGGGAGAATAGGCAATTTTTTGGTATATAAAGAAGGAGTGCGTAGGGGCAGGACCATAGCATAAGTGAGCATAATGATTTGCTATTTTATAAAAAGATGTAGAATATAATAAAAAAATAATATAATTTAAACAATAAAAGAGGTGATACACTAATAAATCTTAAAATGAGAACTTATAATCCGTTTAATCCTGAGTTTTATTTCATAAACCATTAAGTCCCATTATAATATATTTTACATATATAGACAATAAGTAATTTGGGTGTGTGTGGAATGTTAAGGGATATTTAAGGCATTTCAACCGGATGAATTTACAAAATTGGGGTTTTATTAATGTAAGCTTTTGAATTTTACGGTGAAGAATTTGGAAAGATTGTGGACTCTTGTGTGACATTGGGTAATGACAATGTGTGTTCGGAATCAACGTGGAAATGATATTTTTTGGTATTAATTTGGCATTACTTAGGAATTTATGTTGCTCAACCATACATCGCCACAACGTAACATCGAAAACGTATATTTATAATTAAAACACACCTGCAACAAACCACAAACCACATCAAGCAAACGATGGCACTAAAACACCAAATTTATACCAGTAATAACAACATATCCGCATGCCAATTGAAATTAAAAAAATATCACCTATTTTCCGTGTGTAACGTGACGTAACATATATTCCGGATAAAAATACACCGAAACACCAGTTTGACATGGTCGATCCGTGCATAATAATTGTCTCACAATAACATGATACACCGTCTGTGCTGTGGAAGTATCCATTTGCATTACAAATCATACAGTAAAACCACCACCACATACCACTGAAAAAAACAACATTCACTGACCATTGCCACCAGTAACGAACTTGAAAAAAAATCAAACCATTACAAACAAAAACAACGCCATAACACACTAACATCACGAATAAACCAATAGAAACCGTTAACTCCCAAAAAACAAATGACTCACCTATTGATTGGCAACACAACACTCCAAACAAAGCACCTGTCAAAATGAAAAAAACACAACACACCAAAAACAACTTACTACTATCTCTGCCTTAAACAAAAGGTAACGTTAACCAATACAAGCATATTGGGAAACGCCAAACACAATCCATATCCATTACAAATTGATTTGCCGAAAATATGGAAAAACATCAGAAAAGAAAACACAAAAGGATAATCATGTAAACTTCAATTTCATCAAAATTATCCAAATATGACTTTTCAAAAACATAGGACTAATTGGTCCATAAAAAACTCTTAACATGAAACAACTTTCCCTAATATAGAATTTTTGAGTAAATTTTTCAAAATAATATAACCCAAATAAAATTTTAAAAATATTAAAATATATTAAAATAGCGCATACAAAACAACCTTTTAAAAAAAATATCTTTAAAAGAGAAGGCAAATTTTAAACGAGGGAGAATAGGCAATTTGTTGGTATATAAAAAAGGAGTGCGTAGGGGCGGGACCACAGCATAATTGAGCATAGCGATTTGGTTGCTTGCCTGGTTAGATAAGATGTCTCTGGACTAGGTTAACACAGGCCGACGAAGAACAACATCCGGTTGTTTAGGATGCTTTTAAATAAGTATATTTTTTAATTTTTTATAAAAGATTATGTAAATAAATAGAAAGGTGATATAATGATAAAAAATAAATTATTTAGGGAATGTCAAAACACCCCTAATAATATTCCATTCGCTTAAAAATAAGAATTTTTTTAAAGAATTTAATTTTTTTAATAGTATAATTATTGTATTTTAAAAATATTAATTTTTTAAAATTATTTTTTAATAATACATTTTTTTAAAAATATTAATTGTCATAATTGAACTTTTTGTATTGTTAATGTATTTAAAGAAAGATAAAATAGAAAAATTTATATAATTTTAATCTTTAATTTTTTAAAACGGATTAATATTTTAAGATAATAAAAAATAAAATAAAATACTAATATTTTAAAACGGTGGGAATAATAACCTTTGACAAAAGTCTCTTTTGCAAAGATACTTAAAACTCAAAAGTTAACTTTTAATTTATTTTGAATCATATTATCTCTTTATTTTTTTTTTTACATATTTTTTAAAAAAATAAAAAAATCAACTAAAAATATCAATTTTTAATCAATTTTTTAAAATAATTCAAAATTGTAAAAAGCAATGTCACGTGCTTTTAATTAAGATGTAGAACGTACGTGGCTTGGTTGTGGCGTAAGTTTATGCCGTACTCAAATAATTCAAAATTATAAAAAGTAACGTCACGTGCATTTAAACTTTAGTTTGGCATAATTTAAAAAAGTTAAAAAGTCACTATTTTATTTAAGTCACATTACCTTTCTATTATATCTTCAAACTCAATTCATACCCAACTTATATTTTATAAAAAATTAAAAAATACACTTATCTATACTATATATTAAGCAAAAGGGAGTTTTTAACTCAAAGCCTTGTGGGAGTTCCAATCTTCTAATCCTAATTTTTTAATTTTTTGATTTAAAAAAAAAAAAACTCAGCATTTATTGACTTTTCCCAACCCACAATCCCTTTTGACTTCTCTCATAATTATTACAACATTCTTTTCAATTTCTCTCATAAACTATAGTTACACACAAAAATAAAAAATAAAAAAAAATAAGAATTTAACTATAGATCTCAAAAAGATATAACATCTAAATTTGAATTATGATTTAATAATATAATTGTATATATATTTTTAATGTATGTCTATCAAAATTTTAAATCACTTAATGGGACAAATTAATCAAATTTTCAAAATTATTGATTTTTAATTTACAAAATATATTAAAAAAATTTATTAATTGATTTATTTATTTATTTAATAACAAAAATATTTCATAATCTCTCCCTCCTAATCTCTCTCACAAATTTTTTTAAAAAAATATTAAAAAAAACCTCAGCATTTATTGACTTCTCCCAACCCACAATCTCTTTTGACTTCTCATAATTATTGCAACATGCTTTTCAATTTCTCCCATAAACTATGATTACACATAAAAATGAAAAATAAAAAAGATAAGAATTTAGCTATAGATCTCAAAAAGATATAACATCTAAATTTAAATTATGATTTAATAATATAATTATGTATTTTTTTTATGTATATCTATCAAAATTTTAAATTAGTTAATGGGACAAATTAATCAATTTTTCAAAATTATTAATTTTTAATTTACAAAATAGATTAAAAAAACTATTGACTGATTTATTTATTTAATAACAAAAATATTTCATAATCTCTCCCTCCTAATCTCTATCACAAATTTTCAAAAAAAAAATATTAAAACTTGCATTCATTTTCTCTTCCCAAAAAAATCAGATAATATTTTCTATTAATGTTGTAGATATCTACCTATATTTTATATATTATATTATAACATAACCAAAAAAATTTTAAAAAAAAATCTTTAAAGTTTAGATAAACTTTAAATCAATAAAACTCACATGTCTATCACATATCTAACTCACATCATAACTTACCTAAATAATAATAATTAAAAACAAATAGAAACCACAGATAAATTAAATTAAAAAAAAAAAAAAAGATATCCACAACTCCATCTTAAATAAATTGAAAAAAAAAATACCCGAATGAAAACCACACAAAAATAAAAATAAAAATAAAAAGATATATCTATCTATCTATCTATTTATATCTATACTATATATTAAGCAAAATGAGGTTTTTAACTCCCAAGGCCTATGGAAGCTTCAATATCCCAATCTGAATTTTTAAAATTTTTCATTTAAAAAAACAAAAAAAAAAACTCAGTATTTATTAATTTGGTCAAAATCCCCTGATTAGCATTTATTAACTTTTTTCAATCCATATATCTTTTCACATGCCTGTAATTAGTAATTTGGTCAAAATTTTTTGATTAGCATTTAAAATTCCCTTATATAAATAATTATAGATACAATTCGTGTATAGTTACTGCAGTACCCTTTTTAATTTTTTCCATACACTATGATTAGTGATAAAAAAAAAATCTTAAAAAACATAATTTATATATTAAAAAAATTCTAAAATAAATATAAATATTTATAATTATTCCGTGCATAGCACGGATGATAGGGTGATTTTAATTTATTCCAAAGAACCCTTAATTGAGATGTAAACGTGCATTGATGCAGAAGGTACGTGGTTTGGTTTTATCTGTTTCAATAATGATTCATCCTATTAAAAACACTATCACTACTAGTACTAATGCATTAAAAAAGTAAAAAAAAAAATAAAAAATATAACTTCAAGACCAAAATATCGCGTCATTCTTGTGAAGCACTCCATGGCCTAATTAGTGGGAAGCTTTAATTAGTGTTCAACCATTTCATTTTTCTATCTGTTTATCCCGTGGGTCTGTTTGTGCCGCTTCGATTATTACGCCTTCTGGCACGCACCCCTATGTCTCACACTTCATTCAGGAATTTTTCATGAATAATTCGCTCCTTTTTTTTTTTTTTTTTTTTAATGAATAATTTTATTTATGGAAGGAGTCAATTAAATGATTATTTGAGAAGTACTAAATTAATATAATTTTTAATTTTTTATAAAAAAATATAAAATATGAATTGAATTTAAAAGAATGTGATTTAAATAAAATAATTGAACCGAAATAAGATAATATGCTAAAATAACACGTACTATTTCAACATATATCAAACAACCACTAAACATATTTCCCCTAAGGTTGCCGACAAGCATATGGATTTTTCCGGAATTTTATGAAATTACACTAATATTTCTATTTCAGATATATTGATCTATTTTGATAATTTAATTAAAAGTTAAAAACTTAATTTTTTGACTTTTTCTTTGTCACATTACTTTTTTATTTTTGTACGCGTTTTAAAAAAAGGATAAATTATAAATACTTATTTTGTAAATAATTTTTTGATTATTTTAATTTGGCGTTAAAAAGTCTCGTTTGGAAATGATTTTTTTAGTTTCTTGAATTTTTATAAGAGAAAAAATATAATGGTTATGAGTTAGATATGATATTTTGGTATTGTTTGAGAAGTAGGTTGGCTTTTTGGCTTATTGATTTTTTTGAATATTTTAGTTTTGGGCTAAAAAGTCTGATTTAGGAAGGACTTTTTGATTTTTTTTTGACTTTTTGACTTTTTGGTAAGGTGTCATCATGTTAAATTACCAAACTGCCCTTCAAGTAATTTGACTATTTCAAGTCCTTGGCTGATTAGGTCCACGTCAGAGTCAGCGTCATTGCGTTTTTTTGTTTTTTTTCAGGCGTCTTTTTATCTTTTTTTTTTAAATTTATGTTTTTGTATCTTTTTATGGTTTTTTTTTTTGCAATTTATGTTTTTGTCTTTTTTTTTTTTTTGGTACATTATCCTGTTCTTTTTTTTAATTTACGTTTTTGTCAATTTTTTTTATTGATATATATTAATTTGTTTTTATTTTTAGAAAATGAGTTTTCATGTGTTGTATTTATTTTTAAATTACGTGACAAATGGTAAATTATGTTTTTTTTTTATTTGTTATTTTTTTGGGTGAGACCTATTTTTGTGGTTCTTTTTTTTAAATTTACGTTTTTGTCATTTCTTTTTTATTTGTATAAATTAATTTATTTTCATTTTTAAAAAATTGGTTTTCATGTGTTTCATTTTTTTTCCAAATTATGTGGCAAATGGTTATTTCTGTTTTCCTTTTGTTTTTTTGTTGGATGAGGCTTATTTGTGTGGTTTTGTTATTTTTTTCATTTACGCTTTTGTCAATTTATTTTTATTTGTATATATTAATTTGTTTTTAGTTTTCAAAATTGGTTTTCCATGTGTGGGTTTTATTTTTAAATTATGTGGCAACTGCGAATTTATGTTTGTAATATTTTTTTTGACTTGTTTGTATTTATTGGAAAAACGTTACGACCATGTAATTTATTTAAAATGATGTCAAAAATCATAATGTACTGTCGTGGCACATGATAATTTTTCATGTCTCTTTTGGCGTTTGTTGTTTTAAATTGATGTTTTTATGTTTTTAACGGACGTGACAGATGATAAATTTTGAATTTGTTTTTTTTTTTATTCATCCTATTTTTTGGATCTTGGTTTTTTTTTTCGAAAAGGATTTTTCTGTTGTTTTTAGTTTGTCAAAGTTAGCCACGTCATCAACTGAAAGGGATTATATTCCCGTGTAAACACATACATATTGTACATGATAATATATTTGAATATTGTTTGTTCCACGTGCGTTACCAATGTTACAACCCTACGAATATTACATGGACTATTATATATTTCATAACGTTCCGTTATTACGCAAGTACACTAACTTGTCGCGTATGCGAAAGCGCACCAATGCCATATGCGGGTCCTCATCCCCAACCATTAAACCATCCTCGTCATGTTCAACTCGTGGTATGACATTTACTATTGTCATAGCCTCCTTCTCGTCGCAGATTGGATGAACAGTTGTTGGATTACCTGTATTTCGCCATATATAATTATGTAATGCCATTGACGCACCTACTAACTGAACTTGCACATTTGCAAAGTCATACCGAGGCATGTCTCGAATAAACCCCCATCGATTTTTCCAGGCATCGAAAGTGCATTCCACCATACTGCGTAACGACGAGTGAACTTTGTTAAATAATTCCCTTAGCGTTTTTGCCGTCCTGTTCCGTTGACTACTTCGGAATTGTTGTTGGTGGTAACGGCTACCTTTGAAAAGTGCTAGGTAACCTACCCGGTTTGGATAGCCAGAATCGACAAGATAATATTTGCCTGCAAACAGTACAATAATTTACTTGGTTACAATCTACATTGTGCTTCATTTTCAAGTAACGCTGTTTGACGAAAAATGTACTGCCCCATCAATTTTGTTCATTGCAATGTGTTACCTTCTTTAGGATATGGAAATGGGACATTGTCATTTGTTAGTATCTCATTGAAGATGCGACTATCATGCATACTTCCTTCTCATCCACACGAAATGAAGATGAAACACATGTCAAAATCGCACGCGGCCATGATATTTTGCGTGTGACAGTATTTCCTACTGAAATATGTTGACGTATTTGGCCTCGTAACCCATTCACTTACATGTGTTCCGTCTATTGCTCTAATACAGTCCTGCCAACAACCCAATTGTATTGTTACTCCTACAGGTATATGTAATGGTTATTTTCATACGTCACGTCCACTTAATAATAAAAACAAAATAACTGGACTTCGTACAAATAACTGGGTAATGTTTTTCAGTAGTACCTTGAAAGGTAGGTATTTCCGTTTAAATCGCACGTATGGATGTATATGATGCAGACTATATGTGGGCCGGCAATGAATAACAGTGAACTCTTTTATGGAAGTTAATACGTTATGCACGTGCCAAGTGTAGACACCCTATTTTTGACCGACCTTAAGACTCAGACGTCACCGATTGAGCGCTCGGTGATATTCCATATTGTGCTCATTAAGAAGTTTCAGAGTCTCGGCTGCGAGCCTTGCCTCTGGACTTCCGGGCTCTTTCGTGTCTTGCCTCGATTAGCGAACCAGGCTTCGTTTTTCCTGTTTTCTCTTCCCGAAGGGAGGGAGAGGTCTCGTAGATCATCTCTCAGTGGCCATAGGCTACGTTTCGTGGTCATAGGCCATTTTTCCTGTTTGGAGCCTGGTTTCCAGTTTTTCGGAGTCGTCGGCCGTGTACCTCGGTTCAGGACCGCTTAACCACTTCCGTTTGCTCCGGTTTTTGGCACATACCTTATTTACCCCCTTTTGAGGGACATTGTGGCTCGAGAGACCAACTTTGTGGTCGAACGCCACCTCGATGATGCTGATCGGTTTTAGGGCCTAATGGCGTGTTTTAACCCCGAACCTTCGTTTTGCATCGGTTTGGGCTCATTTTTGGTGGAGGCCTTATTTTCATTATTAGGAAGGTCGTAGAAGGGTGAGAGGCCAGTAATTGTTCTGAAAACCAGTTTTATTTCTTCATCGCTCTCCATTGCCCGTTTTTCTCACTAGAAAGCCAATGTTGACCACCCTTAGGCCACTTTTTCTAGCCCTAAACCACATATTTGTGTTGTGCACACCTGGGAGACCACTAATATGATATGGCCGGCCAGTAATTGTCTCTGACCCTTTTGAACCCCTCTAAAACATTGGTTTTTCTCTCTCCTGGTTCACTTCTTCCAGTTCTTAAGCACATAGTTGTGTTGTGCACACATGGGAGGCCATCTTTTTGGGGTGGCTGGCCACTAATCTTTCTTGAACCTTTTGGCCGGCCGGCCACCTAAACCCTAAGCGGCGGCAGAATCACATCTCAGGTACATTACAGATATGCCCTCTGTTTCCCAGATCTGTGTCAGGGGTCTTTCAGGGGAGAAACTTGAATTTGAATTTCCCCCCCTTTCCTCCACTCCTCTTCTCTATAAAACCAGCCCCCCAACCCCATTTCTCAGGGTTACAACATTTTGGTTTTGGGCTCTTGCATTGAATCTCTCTCCTTCTACACTTCAACCCTCAAAACCCCTCAAGTCCTACACCCTTTCTACATCAACCCATAGCACCACACCTCCTCACTCCATTCCAGCAGCTTGGGGGCCATTTCCAGAGGCTAGGAGCGCCATTTCTTGGACCAAGAGTTGTTGAAGACATAGGCTACAAGGGTGAGTCCCATTTTCCCTCTTTTGTGCATTTTTTTTGGCCTATATCTTAGCTCCTTGTGCTTACATTTTTGGGCTCCGACCCTAACTGAAAATAGTCTTATTTTGAACTCTTTTTCATGTTTGATTAAGGGCCTTTCTCTGTTTGAGGCCTTCTTCTCACCCTTTGTGTTTAAACTCTCTTTTAGGCCTATTTTTGCATGGTATTTTAGGCTTATTTGTGAACCGTTTTGGGCTTGGTCATAAACTGTAAAGTGGATTTTTTTGAGCCATTATTCAACTTTGTTGAAGGGCTCTCATCCATTTGGGGCCGGCTGCTGCCCCTTGTCTCTATTCTCTCTTTTAGGGCCATTTTTGCATGATAGATTAGCCCTATTTGTGTTTATTATTGAGACTTGCTATAAACTGGAAAAAGTCTTGTTTTAATCTCATATTCAAGTTTGTTTAAGGTTCCATTTTTTTTTTGAGGTCATATGCTCCATTGTATGCTTGTTTGCTCTTATTTTGAGCCTTACATCTAAGCCCTTGTTGCATGCTTTGTTTGGACTTCTAGCCACTGGAATTCAGTGGATTTCCAGTGGCTTTGATGCTCTTTTGAGCCTCCAAATCAGAGGGGGGTGACCCCCTCTCACCTTGACTTGTTTAGTGGTCATTTTGGCCTTCCAAAGGGACCCATCTTTGCATGCTTTGAAGTCACATTTCAGGGTCAATTTGGTGAGTTTTGGGACTACCATATTTGATTTCCAAAGTTTTTTGGTCATGCTTCATGTCTATCTTGCATGTGTAATAATCCTTAGTATGCCCTCTAAAGGGCCCTCATTTGTGCATGTGTTGGCTACCTCTCCATGTTTATTTGGGCATATTTTGGCATGTTTAGTTCACTGATTTTTTCTGGTTTGGTGAGTGCTCACTTGCTTCATGTACTTGCCATGTAATCCATGTTTGATGGTCAAAATTGCATGCTAATTTAGTCCATCTTGCTAGCACTTTTTGGCCATGCTTTAAACTGGAAATATGCATGTTTTGGGACTGCCTTGGTTCTGTCTTTAGGCTTCATGATCAAATAATGCATACTTTGTATAGCTATAAGTCATTCCATGTGCATAGTTTTGAATTTCAGGGTTCGTCTCATGCATCGGGTACCATGTTTCCATGTTTCGGGGCTGTTTAGCATCATATTTTAGTGCTGAAATTTGCATGTTCATCTGCCATATTCCATGCCTTGCCATGCTTTGGTAGAGTGGCATTTATGCCTTAGGTTTGGTCCTCGGTTTGCGTGCATGCGTGCACGCATCTCGAGTGTCTCATTTTCATCTTATGGCCTCCGATGTGAGTGTGGCTGAGGTCCACTCATGTCGGTGTAAGTCCATTGTGCATTGTGTATGCCATTTCATTTCATAGCATTGTGTATGCTAGGTCGTATGTTAGCGTATTGTGTATGCCATGTTACCTCGTGCATCGTGTATGCCATTTCATAACATTGTGCATGTTAGGGTGTATCTTAGTTGCATTCATGCATGTCATGCATATTGCATTGTGCTTGGGATAGGAGTTAGTCCAAGCACGGGAAACGAGGGCGTTCGTGCCTTGAGTGGCGGCGTGTCTCAATTCGATCCGCAAACACTCTGGTTTATCCATGATGGAGCCTCGGTCTTGTTGTGTTTTCATGTGCATTCATCCTATATTGAGTTGTGCAAATCGACTCCTCGGCCATCATGCATCGAGATGCATGATTGGTGGCACGAGGATCGAGGCATGCATACATACGCGAAAATACATTGCCATATCCCTTCTCTACTCTCTGTTGCGACCGTCGGGAATCATGACCTTCGAGCCTTGCATAGCATTCGGCATCAATTGCAAACAGAGGCTAATTAGGGCGTCGCAATGGATTTCCGCGCCAAGCAACTCGAACATGCATCATTCATCATCCGGATTAGAGTCAAGGCAGTCCCTAGTTTGCATGCTAGTTCATCGCTTTCCTAGTTTAATTTGTTAATTAATTAGGGTTTTGTATTTATTGATTTGTATTAGTCATTTGGGTATATATTATTTATTCGGACCCTCGGCGAGACACAAGCTGTAATAAGTGTGCGTCGTGTGATGTATGTCTTCAACCCCGTCTTTCTCCCTTTATTTACGACTTATGATGGTTAGATTAGGGCATGTTTCAATTAGCATCTGATATGATAGCATGTTTACATTCATTCATCATCTTGCATGCAAGACTCGGCGCATCATACTAACTGCATTGTATTTCAATTCCGAGTTGAATATTTGTTAGTTGTAGCATTTCACATGCCATCTTTAGAATAGCCGAGCCTGCTATAGTTGCATTTTTGCAGGTGTTGTATTAGGCACTTCTATATAATTAGGATCATGCATGGATTTCTAATTAGCTTTTATTTTGGCTTGGAGTACTCGGTAAGTTTTTATGCTTTAGCATCCTTGCATACGTGTGAGTGACTGCCATGATAGCATGTTTGCCATGAGGCTAAATGCTTATGTGATATAACTGCCTGAATGCCTGTGGGTGAAGGTTGGGTTATTTGGATTGGAACAATTCGTTAAAATATGTGTTTTAAGCCCACTAGATAGTGGCAAAATCATGTTTTCTAAGCCCGCCCGAGGGTGGAAAATCCACGTCTTAGCCTACTTGCGAGTAGCACCATCAAACCATTTTCAAATAAACAAAGATGAAATGTTTTGTTCCAATTCAGGCGATCCAGTCTATACTTGTATGCTGTGCGCATCACATAGTAAATATAGGCTAATAACCGGAATAAGAACACATAATGTTTTCAAAACTCGATATCATGGTTAGTAGAGGCCGATCTTTGATCGGGCGGCGAAAGTGCTCACAGTGACCTTCTGTCGTATCCAAGTTCCCGAGCCGAGGCAACTTTGGTGATGACGGACACGTGGCCTTAGGCAACGAGTCAGGATTTCCTAAATTTTCCAAAATAAAATATTTAGGTGGCGACTCTGTATCTGGCAAAGTAGTCCATGTTTGGCACTTCTTTCAAAAAAATCTGTTTTCTCAAAAACGATTTGCCGGATTTGGACTCTTTGGTTCAAGATTAAGAACCGTGACATTGAGTCCTGAACTGTGGTGAGCCCAAATGAACAAAACGGGTCTCACCCTCCCAGGACGTTTGGGGACGTCTACAGTTTCTGGCGACTTTGCTGGGGATTTAGAGAACTTGACTCGAACTCATGATATCTTGTTTTGGCTACACTTATGTGTTTCTTTGCATTGCATTTGCATTGGTGCGCCTAGGACACCGTGTTTGCCATCTGCTATTCCTGAACGGTTTGCCGGAGGCTTGTCTTGTCAAGGCATGACCATAAGGCTGACCGATTGTGGGCTCTGCCCGATAGGAACACAAACCGGTTTCTGAAGGCGTCCTTGACCATTCGACCTAGTGCATATTCGGAATCCATAGTGACCATTCCAAACTAGGACAGGTTGCTTACCCAATATAGATTGTTTGAAACCGCTGCGTGCGTAGTGAAACTCTAGCTCTTGACAAAAATAGGACAGGGAAACTCTACCCCAACATAGGGGTGTTTTGGCTCTTACTTGCTTGTTATGTGCTTTTAGAGTGCGTCTCTACAGGAATGCATGTATCGGTTTACAAGTCTGGGCATCGAACTGCGGGCATTACTACTCGATGTTGAAGTCGGCTTTACTGTGGGTATCGGACTTCAGTTGGGGCGAATTTTGGGGCAAAAATCGATTGAAGTGCGATCATTCAATTTCGTATCTATTTTGGTGAAGTTGAGCCAAGGTGTGGTCTGTTTTCTCTTTTGCTAGGTAGTCCTGGAACCATAGCTTTAGAAGGCTCCGATATCCCCCGAGGTTCATCGGACTTGTGCTGATAGACTTTGTCAGGTCAGAGATTCAGTTCAAGGGCAGTCAGTGTTCCTTTGCCAAAGGCAGGGTAAAAGGGCCAGTCAGGCACAGATCACTAGTTCAGCAGTTACCAGATCAGTGGCCCTTATCCACTCCACCAGTGAACAGTCAGGCTGAGGCCTTAGTTTCTACTACGAGGATAGATACGATCGATTAGATGGATCGTGAACACATCGAGGATGGAGGCAATGATCGCCAGATGCAAGAAAGTATGAAACTCATGCGACAAGATCTTTGTTCGCCAAAATTCGCCAAACAACAAGGCGTGGTCATGGCCCATGAGTGAGTTAATCACCAGTTACAGCTGAAAAGCAGACATCTGCCGCATCAAGCTCCCCTCCCACTAGTAGATCCAATACAGGGAGGCGCCAAATGTCTAGGAAGATGCGGACATTCGATAGGGTGCTCCACCCCAATCTTACCCTGTCTAAAGCACCAATCAATCCACGGACTCTCCTTTAAGTTCGAGGTAGACCATCTGGCGTTGAAGTTGAGTAAGCGAAAAGTTGTTCAAGAAATCCCAAGGGTAAAGTCCATTCCGGACATGGGGCGGGTACACCGATCTTGACTATGATCTTTGGGACGAGTTCAAGATGCCTCGCATCGACCGTTTTGACGGTCGGAGATCCCATGGTTCACGAGTTTGTTTTCAGATATTCTGCGCCCGATGGGCTTGACAAGATTACAAAAGCTTTCCTTTTGGCGGGACCTGTCGGGTATTCTGACCATCTGCAGTGCGCCAAATTGAAGGATTGATGAAGCGAAGCTAGGAGGAGATGGCGAGGCCTTCGTCGCACAATATTCATACAATACCGTCGAGATTATGACCCGTGATCTTGAGGCGGCGAGGCGAGCCTAAGGAGAGCTTCTCGAGGTCGTGGCATTTGGAGGCCAAGGCCTCAATGATGACCATTAGGCCAGCGGATAAGAATCAAATATGGATGGTTGTGCGCAACCTCCCCAAACTAATCACAGAAAATGATCGTGCTTCCTCCCTACCTTTTCGCATTTGCATGAGATGGGAGTCTGGATCGAGGATGCTATGAAGCGGGGCCTCATTGACCCGAGAAGGAGTAGCCAGAGGCGTTTACCGCGATTCGAATCGACCACCGGTGATGCACTGCAAGATCTTCGAAGTGGGCATGGTCGCCACCACCACCAAAGCGACCACCCCTTTGTTGGTGCATCCACTTCAAACCCCGAACTTCGGACTATTTACCCCGAGGCAAGAGGGTTTTCACCCCACTCTATATGTCTTTGTCTAAAGCCCTGGGGGTCCTACTCAGGAAAGGACATTTGAAACCGTTAGAGCAATGACCTCTACCCGATCCTCTCCCTTCAAAGCATGACCCGACTAAGTACTGTGCTTTCCATCAACAAACCGGTCATGACACCGACAGTTGCGTCCATCTCCGCCACGAGATACAAAATTTGATTGACAACGGGGTCATCCACTTTGAGTCTACAAAGTCTATCGGCACTTAATCAGTGAACTTGTGGGGGATAATGTGATGTGATTGAGGGATGAACCACCTGCAGGCGGCGTTCAGTTTATTTCAGATATGGTGTATGGCATGCACTGTTTTGAACATTTGTGAATGCTGGTTTTTGTACATTTTGACTTAGGTATTGGGTTAGTCTTGTTGTGTTATTTTGAGTCTGTCTCTTTGTTTTGAGTCAGTTTTTTTGTTTAGGGTCTGTCTTGTTGTATCGAGTCAGTCCTATTGTACAAAAGGTCGGGTGATTCCGAAGGTGTTACCTCGGGCATCACCATTTTGTTTTGCATTTGTCTTTTCGTTTTGTCTTGAGTTTGTTTCTGCCTGGAGCCGGTTACACCAACAGATTTGAATGAACAACAGTGATTTTCACATTCTTGTGTTTGCCTCTGCCTTGTGCCGGTTGTGCCAGAAATTCTAATTGAGATGGCAGTATTTGACTAGAAGCTGTGTCTTTTCTGTGCCTTGAATTCATTGCATCGACCTAAATTTTCCAAAACTTTTTGAACACTGCGGTGAAAACAAAGAGGGAGGAATTCCTCGGGATTTGCAAAACTTTGATCAAATTGAGAGAAAGAGAGACGTGCTAAGCCCTTAATGAATAAAATCATGCTTGTTAGCGTGAGTACTGAGAAGGACCCTGACTTGATCGGTGGTTTCACACTATCTTCGTATGACGATTTGTCGTTTTCTTAAAAATTTTCAAAAAACAAAATGTTTTGCGCGGTCTTGCGAAGACCTGTGTGGAATCGCTCTTAAGATTGTGCAGCCTAGGATCGTTCTCAGCCTCGAGACTCAACCCCTTTGCTTCCAAACCTTGAACTTGAATTCAGAATGTTCAACGGTCAACTACAACGTGAGGCCTGTGTGGCCAGTTTTGAAGCAGCCCTCGAACAAGAGGCCAGGAAAGTCGGATCGAGAAGATCAGAAGAAGCTTGCAAAGCTAGAACGGAAGCACCCTTCGAACTAGGGGCAAAGATGTCAGATGTGCTTGAAGAGCCGAAGATGAGTCTTCTTGCAAGTCAACAACCACTCTCCTGGATACGGATGACTTCAAAACCCTACAACCATTTGGCATGGACCAAGCTACACTTTTACCCTTTGAGAGGCTAGCTGGGTCGAAAACCCAGAAGGGCGACCCAGGCAAAAGTTAGAGCGAGACAAAAAAATATACAAAAAATGCAAAAAGAAAAGAAAAAGAAAGATGCAAAAAAAGAAGAAGAAAAATGAATGAAAAGAATATAAAAAAAAAAAAAGAAAAGAAAGAAAGAAGAACAAAGCTCGCAAGGTTGAAAACATGACGGCGTATGGCAAAAGTTAGAGTCTAAAAAGGAGAGGTTAATACAGAGTGTACCTAGACCGAACTCGTAAGGCTTGATTCCCATCTTTGGGATCGTAGGCAACTTCATTACGAAGTCGGTAGTAAAACACTTCAAATTCATTGTGTCCACGCGATGGTTCTGGTCATCTTTGTCTTCTCTGTATCTAAGAGTCTGGTTATGTTCGTCGCTCTGAGGACTGACTACAATGCGCTGCGGTGCCATCCAAACAAGGGGCAACTTTTCGTTGCCATTCAATGCGCCGTGGTGTCGTTCAAACAAGGGGCAACTTTTCGTTGCCATACAGCTCTCTTCAAGCACGGGGCAGTTTTCCTTTGGATCCGAGGTTGTGCATCTCAAGAGTAGGTTTCATGCTCGTTGAGTAAGTGGCCGTTTGCAAAAATGGTTTTTGAAAATTTTTACTGAGGTTGACTAATTTTCTCGAAAATTGTTCCATCTTTTTCAAAAATTGGACCATTTCTTGGATCCAAAAAAGGAAAATTTTAAATGCTCATAGCCTGACTTGCATGATTTTAAATCAAGAAAATTGAACAAGCATGTTAATTTAACTCTCATTTTTGGTCAAAATTGTTTTAGTAGAAAGCCAAAAATAAAAAAATGGTCGAAATGATGAACTAGGGGCACAGTTGAGTCAGGTGTTCTGTCTTTTCCCCATTGTCAACATACTTGCCAGAAAGGGCACCATACTTGCCAAGAAAGACACTCTACCTGCCAGAAGAGGGCACAACTGAAGCTAACAGCAAAAGAGTAGAAAGCTCTCACATCCTCCAAGCAATGAGGTATCAAGCCAAGTGCGAAGCACGAATTGGAATGGGGCCAGATATTCCACTCTCTCATCTGGACAGATCTAATCACGTCCAAACTCCCCAGCAGAGCACCGTCGACCGATGTCAGCTGCAGATTTGCTACACACCTAATTGTAGTGTGGCCCCTCTGTGGAAGAAACTCACTGTTGTGAACAAGAAGAAGAATCTAGCGGAATGCTAGGGGCAAGACCTCGCAACTTTCTGTTTATCCATCAACCACCCAGGGGAGGGATAAAAAATGAGAGATTGAAGAATAGAGAGATGTGCGCTGAGAGAAAAAGTGAGAAAATGGCTTCTTCAAAAAAGCGAGCTGAGAAATTTGAGTGATGTGAGAATCACAAATGAGAAAGGGTGGGAATAATACCCGGAGAAAACTGGCTCCTCGTGCACTGAGAGGTCTCTCGTCTTTGTAACACGTTTGTGTGTCATGTTTCTTGTTTTGTTTGTCTCGATTTTTGCTTTGAGTCGTTTCGAGCGTGTCTCGATGTGTTTAGGTTGTTTTACCTTGTTTTTCCTTTGTTGAGTGGTGTTTAGGTTGTGTGCCTTTTATTTCCGTGTTGAGTTGTCTTGCTGTGTTTAGTCGTAGGCTCAATACCTGGTCGAAAACTCATCTCTCAATTTCAAAAATAAAATCGTTTTGTGCTCAAAGTGCTGTGCCATTCTTCACGTTTGTGCAAAACAAGATTCGTTCTTTTATAAAATCGCACGGTTCAACCCAGGTCATGTGAGAACAGTAAAACCAGGACCTATCCGAAGCTATATGGGTTCAGTTGCAAAAGAAAAGAGGGAAAATCGAAGCACCTGAGTGTGTTTCACCTTCAGCAAATTTCGTGATTGTACTCCGGATGTACCTCCTCAGGCCTTGTCACTACTCTGAAGTATGAGTGTATCTCGGCCCCAAGCTTAAGCCTACTCCAAGTCGGAATGGCAATTAAGCGGCCGAGATGTTATCACTCTCTGGTATGAGCAGGTGTGCCCGTTTTTGGTGAGTGTGTTGCAAACCCCTCGAAAAGGTAAATCGGTCGCGTTTGAATTTGGTCTCGTTAAGGCTTGTATTCCCTTATTCGGCATTTTGTTTTAAATATGCGTTGTCACGCACGTTCCATTTGCATCGTGATGCACGTTCCAATTGCATTGTTATGCACCCACTTCACTTGCATCGTGATGCACGTTCCAATTGCATTGTTATGCACCCACTTCACTAGCATTGTTATACCCATTCATTGCATTAATTATGCACATCTATCTCGCATTGTTATGCTCATTACTTGCATTGTTATGCACCATTTCACTTGCAATTATCATTCTTTCTCCTCGCGTGTGCGACAGGTTAGACCTCCTTTGGTTTAGAGCATTTGAAACACGTTCCAATGCCCGCATCTTTTATTCTGAAACACCGGGATACGTCCCTACGTTTCTTCTTCCTTCCAAAACACTGGGATACGTCCCTATGTTTCTCCCTTTATTCTGAAACAAAGGGATACGTCTCTATGTTTCCCTCTTTTTCCGAAACACCGGGATACGTCCCTATGTTTCTCCTTCATTCCGAAACACCGGGATACGTCCTTATGTTTCTCTTTTTCCGAAACACCGAGATATGTCACTACGTTTCTCCTTCCTTTCGAAACACTGGGATACATCCCTATGTTTCTCTCTTTATTCTGAAACAAAAGGATACGTCCCTATGTTTCCCTCTTTTTTCGAAACACCGGGATACGTCCCTATGTTTCTTCTTCATTCCGAAACACCGGGATACGTCCCTATGTTTCCCTCTTTTTCCGAAACACCGGGATACGTCCCTATGTTTCTCCTTCATTCCGAAACACCGGGATACGTCCTTATGTTTCTCTCCCTTTCCGAAACACCGGGATACGTCCCTATGTTTCTCTCCTTTTCCGAAACACTGGGATACGTCCCTAGGTTTCTCCCCCTTTGGTTAAAAGCGTTCGGAATATGTTCCAATGCTCACACCATTCTGAAACATCGGGATACGTCCTTAGGTTTCTCCCTCTTTGGTTAAAAGCGTTCGGAATACGTTCCAATGCTCACACCATTCCGAAACACCGGGATACGTCCCTAGGTTTCTCCCTCTTTGGTTAAAAGCGTTCGGAATACGTTCCGATGCTCACACCATTCTGAAACACCGGGATATGTCCCTATGTTTCTCCCTCTTCGGTTAAAAGTGTTCGGAATACGTTCCGATGCTCACACCATTCTGAAACACCGGGATACGTCCCTATGTTTCTCCCCCTTTGGTTAAAAGCATTCAGAATACGTTCCAATGCTTATACCATTCCGAAACACTGGGATAAGTCCCTCTGTTTTTTTCTTTGTCCCCTTCCTCACACGATTTCAGCGTGTCTGGAATTTATCTTAGGTTGCGTGGAACGCACTCCTGATTAATTTTCTTTGTTCTTCCTCCACTCATGAGTCCAGCGTGGTTGGCGTATGTCACCATTTTGCATCTATTGTACTCTCTGTTGCATCACATCTATTATATCCATTGCATCGTATCTGTTTTATCGTCTGGTCTAAGGAGACCTTAAATCCTGCATCATCATTCGCGATGTTTTGCGTATCGTACTTGCATTTCATCGCACTATCTTGTGCACCCTCTGGTCTAGGAGACCTTAAATCCTCTAAAGGTGCAATTCCTTTGGTGTTTGTCGTGCCCGAACGACTTCCGATGGTCTGGTATAACCACCTACCTATGTTCTGGCGAGTTCTAGGAGACCAAGCGAGGCGGTGGAAACTAGAGTTGAATGGCTTATGCCTAGAAGCATAAAGGTTGAGATTTCCGAAACTAAAGCCTGGTTTAAATACCTAGGGGTATATCCTCGGCTTGAAATCTGTATGGCAGCCCCATAGATTGAGATAACATTTGTATACACCTCAATTCTAGATACTGATCCAACCTAGTCTGTCACCCTGTTGGAGAATAGGGAAAGCTGCAACCATAGTCTGGGAGAAAAGTAGTACCTGTGGTTCAATCAAGAAGAAGTGAGAGATCCCCAGCAGCATGAGGTAAGTCATTGCCAATTACCCCTGTGAGGTACCTTCATTTCCTAGCTATTACATTGCATTTTAGCCACTACATTGCAGTGCATTACATGAATCCTCAATCTTCAAATCGGCTTCGCGTAGCGTATGAGTCCAATTATCAAACCGACTTCGCGTAGCGTATAAGTCCAATTTTGAAACCGGCCGGCGTGGTGTATAAGTCAATTATCAAACCGGCCCATAGCGTATAAGTCCAATTATCAAAATATTTACGCATATCATTTTGCATCTTGCCTGAACTTCTGGTTTGATTCCTTGCAAAGGATCGTGGCGACTTCTTGGTACAATCATTTATTTATCTATATTTTGTTTGTTTGTCAAATTCTTCGGCCTTGTCAAAAATAGGTCGTCTCTGGGCTTTGACATTCACTCCCGTCACTTCTTGACTTTCGAGTTACATCAAGAGGCAAGCATGAGACACTCCATTTTTATCGACCTTAAGACTTCGGCGTCACCGATTGGCGCTTCGGTGATGTTGCATATTGTGCTTTCGTTCGAAGTTTGAGTCTCATTGCGAACCTTGCCTCCGGACTTCCAGGCTCTTTCATGTCTTGCCTCGGTTTGTGAACCAGGCTTCATTTTCCCTGTTTTCTCTTCCTGAAGGGAGGGAGAGGTCTCGTAGATCATCTCTCAGTGGCCGTAGGCTAGGTTTCGTGGTCATAGGCCATTTTTTCCGTTTGGAGCCCGGTTTCCGGTTTTTCGGAGCCGTCGGCCGTGTGCCTCAGTTCGGGACCGCTTAACCACCTCCGTTTGCTCCGGTTTTTGGCACATTCCTTATTTACCCCCTTTTGAGGGACACTGGGGCTCAAGAGACCAACTTCGTGGTCGACGCATACCTCCGATGTATGATCGATTTTGGGGCCGGGCGCGTGTTTTAACCCGAACCTTCGTTTTGCATCGGTTTGGGCTCATTTTTGGTGGAGGCCTTATTTTCATTATTAGGAAGGTCGTAGAAGGGTGGGAGGCCAGTAATTGTTCTGACAACCAGTTTTATTTCTTCATCGCCCTCCGTCGCCCGTTTTTCTCACTAGAAAGCCAATGTTGACCACCCTTAGGCCACTTTTTCTAGCCCTAAACCACATATTTGTGTTGTGCACACCTGGGAGACCACTAATATGATATGGCCGGCCAGTAATTGTCTCTGACCCTTTTGAACCCCTCTAAAACATTGGTTTTTCTCTCTCCTGGTTCACTTCTTCCAGTTCTTAATCACATAGTTGTGTTGTGCACACATGGGAGGCCATCTTTTTGGGGTGGCCGGCCACTAATCTTTCTTGAACCTTTTGGCCGGCCGGCCACCTAAACCCTAGAAAACTGGCCGGCCAGAATCCTGTCTCCAGGTACATTACAGATATGCCCTCTGTTTCCCCCCAGATCCTGTATCCGGGGGGGGTCTTTTGGAGAGGGGGGGAAACTTGAATTTGAATTTTCCCCCCTTTCCTCCACTCCTCTTCTCTATGAAACCAGCCACCCAACCCCATTTCTCAGGGTTACAACATTTTGGTTTTGGGCTCTTGTATTGAATCTCTCTCCCTTTATACTTCAACCCTCAAAACCCCTCAAGTCCTACACCCTTTCTACATCAACCCATAGCACCACACCTCCTCACTCCATTCCAGAAGCTTGGGGCCATTTCTAGAGGCTAGGAGCGCCATTTCTTGGACCAAGAGTTGTTGAAGACATAGGCTACAAGGGTGAGTCCCATTTTCCCTCTTTTGTGCATTTTTTTGGCCTATATCTTAGCTCCTTGTGCTTACATTTTTGGGCTCCGACCCTAACTGAAAATAGTCTTATTTTGAGCTCTTTTTCATGTTTGATTAGGGCCTTTCTCTGTTGAGGCCTTCTTCTCACCCTTTGTGTTTAAACTCCCTTTTAGGCCTATTTTTGCATGATATTTTAGGCTTATTTGTGAACTGTTTTGGGCTTGGTCATAAACTTTAAAATGACTTTTTTTGAGTCCTTCTTCAACTTTGTTGAAGGGCTCTCATCCATTTGGGGCCGGCTGCTGCCCCTTGTCTCTATTCTCTCTTTTAGGGCCATTTTTGCATGATAGATTAGCCCTATTTGTGTTTATTATTGAGACTTTCTATAAACTGGAAAAAGTCTTTTTTTAATCTCATATTCAAGTTTGTTTAAGGTTCCATTTTTATTTGAGGTCATATGCTCCATTGTATGCTTGTTTGCTCCTATTTTGAGCCTTACAACTAAGCCCTTTTTGCGTGCTTTGTTTGGACTTCTGGCCACTAGAATCCAGTGGATTTCCAGTGGCTTTGATGCTCTTTTGAGCCTCCAAATCAGAGGGGGGTGACCCCCTCTCACCTTGACTTGTTTAGTGGTCATTTTGGCCTTCCAAAGGGACCCCTCTTTGCATGCTTTGAAGTCACATTTCAGGGTCAATTTAGTGAGTTTTGGGACTACTATATTTGATTTCCAAAGTTGTTTTGGTCATGCTTCATGTCTATCTTGCATGCGCTTAATAATCCCTTGGTATGCCCTCTAAAGGAGCCCCTCATTTGTGCATGTGTTGGCTGCCTCTCCAGGTTTATTTAGGCATATTTTGGCATGTTTAGTTCATTGATTTTTTCTGGTTTGGTGATTGCTCACTTGCTTCATGTACTTGCCATGTAATCCATGTTTGATAGTCAAAATTGCATGCTAATTTAGTCCATCTTACTAGCACTTTTTGGCCATGCTTTAAACTGGAAATGTGCATGTTTTGGGACTGCCTTGGTTCTGTCTTTAGGCTTCATGATCAAATAATGCATACTTTGTATAGCTATAAGTCATTCCATGTGCATAGTTTTGAGTTTCAGGGTTCATCTCATGCATCGGGTACCATGTTTCCATATTTCGGGGCTGTTTAGCATCATATTTTAGCGCTGAAATTTGCATGTTCATATGCCATATTCCATGCCTTGCCATGCTTTGGTAGAGTGGCATTTATGCCTTAGGTTCGGTCCTCGGTTTGCGTGCATGCGTGCACGCATCTCGAGTGTCTCATTTTCATTTATGGCCTCCTATGTGAGTGTGGCTGAGGTCCACTCATGTTGGTGTAAGTCCATTGTGCATTGTGTATTTCATTTCATTTCATAGCATTGTGTATGCTAGGTCGTATGTTAGCGCATTGTGTATGCCATGTTACCTCGTGCATCGTGTATGCCATTTCATAACGTTGTGCATGTTAGGGTGTATCTTAGTTGCATTCATGCATGTCATGCATATTGCATTGTGCTTGGGATAGGAGTTAGTCCAAGCACGGAAACAAGGGGCGTTCGTGCCGGTGTGGAGCGTGTCTCGGTCGTAGTCATCGACACTTCGGATTATCCATGATGGAGCCTCGGTCTTGTTGTGTTTTCATGTGCATTCATCCCATATTGAGTTGTGCAAATCGACTCCTCGGCTATCATGCATCGAGATGCGTGATTGCTGGCACGAGGATCGAGGCATGCATACATACGTGAAAATACATTGCTATGTCCCTTTCCTGCTCTCTGTTGCAGCAAATCAGGAATCAACAGCCTTTCAGAGCCTTACATAGCATTCTGGCATCAATTGCAAACAGAGGCTAATTAGGGCGTCGCAATGGATTTCCGCGCCAAGCAGCCTGAACATCCATCATTCATCATCGGATCGAGTCAAAGCGATCCTACTTTGCATGCTAGTTCATCGCTTTCCTAGTTTAATTTGTTAATTAATTAGGGTTTTGTATTTATTGATTTGTATTATTCATTTGGGACTTTATTCGGACCCTCGGCGAGGGCACAAGCTGTAATAAGTGTGCGTGCATGTGATGTATGTCTTCCAACCCCGTCTTTCTCCCTTTTATTTACGGCTTATGATGGTTAGATTAGGGCATGTTTCAATTAGCATCTGATATGATAGCATGTTTACATTCATTCATTTGTCTTGCATGCATCGGGCTCGGCGCATCATACTAACTGCATTGTATTTCAATTCCGAGTTGAATACTTGTTAGTTGTAGCATTTCACATGCCATCTTTAGAATAGCCGAGCCTGCTATAGTTGTATTTTTGCATGTGTTGTATTAGGCACTTCTGTATAATTAGGATCATGCATGGATTTCTAATTAGCTTCTATTTTGGCTTGGAGTACTCGGTAAGTTTTTATGCTTTAGCATCTTTGCATGCGTGTGAGTGACTGCCGTGATAGCATGTTTGCCATGAGGCTAAATGCTTATGTGATATAACTGCCTGAATGCCTGTGGGTGAAGGTTGGGTTATTTGGATTGAAACAATTCGTTAAAATATGTGTTTTAAGCCCACTAGATAGTGGCAAAATCATATTTTCTAAGTCCGCCCGAGGGTGGAAAATCCACGTCTTAGCCTACTTGCGAGTAGCACTATCAAACCATTTTCAAATAAACAAACATGAAATGTTTTGTTCCAATTCAGGCGATCCAGTCTATACTTGTATGCTGTGCGCATCACATAGTAAATATAGGCTAATAACCGGAATAAGAACACATAATGTTTTCAAAACTCGATATCATGGTTAGTAGAGGCCGATCTTTGATCGGGCGAAGTAACTCCGCAGTGACCTTCAATCGTACCCAAGTTCGAGCCAAGGCAACTTTGGTGATAGCGGACCGCGTGGCCTTAGGCAACGAGTCAGGGTTTCCTAAATTTCTCAAAATAAAATATTTAGGTGGTGACTTTGTATCTGGCAAAGCAGTCCATGTTTGGCACTTCTTTCAAAAAAATCTATTTTCTCAAAAACGATTTGCTGGATTTGGACTCTTTGGTTCAAGATTAAGAACCGTGACATTGAGTCATGAACTGTGGTGAGTCCAAACGAACAAAACGGGACTCACCCTCCCGGGACGTTCGGGGACGTCTACACCGAGACACAGTCTTCCCCAAATGTTGGAACCGTTCTTGGATTTCCCGATTTTACATCCCTTTCAACACGTGGATAAACATTGCAACGCCTTCTTCATGCTAAACCATGTGGGCGTTCACGGTACTTGTAACCCAAAATCATTTACTAATGTCTCACACGAACCGACAAAAACTTCCTTCGGCATGCAAACATTTTCCTCAAATCGACCCATATGGCCCGCATATAGTTCGGATATCCATGCATGCCTGGTCAATATAGAAGTGCGACATAGCGTTTTAGCCATGTGTTTTTCGTACCACTCTGTGACATACTGGCATGCTTGTAGAAATGTTCAGTTGTGTTCTTGTTGCAGCTATACGGCCATTTCATTAAGCATTTCCCTTAATAAGTCATTGTTGCTTCCATCCTACGGACTCATCACATCTTCGTTGTTCTTGAAACCTACAAAATTAGCCTTTGTTTCAATCAGTTTGCACATGATGCATTGACTCAAATGTAATAACAATTTGCAATTACAAAATGCCGACATCATTTTTAATGTAAAAAAATGCCGTCACCAATGTCATTACTAACGCATAATGATATGAATTAAACAAATAGTGAACCTGGTCATTATTATTTACAGGGGGACCATTAACATAGCAATGGCATTACTAACACAATCACAAAAGATGACGTCAAACTAACATAACAGTTTCCCAAACAAAATTAATAAATTCAAAAGCATCACATGCAGGCCGTCGTTGCGCATTTCATGCCCTTACATTTAATGCAAACCTAACCATCCTAAACAAGAAAAAGTTTAAAACATGCACACACAACCATCCTGTTTTAGTACAGTTCCAACAATAACATAACTAAAAGTTTTCCAAAGCAAGAGAAGGGCAGGCATTTTCAGTATTACTAACACCGCTATATCACATCCGGCGAGCCCCAAACAGGTTCGCAAACGGCGCCGACGCAGTACATTGGAGCTGCTTTTGTGTAAGCCACCCTATAATGTGGTCGTCATCAGGTTGGCACATCATCACCTCCCGGTAATCTGCGTTATCAATAAGTGTCGAGGCGAAATGAAATAGCGGCATACCAATTAGGGATGGAATAGTCGTCAGGTGATGCATGCACTCTGAAATAGTGTACAGTGATTCGTTACCTGTGAGGTGCCTTACTGTAATCTGTTGATTCTTGGTACGCACCACATCTGTTAGGTTGTTCATGCTTTTCGCAATAACTGACGCTCCACTTGTTGCCTTTTCGACTTCGAAACAATTGTTGATGGCGTCTTTCTCCTTTTTCCCTTCTCAATCAGAATAGGTTCCAGTGAAGAATTTGAGTCCACGTCCTGTACTCTTGCGGGTATCAGATCAGCAAATGGCTGTGCTTCCAAACTGTGCACAGAATCAAATGCGTCATCGGCATCTTCAGGAACTTTCTCTCCTGGTGTCCAATGGTGCTTACTAGTAGCTGATGCCCCGATGAAGACCGTCTCCATCAAGTCACGATGTTTGAAAGTTTTTTTCCTGAACTTGGCACACACCTTGTTTACCTGCACAGTTGGAGATTTATGAAAGAGGAACACGTTACATTTCATATAACAAGTGATACAGTTAACTAAAAAGGTTAAATGTATTGGTAACAGACAAATATGAAACACAAGAAACATGTACTTACCGATTCCATCTTGTCCTACCACTCCTCAGGTGCCTGAAACATACCGGTGTCACTGTCAAACCCTATCCCCGACACTCCTTTGCTTGAATCCATCAACTTTGTCCACGCTTGCCACTCTTTTTTCAAACTCATATATTTAGTCTTCAACTGTTTGAGGCCATGTTTTCTTCCTCTTTTTTTTTTCTCAAATTTCCTCGCCAACGACTTGTACCCTGCTTGGCTAAGGACCAAGAATGACCGATTTTCTTTTGTAATCTTATTTGCAATCAACTGCAGGAAAATTCGGATTGAGTCACTGTCCCATGAGGCCTTGTGGCTGAACAGAGTCTGCGTCTCTTCAAGGCTGCTTGACTTCTCTGTCACAATGCCTTTGCTTTTGGATTAGTGCAGCGGAGAAATGCGTATGGAAGTCATTACCAACAACAGACGACTAACTAATGTACGGTTACAAAATAACACCATCACATATTTTTTTGTTTAATTGAAGCGTATATGCACATAGCAGAGTAAATTTGACAGCATATAACTAGTGCACAATAATAAAATACATAAATAAACATGCAACTGAGTGGTGGACACAGTTGTCATAGTGATTAATACGTTTACCCTTTCGTAGTGGAGGAACTAACATATAAACTTGTAGCCATACTATAACATACAAACAACATACTAACATTTGAAATACGTTCCAAACATACTAATAACATCCTAATGTTCCTTACATACGCAACAACAAAATGACAACGACAATGCATAGCACAGACACAATGGTCTCAAGGAGACACAAGGATTGTTGAATGTGTATGACATCATCCCGCAATTGCATGACAATGTCGTTTGTGGATGACGCATAGTCCGTGCTCTCTTGCTTTCGTTCTGCGCACCAACCAATCCAACTGACACAGGGCTGATGAGTGCAAATGATAAAACTATTAGTCAATGGGTTCTTAATGTTCATGCAGTTATGACTGGTAATTAATTGGGCACTCACCATAGGGTGGGGACATGCAAAGTAGGGACGCCCTGGATTTTTGGTGGACCTTGAAATCTTAACAATCTGAGGGCCATGCCCACATGCACACATTCGACGTGGCCATGTACTGGAAGTTGTACTAGAGGTAAACGAAGCCATGCTATGTTTGACAAAAATTCAAAAGTAACAATGAATCATAGGAGTAATTAGTTTATGATATCCATATTTGAGGTTAAATATGAACTGAATACGCTAATGCACAAATGTCATATGGGTTGGCTATACGAACAAAGAATTTTGTTCATTTTATTTTAAAAAGCCTTGATCGCAATTACTCTTTCATTGTGAACGTGTTGTTAAAATGAAAATTTTAAACTAAACTTATGACAAATCCTGTCATTATATATATAAACTGGATAGTTTCCTTCCTCTCATTCTCACCTTCAATTAAAATTATGACAAATCTCACGGCGTACCACAGTTTTTTCACATTTGTGATAAATATGTCAATGAAAACAGAAATCAATTACTTTTTGGCATATGCACTATCATGGTCCAATTGCAGGTTTACATTCATGAACACAAAAAGCAGATATATGAATAACCACAAAAAAAGTGAAGTTGAGTAACCACAAAAAAAATCAAGTTAACAGTTTATAATAACAGTGTTTGAAGAAGTGAAGTTGAATAACCACAACTCAAAAATTTGAGATATATGAATGAAGACAGATATGAGGACAGTTTTTTGGAAGAGACATGGAGACATTCTTAGATTTATGAATACAACAGCAGAGGGTTTATTCAGATTTCAGAATATTAGCAATACATACATTTATATTTCTTTCTTTATTCAGCATTCAAGTTACCAATGTTACAAAACTGAATTTCTGTAACAAAATCAGATTTGATTCACAGATTTGATTCACAGATTTCATTCATAGACTTAGATTTCATTCAGCATTGACAAATCAATAGGTATTTCACATTTTCATTCAGCATTGTCATTTTTTCTTTTTTAATGACAATGATAAGAAATCAAGTTATCAATGTTACAAAAATCAATTTTGTAACAGACTTCGATTTCATTCACAAATTTAATTACGGTTTTGATTTGATTTCATTCACGAATCGATTTCATTCGAGATTGACAAATCGATTTGAACTTCGATATGAAAATTTTCTTTTTAATGAGAATTATAAGAAATCAAGTTACGGTGTTTAAGAGAATGAGAATTATAAGAAATCAATTTGAACCGATATGAAATTTTTCACGAATCGATTTCATTCATAGATTTACACAACTATCCATTTGTTTACGGACATGGAGACATTATTTTTTTTATGAAGAGAACACTTGTTACATTGTTTATAGAAATACATCGAGACATTTGTTTGTAAATTCAAAATGTTTCACATGGAGCCATTCCCAAAGTTATGAACACGAAAGTTAGATTTGAGTTAAGAAAAAAATTGATTAAAATTCGAAATTGAGGGAAAAAATGAGAAAACATCACAAATCTGATTTCATATTTGAGAAAATATATAATTTGAGCATTAGGATGTCGGGTTAGGCACAACAGTGAGATTTAAGAAGAAAATAATTTTGATTTTAGATTTTAGAACAAATCAGGATATAGAAATTCCAGATTTCACAAAAAATTGGCAGAAAAAAAATCTTCGAATCAGAATTCCAGAGAAATCATATTTCGTAGATTCAGACATCGTAATGTGAAGAACACCTCAAATAATTGTCAAGAAAAATGTGTTTCCCACCACTAATCAGCCGTGACGACTAGTTTCCATGACAAATTCAAAATCAGAGTGAGGTTTTGCAATGAGTGCTACAAATATTGTGACAAACCTTACTCATTTCTTGATAATACCACGATTCTTGCTAAGCTGTTGAACATGATTAAATGGCTGATTTGGTGACATTACGAGGCGATTGATTGAGTGTATTAGTTTAAATGCATTTCTATCTATTTGACTGTTAATTGATCTGTTTATGTTTTAAGTTTGAACTATAAATTGGAGGCCTTATCGGCGGCCGAATCTGAAATTGATTAGTGCTTCATGTTAATTAGAATTTATGTGATTTTATGGTATGTTTAATTGAAATTTGATTTGATATGATTAAATTGGATTAAATAATGTTGAATTACATTAGTTGCATTAATTACCAAAATACCATCTAGTGGGCCACTTTTAGTAACACCTTGAGGCTTGAATCACACTTGACCACACAACATTTCTTCAGCTCTTTTCTTGAGCCAAAATCGACTATAGAGAGAGAGAGTTAGGAGAAAGATTGATTTCAACAAATTTAGCTTGGAGACTTGAAGAATTGTACAAGAATTACATAATTGAGCTTTCATTCCTGATATTGAGGACCTAAGGTAGGAGAATCATCTTCTTGAACTTGTATTCAAGTTGTATCTTGTATGTTTCATGGAAGTTTTGTGATTAGAGTCAAGAATTGGTCTAAATGTTGAATTGAAACTTAAATCATGCATACATGTACATGTTCTAGCATTTTGAGGTTGTTTTCATGAAATTTGCTACATGCATGTTCATATTTTGATTATAGTTCATGAATTCATCATGTTTATGGAAGGATTGAGTTATTTGGCCATGTATTTGAAGCTTTGATTTCAATTGAATTCATGCATGTTGCATGTACCTCATGTTCTTGAAGTTTTGTTTGGAAATGGGTTCAATTGAACTACCTTTGGACTTTGATTTTGCAAATTCATCTTTGAAACATGTCATATTATGATTTTTAAAGTGTTTTCCAAAAAATTAGCCCAAAAGGATCGAATTTGATGCTTTAAAAGTTGAATTTGAGCTTGGAGGTTCAATTTGGAAATTCCAGATTTTGGACCCACGCTCGAGCGTAAGACTTCACGCTCGAGCGTACACTCTGAATACATGCAGTCCGTCCGAGCAGGGAAAGTAACGCTCGAGCGTGAAATGCGTGTATCCAGTACTTTGCACGTGTTTACAGTCCGCTCAAGCGAGGGAATGCACGCTCGAGTGAGGACTTGTGTCTCACGCTCGAGCGGGGGTCGAGCGCCCATCGAGCGTGAATTTCTTGCATCCAGTACTTTTGCAGTCCGCTCGAGCGAGGAAAGTCACGCTCAAGCATAACTCTTTTGTCTGCATGTCTGCTCGAGCGGAGAAAGCCATGCTCGAGCGGGACCCCTGTTCCAGCAAAAATTTGAAAAGTGTTTTAAAGTGCATCTTTGCATCCTCATTCCATCCTAGGCATTCCTAGGCCTAGTTTAAGACATCTTAATAAGGATAATGCTATAGAACCACACCGAGTCAGATAGGGACTAAGTTATTGTTTCCCAAACGTGTAACTTAGTGTGTGTTCATCCTGTAACTGTGTAGGGTTGGCATCCGAGGAAGTTCACTAGCCTATCTGTAGCCCAGAACTCTGTGAGTAACATTGTTGTAAAGATATATTCAATCATGAATATTTTCTGAATGATCAATTGTACTGCTTTTCTGAAATGATGTTTCTTACTGAATGAATGTTTGTTCTTTTTGCGAATTGTATTCGTGGTATCCATAACAATTTATTATTCTTGTACTATCTTTATTCTTGTCACGAGATCTCTATCGGTCCCCATGTTGGGACCACTACTGTTTACTGATATGATGGCTATCAACTGACTGTTCGGTCTATTAAGACCTACTGTACTGTTTTGTTATGAGATGTACCACATATGACTGCTATGGTGAATAGTGATATCTTGTTATAACTGATTGTTTTAAATACTGAAAGGACATTCATTCTTAACCTCTTTACGCATATGTTATTCACTGGGCTTTAGCTCACTGTTTATATATATATATAGGTGTCCAGGCACCGGATCAGAGCTAGGAGCGTCGGGTTAGCTCTTGTTTTGTCAAGCCAACCATTGTGCCTTGCTGCGAGGTTCAAAGTCTTTGCCAAGCTTGCTTTTGGGGTGTTTTAGATCCCCCTTTTATGTTTCTATCGTGTATATACTGTATAGACTTGTACTGTACTATTATGGTAGGAATTTGGTTCCTAACCTGAATGCTTGTATATGTATGTACATACTGCTTTTGTTCCGAATATGAATATGTTCTTTTTTTGCATATAGACTGTCACAGCTCATTGGACATCTTTTATTACTGTTTTGGCTTCCACTTACAGACATCGTATTCTTGTTAGCAGGCCTTCGGTAATCACGGATTACTAGCCGGTTACGGTGCTAAACTCATAGGGGCGGTTTTGGGTCGTGACAGAGTAGTATCAGAGCGAATTTCAAACCACGAGTTATACCGCACACACATGTCCAAATGAGCTATAGGATGTCCTAGAAAAGTAATTAGGGCATTGCATGAGCATGAAAAGTGTGTGTGGTCATGACATGAATATATGTGCTGCTGTGTTAATATGTTTAAAGTATGCAACTGTCTATGTTTATAATTGCCATAATTGTCTATAGTGAAATGGAGAATGCAAGAACCACTGATGAAACTAGGGGTGGGCGCGGGTCAGTTGTGGCCACGGAACCACCAATCCACCATCCGTCCGCCAGATTGGCGGATTGGAGAAAATCAATCCGCATCCGTCTACCAATCCGGTGGATGTGGATTTAGCGGATTGGCGGATGGATGTGAATCGGTTTGGTGGTTTAAGATTTTATAAATTTTCAACATAATTCAACTTGTGCATTTCTTCAAAAAAAAAAAAAGAAAAAAGAAGAAGAAAGAAAGTATTACAGTCAATAACTTAAAAAACAATTACAATCACTGTATGTCTCATCCAAAAAAGAAAGTTTGAAACTTTAGAATATCACATTTACTACATGGCTCATCCACATATTACAATCACAGCGTGATTCATCCACATAAAGTATTATAATCTGTGATTCTTAAAATATAATAACAATTCAAACCACAAAAGCCATGAATATGACAGTAGTAGAGATTGTATGTCTCTATATTGTTACATCTATATATGTTTTTGAAAACAAAAACCAACCAGCATATATCATATTTTCTATTTATTATTTTTAGAGTTAAATTTTGAAAACCAAAAAATATAGATAAGTAATACGTTTATTTTTTTCAATTCAAAAAATATATTTAAGTTGAAAACTTTTCTCCAACAGAATATTTAAATTATTTTTCAATTGAAAATACAAACAAAATATTTAAACAAATTAAAAATATAAAGTCTTATAAATTATTAGGGGTGCTCGTGGTTTGGTGGTTCGGTTGCGGCCAAAGAAATCTCAAATCCGCAACCGTCCGCTCGTCATCACTCATTCATCCAAAATGCGGCGGATCAGATCGGTTCTGTCGATTTTGGCGGATCGGTATATCCGTTGCTTACCCCTAGATGAAACTGAATCATCTAACGCCAGAATGGCAAGGCTAGAAAGAACAGTTGAACTGCTAACTGAGGCCTTAAGGCAACAATAGAACCAACAGCCCCCACCTCCTCCGGTACAATCGGAACCGAATGTGAATGATGACATAATTGCTCTAACACAGAAGTTTAGTAAAATGAAACCGCCATTATTCCAAGGAGGCCTCGAATCGCTAAAGGCCGAAACATGGGTCCTGGAGACCAAGAAATTGTTTGAAGTCTTTCCGTGTTCTGAAGCACACAAAGTGCTACTGGCTACCTTTACCTTATAAGAAGAGGCCAGAAGGTGGTGGATGCTGGTCCGCGACACCAATACTGCCATGGATTGGGCTTAGTTTAAGGGAGCCTTCTTTGAGAAATACTTCCCTCAGTGTGTCAGGGACCGAAAAGTGACTGAATTTGAACAACTGAAACAAGGCACTATGTTCGTAGCAGAGTATGAATGTAAATTCACTGAACTCGCCAGATATGCACCACACATGGTGGATACCGATTACAAGAAGGCCAGGAAGTTTGAAGGCGGCCTTAATGTCGAAATACTTGACAGGATAAATGTTCTGAAACTACTGAAATATGTAGATGTTCTTGATTGAGCAATAACGGCTGAGTCGAACATCGAGGCAGTGAAATAGACTGAAACACCAGCAACTGAATGGCGCGGTAAAAGACGGGCTTTTAAATTTAAGAAATGCCGGAACAGCCCCTTGAACAAAAAGCAAAATACCGGGTCAACAACCCGGCTCGAGGAAATAGTTCCATACATACTGTTCTGAATGTGGTAAGAAACATAAAGGGGTTTGTTATAAAATTTCAGATGCTTGTTATATGTGTGGCAAGGTGGGCCACATGGTCAAAGATTGCCCTTCTGCTCCTCAGGGCAATAGTAAAGCTACAGCCAGCGCCGCAGCATCAACTGTTGCACTAAAACCTAATCCCAAAGCTACTGGAAAAGAGCCTATGAGGCAATGCCGAGTGTTCGCACTTGTACTGGGAGATGTACAGAATATCGAGACCGTTGTGTCAGGTATACTCTCAATCTGTACTCAAAATGCTTATGTTCTGATTGATTTAGGGTCTACACATTCATATGTATCGCATGTTTTTTCGCAAAAATTAAATAGACCACTGGAACCTATGAACTATCTGGTAGCTGTATCTACACCTGTTGGAGGATCCATGACATGTGCTTATATGTACCCTGCATGTGAAATTATTTTTAGGGATGTTCATTTGTATATTGATTTACTACCTCTGAATATTGATCATTTTGATGTGTTATTGGGAATAGACTGGTTAACAAAATATCACGCTACCATAGACTGTGTAACAAAATAAGTTATTTTCCATCCACCTGGACTGCCTGAATTTGTGTTTAATGGAGTTGGAGTAGTACCTCCCCCATATCTGATTTCATCCATAAAAGCTTTTAAGTTGATTAAAAAGGGGTGTAAAGGGTATCTGTGTTGTGTATTGACTGTACCTATTGATGCTAAAACTGATGTGAATAGTATTCCTATAGTCAGAGAATTCCCAGATGTTTTTCTAGATGATTTGCTAGGGGATTTGATTGATAGGGAGATTGAGTTCACCATTGATTTGATTCCGGCTACACAGCTAGTATCTAAAGTTCCTTACAGAATGGCACCTACCGAACTGAAAGAATTGAAAATTCAACTACAGGAACTGTTAGATAGGAAGTTCATCAGGCCCAGTACTTCGCCGTGGAGCGCTCTAGTTTTGTTTGTGAAAAAGAAAGACGGCTTATTGAGACTTTGCATTGACTACCGTGAACTAAACAAGGTAACAGTGAAAAATAAATAACCATTGCCTCGTATTGATGATTTATTTGACCAGCTACAGGGTGCCCAAGTATTCTCTAAAATTGATCTTAGATCTGGATACCACCAATTGAAAGTCAAACCAGAGGACATTGAAAAGACTGTCTTTCGAACGAGGTATGGACATTATGAATTCTTAGTTATGCCTTTTGGAGTTTCCAATGCACCTGCTGCATTTATGGACCTTATGAACAGAATTTTCAAACCATACCTTGATGAATTTGTAGTTGTTTTCATAGATGACATTTTGATTTATTCCAAAAGCACGGAAGAATATGAACATCATTTGAGAATTGCCCTACAGACCCTAAGAGAACAGAAACTGTATGCTAAACTGACAAAATGTGAATTTTGGCTTGACAATGTTATGTTTTTGGGACATGTAATCAGTAAGAATGGAATTTCAGTTAATCTGCAGAAATTTGAAACAGTAGTGAATTGGCCTAGACCGACAAATGTTACCGAAGTCCCAAGTTTTCTAGGCTTAGCCGGGTATTACAGAAGGTTTGTCAAAGACTTCTCGAAAATTGCCCTACCACTAACTCAATTAACTCAAAAGGGGATATCATTTGACTGGACCAATCAGAGAGAATTAGCCTTTTAAGAGTTAAAGACTCGACTTGTGATTGCACCGATTCTTACCCTACCCTCAGGTACGGATGGTTATACTATATTTAGTGATGCTTCTTATAAGGGTTTGGGATGTGTTTTAATGCAGAATGGTAAAGTGATTACGTATGCTTCCCGACAACTGAGACCGCATGAAAAGAACTATCCGATCCATGACTTGGAACTTGTTGCAGTGGTGTTTGTACTGAAAATCTAGCGTCACTACCTTTATGGGGTGACATGTGAGGTGTATACAGACCACAAGCATTTGAAGTACTTCTTCACACAAAAAGAACTGAACATGAGGCAGCGGAGATTGTTAGAACTGATAAAGGATTATGATTTGCAAATTTTGTACCATATGGGGAAAGCTAACACCGTTGCCGATGCACTGAGTCGGAAATCAGTTAGAAATTTAGCCTGTTTACTCACCGGGCAGAAAGAATTGCTATGTGACCTTGAAAAATTTGAGGTTAAAATTGTTTTGCGTGAACAAGGTGGAACCTTAGCCGCTATTTCTGCTCAACTGGCACTGATTGAGAAAATTAAAGAGAAACAGCAACATGATAACTTTTTGAAAAAGATCATTGATGAACGAGAATCTAAATTGAGGCCAGATTTCAAATTTGAGAACAATGTGTTGAAATTTTAGGGAAGGTTGTGTGTACCGAGTGATTCTGAACTGAAAAGAAGAATTCTACAAGAGGGCCACAATTCAAAACTGTCTATCCATCCAGGAAATACGAAAATGTATCAAGACTTGAAACTGAATTTCTGGTGGCCGGGAATGAAGAAAGAGATTGCTGACTTTGTATCGAAATGTCTTCATTGCCAACAAGTTAAAGCTGAACATCAACGACCCGCAGGCTTACTGCAACCCTTACCGACACCGGAGTGGAAATGGAAACATATCACTATGGATTTTATTGTTGGTTTACCTCGCTCCAGTAAACGTATGGACTCAATTTGGGTTATTGTTGATAGTGACTAAATCTGCCCACTTCTTACCTGTCAAAACAATTTATAATGCGAACAAATTGGCTATAATTTATATTGATGAGATTGTTAGATTGCATGGAGTGCCTGTATCTATTGTTTCTGATAGGGACTCGAAGTTTACATCGAGATTCTGGTAAAGCTTATAGACAGCATTGGGTATTGAACTGAGACTGAGTAGTGTATACCATCCTCAGATAGATGGCTAGTCAGAAAGAACTATCCAGACTCTGGAGGATTTACTGAGAATGTGTGTCCTTGATTTTCAAGGAAATTGGGAAAGCCATTTACCGTTGGCTGAATTTGCCTACAATAACAGCTTTCACTCGAGTATTGGAATGACACCTTTCGAGGCTTTATATGGAAAGAAATGTCGATCTCCTATCTGCTGGGCAGAAGTAGGAGATGGGCCTTTGCTTGAGCTTGAAATTGTACATGAAACCATTGAAAAGGTGAAACTGATTCAACAGAGACTGAAAATCGCACAAAGCCGACAGAAAAGTTATGCGGATGTCCGAAGGTGAGACAGAGAGTACGAAGTAGGTGATCATGTTTTTGTTAAAGTGACACCGATGAAAGGGCAGACCCGTTTTGGCGTTAAAGGCAAGCTAGCGCCGAGATATGTCGGACCATATGAGATTATTGAGAAAATCAATCCGGTGGCGTATCAACTAGCGCTTCCTCCTAAAATGGAGCATATGCATAACATGTTCCATATTTCAATGTTGAGGGATTACCTCCAGGATCCCTTCCATGTGATTCAGCCTACCCGTGTAGTACTAAGTGATGACTACACTTATGAAGAACGACCTATTCAGATTGTAAACCGACGGATCAAGAAGTTAAGGAACAAAGAAATTCCGTTAGTGAAAGTTGATTGGCAAAACCATGGTGGCGTATATGCCACTTAGGAAAGGAAAGACGATATGATCAAGAGATATCTTGAACTGTTCCCTCTGGATCCGGTATTCTTCTAAAATGAAGGTAATTCTAGTTTGGAGGACCAAACTCTTTGTAAGGAGGGGAGACTGTGACAACTCTCACCATTGTTTACTGATAATACAACTGATTACTGCTAAACTGTGACTGAACATGATTAAGTAATTGATTTGACTGACATTCTGAACTGATTGATTGAGTGTATTAGTTTAAATGCATTTCTATTTGTTTGACTGTTAATTGATCTGTTCATGTTTTAAGTTTGAACTGTAAATTAGAGGCCTTATCGGCGGCCGAATCTGAAATTGATTAGTGTTTCATGTTAATTAGAATTTATGTGATTTTATGATATGTTTAATTGAAATTTGATTTGGTATGATTAAATTGGATTAAATAATGTTGAATTACATTAGTTGCATTAATTACCAAAATGCCATCTAGTGGGCCACTTTTAGTAACACCTTGAGGCTTGAATCACACTTGACCACACAACATTTCTTCAGCCCTTTTCTTGAGCCAAAACCGACTAGAGAGAGAGAGAGAGTTAGGAGAAAGATTGATTTCAACAAATTTAGCTTGGAGACTTGAAGAATTGTACAAGAATTGCATAATTGAGCTTTCATTCTTGAAATTGAGGACCTAAGGTAGAATCATCTTCTTGAACTTGTATTCAAGTTGTATTTTGCATGTTTCATGGAAGTTTTGTGATTAGAGTCAAGAATTGGTCTAAATGTTGAATTGAAACTTAAATCATGCATGCATGTACATGTTCTAGCATTTTGAGGTTGTTTTCATGAAATTTGCTATATGCATGTTCATATTTTGATTACAGTTCATGAATTCATCATGTTTATGGAAGGATTGAGTTATTTGGCCATGTATTTGAAGCTTTAATTTCAATTGAATTCATGCATGTTGCATGTACCTCATGTTCTTAAAGTTTTGTTTGGAAATGGGTTCAATTGAACTACCTTTGGGCTATGATTTTGCAAATTGATCTTTGAAACATGTCATATTATGAGTTTTAAAGTGTTTTCCAAAAAATTAGCCCAAAAAGATCGAATTTGATGCTTTAAAAGTTGAATTTGAGCTTGAAGGTTCAATCTGGAAATTCCAGATTTTGGACTCACGCTCGAGCATACATTCTGAATACATGCAGTCCGCTCGAGCGGGGAAAATAATGCTCGAGCGTGAAATGCGTGTATCTAGTACTTTGCATGTGTTTACAGTCCGCTCGAGTGAGGGAATGCATGCTCGAGCGAGGACTTGTGTCTCACGCTTCGGCGGGGTCAGCGCCCATCGGCGTAAATTTCTTGCATCCAAGTACTTTTGCGATCCACTCGGCGAGAAAGTCACGCTCGGCGTAACTCTTTATGCATATGCGCTTGAGCGGAGAAAGCCACGCTCGAGCGGGACCCCTGTTTCAGCAAAAATTTGAAAAGTGTTTTAAAGTGCATCTTTGCATCCTCATTCCATCATAGGCATTCCTAGGCCTAGTTTAAGGCATCTTAATGAGGATAATGCTATAGAACCACACCGAGTCAGATAGGGACTAAGTTATTGTTTCCCAAACGTGTAACTTAGTGTGTGTTCATCCTGTAACTGTGTAGGGTTGGCATCCGAGGAAGCTCACTAACCTATCTGTAGCCCAGAACTCTATGAGTAACATTGTTGTAAAGAAATATTCAATCATGAATATTTTCTGAATGATCAACTGTACTGCTTTCTGAAATGATGTTTCTTACTGAATGAATGTTTGTCCTATTTGCGAACTGTATTCGTGGCATCCATAGTAATTTCTTTATTCTTGTAATGTCTTTATTCTTGTCATAGAGATCTCTGTCGGTCCCCATGTTGGGACCACTACTGTTTACTGATATGATGGCCATCAACTGACTGTTCGGTCTATTGAGAGCTACTGTACTGTTTTGCCATTGGATGCACCACATATGACTAATATACTGCTATAACTCACTGTTTTAAATACTGAAAGGACATTTATTCTTAGCCTCTTTATATATATGTTATTCACTGAGTTTTAGCTCACTGTTTATATATATATGTAAGTGTCCAGGCACCGGATCGGAGCTAGAAGCGTCGGGTTAGCTCTTGTTTTGTCAAGCTAACCATTGTGCCTCACTGTAAGGTTTCGAGTATTGCCAAGCCAAGGCTGCTTTGGGATGTTTTAGATCCCCCCCTTTCTATTTTTATCTTGTATATACTGTATAGACTTGTACTGTACTATTATGGTAGGGATTTGGTTCCTAACCTGAATGCTTGTATATGTATATACATACTGCTTTTATTCCGAATGTGAATATGCTCTTTTTTTGCATACAGACTGTCACAACTCATTGGACATCTTTTATTACTGCTTCACCTTCCACCTGTACTCTTTATTCTTGTTATTCTTTATTAGCGGGCCTTGGTAATCACGGATTCTTGGCGATTCTGATTGCTAAACCCATAGGGGTGGGTTTGGGTCATGACAGATATAATGGTGGCTTTCCTATTGTGCAAACCAAAATGAAAAAAATGTAACCCAAATAAGTGGAGGAAAATTTTTGAAGCAGCAACAACAACGGGTTCCAAAAATCAACCGAGCAGATCGGGTTGAAGGATAGGCTATTACGCAAACAAACCCAAAAAAAAAAAAAAAAGAAAAAAAAAAAGAGGAGAAAGCAACCATTACCTTCAAATTCCAGATCTTTGAGAGACTAAGTTGTAGGGTCGCCGCCGATATGAACTCCGGTGGCGCACCAATGTCAGAAGTATCGCTATTCTTCTTTCCCGAGCAGCGCCGTTTTGATCGCCTCGTTCGCTTCAGCTCTAAAGTGGATGACCTAACTGGTATGAATGTGTAGGATGGAGGATGTGATGGTGTGAACACAGTGCCAGGGGTAATTTGGTACTTTCACCCTACCTTGTATGTAAGTTACGCCCCTGAACTTGTTTTTGTCGATTTATGGCTAATTTAGCCTATTTTGGATTGTAGTGGCTAAATTAGCCCAAAACTCTCTTGCCAAACGGCACCTTAATCTTATTGGGCTAAAATACTTATTTTGTCTTTTTGTAACTAAAATAGTTTCAAATTCAACCTAATCTATCTTCCAACATGGAGGCTAAATAAAAGAGATAATTAGAGAGATTAAAAAATAATGTGATAATAATTGGATGTCTTTTTCTTGATTGGCATACTGTTGAAAATAATATTTTTAAGAGATTTTTTACCCATTCTCCAATATTAAATAATAAGTGTTTGCCTTTAGCTTATTAAGCAATAAACAAAAGTTATACTACACAATGGATACAAACTTTTAAAATAAAGGGGAGATTACCATTTAGTGGTAATGTTAAAAAATTATTACACATTAATGATAAAGTTTATAATTTCTAACATATTAATTTAATTACATTTTAGATAAATTCTTAATTATTGTTTATTTTTTATTTTATTTAATTATATTTTAAATCAATTATTGATTATATTTTATATTTTAGATCAATTTTAATTATATTTTAATCTGTTTTATTTTTTTTTAATTAACATATTAATCTTATTTTAGGTTTGGTGAAAATGAGGGTAAAATTATCATTTTATTGTATTAATTTTATTATAATTTTTCAGAAAACAAAACCACTTTAAAAGATGATGTATATAATACACCTCCGGTTAGTTTTGATAAAAAAATCTAACAGTAGCATCTCCAAAACTAATGGGAATTTTCTTATTATATTTAAATGACAAGGGGTAAAGTGTTCCAACTCCACAAACCAAAAAGAGTAAAATGAATTTAACCATTTTAATTATTAATATTTATAGTCTTTATCAACTTCTTGTAATTTTGTTTTTTATTTTTTTTATATCACTGGTAAGTTATTTCACCTAAAATAAACTCAATATATTTTAAAAAACTCAAAATCAAACCTAGTGAAAATTTATTTTTAGTTGTTTGGAATGATTTAAATAAATATATTTTTTAATTTTTATAAAAAGATGTAGAATATAATAAAAAAGTAATATAATTTAAACAAAAAATAATATAACTCAAATAAAATTTTAAAAATATAAAAATATATTAAAATAGTACCACTACTAAAAAAAACACTTTTTGCGACCGCTATAAACCGTCGCAAATAATAAAAAACAGTCGCAAAAGACTTTTTGCGACGGCCCATGCGACGGCAAATGGGGGTCGCGAATATGGGGGTGGCAAATACTTTTTGCGACGGCAAAACAACGGTCGCAAATTATTTGCGACCACCTAAACTACTTATGGCGACCGCTATTTTGCCGTCGCAAAAAATAAAGAAAAACACTAACATGATTTTTTGGCGACCACCTTGTTACCGTCGCAAAAAATAAATAACTAAATAAATAAAAAAGCATAAAAGTGCAGCGTTAAGCACTCTAAGAATAGAAATGACAAGAATTCAGACAGTATAACATTATAATTTAATTGAACATTCCATTTGAGTCTCAAAATTTGAGTCATGTGTGAAAGTTATTACAACTAAAAACTTGGAAAAAGTTCTTTTATGAAAAAAATACAATTTAGAACTGGCTAATCTTCTCATCAATTTTCTTGCTCGGGTGTTCTCCACTCTAGCAATGAACTGGCCAATCTTCTCATCAATTTCCTTTTCAAGTTCCACATCACCACATTGCACCTATGCAACAAAAATTTCAGGCATTAATGACAAAATTATATACTGCCAAAATAAAAATTATCAAACTCAGAATTAATTATTCATACCAGAAGCAAGAGAATTTCCCTAGAGACATCCTTGAAGAGATAGACCTTCTTAGCCTGTAAAAAAAAAACATAACATTATCAAACTTCTTAGCCTGTAAAAAAAAAACATAACATTATCAGTCTAATGCAGAAAATCAAGCTGTTATTAACTGTTAAACTGATTACTTAATATGACTCCACTTATTGAAAAAATTCCCTATCAACAAGAAAATATCGCAATCCCAAGTATTTGTGGTGCATGTATCTTGTGACTTACCACACATCGAAGTTAGAATTTTAAAGAAAATTTTTTACCAAACAAATATGAAGCATGCCCTCAAAATTATCAGAGTAACCAAATATCAAAACGTGCCCATAAATTTTTTACCTGCTCCAAGGTCAGAAACATGATCACATTCCAAGATCCTAACCATCCAAAATTTGGGATAAGGACCTTGTAGAAAGCAAGAGGTCCCTGCAAAATATAGAAGGAACCAAGACTGTTCAAGTAAAGGTTATTTTATTTTTTTAATTTCTTCTGGGCATTTGCAAGATAGTTCCTTATAAAATTCCAAGACTTCAAATTAAAACCAGCACAATCTAAACTAGGCTAACAAGAAGACATAAAGTACCTAACAGCAACACATTTTTTTTCTTTTATTTATCTACTTATTTACGTTTGGTCTTAAACCAGAGGCAGAAAATAAATATATATGTCAGTCCAAATACACTCTTTATGTGTATTTGTAGACATGCAGAAAATTAGTACAGAATACAGATTCAGAACCAATTTTTTCTAGAAGGTAAGAACTGTCATGCAGCGAAAACAGGGTCGAAAGATGCTAAACTTACTTCGCTCTTCAGAGTCTTGATGAAACAAGCTAGTGTACTTTTGTATGTAGAATCCCCCATCATTCTTGATTTAACCTGCAGTATTAGACAGCGAGATTTGCCTTATTGGTGCAGATGCAGATCAAAGCAAGTTTTAATCCAAGTATACCTTACCAAGAAGCAAATTCTGAGTGAATTACAAGCATTGAATGGTAGGATATAGATACCAAAAGAAATCTAGGATCATCTACTACACTGATCTAAACTAAATTTTGTGTTTGATTGTGATATAATAATGGTAAAAGAGGCAATATTACTTTAGGTAAAAGAATGCAGATGAACTTCTGCATGATGGCAAGATCAATACTTCAGACTAACTTTTGTTTTAACTTAAAACTTGATCTACTAACCTTGAGGTTGTGGGTTCAAACCTGAAAACAACCACTTTGTGCAAATTACGACAAATGTTAGGTTTGTACCCAATCACCCCCCCTAGAACTCCATATTGGGACTAAATTGGGTGTAGTTAATTTAGGATATTAGAATCCTTGAAACTAGAATTGGTATGTATAGCACCATCCACCATTACTAATATGATAATGATTGAAACCTAGCTTCTAATATTTGGTGTTAGTGAGCGAAATAATGTAGGCACTATCTGCAATTTATCATGCATAAGCATAACCAAACATGATGTGAGACTGATTACAACAGGAGTCATATGAGCAACAATTTTTTACCATCAAAATTAAAAACTGTAAACTACACAACCTTTTAAAACTTACAGTAAGAAACAGAAAGTCATATTTCTAGTAGTGTGTCAATAAAGGCAATAGAAGGAACCACTAATTGATCAGTCCACCATTGAGATCCCATAGTAAGAAAAATATATCCATAAACTTATCCCAGTGCTTACTAAAAAAAAATCATCAAACTTAAACAACAACAACAACAACAACAACAAAAAATTTACCATTTTGTTTGGTTATGAGCAACTATATGTGTGGCCTTCTTACTCCACTCAAGATCCCGCCATCCATCCACGTTCCCATCATAATGGAATAACATAATTGTCAAATTCTCTGAAAGAAACTGAATTCACTAAAATTAGGCAAATAATGTCAACAAAATGGCATGTCTTATGTTAACAACTGATATAGATTTTAAACGCCAAGCATTAATAGACAGTTATACCTTTTGAACAATATCATCAACATTACTTTTTTGTTAATACCAACTGGAATTGCCAGCAAGTTATGAGAGCTTGAAACATTAACCTGAAAAGTGAAGAAAAGACGCACGTTGGCAACAAGTATGAAGTACTGATCTTTTACATGACTAACACTACTTTAAAATGTAACTGTTTATATAATTAAAAAAATAATAATAATAAAACCTTCGTTGTGAATTAAAGTTTGTCACTTGAAGACAAAGTACATGATTCAAAAGAAGTTTGTGTATTGATTCCAAAGTATACCAACATTGACCTTACCCATCACGTGCATAAAACAACTGAAGAAATCCCAAAAACTTGTAAAATCAAGTATCAAATCTAATCAAAAGCAATAGGTGGAGTCATTATTAAGTGCATGTCTTACGTAGACAAATACAAGAATAAAAACAGAGTAGTTAAAATCATAATAATAATCAAAACAGAACTCAAAATATTACCTTCCACTGGTAGAAAGGATTCAATTGGGCTGAAGTTATGAAACAATCATGTAGTTAACACGACACTAAGATCAATCATGAGTTCAACAACATGCACAAGATGACAACACTGTAATCCTGAAAATTAATAAAAAGCGTCATCGAATCTTCAAATAGATTACATATGACTTACAGAATAATAGATGGATATCCAGTGGGTTGGATACTGAAGGAGGGATGAGGTGGCATTTGCAGCCAAAATAGGAGAAAGAAAACAGCAAGTGAGAATTAGTGTTATGTTGTTGTTATTTTTGAATGAATATACATATACTATGACATATAATAAATACACAAATTCTCCATTGACATATAATAAATACACAAATTCTCCAAGGACAATATGATTTTAAATGACGGACCTTATATGCATTTTTGGGACCAACTCCACCATCTACTTCGATCCATGGGTTCACCCCCTGCAAAACAAAAACAAACATAAAAATGTTATTGTTTCCTTTCCTGGTAAAGTACTGCACTTGGAAATGAGAATGCAATACCTTCTCTGCACACATTCTTCTTAAATTTGAGATTTTCTTAACTTGGCTCTCAATAAAGCTCTGCCCACCAAATCCAGGGTTCACCAACATAATCAAGACCAGATCAACCACTGTTAACAAGCAAAGAAGATCATTTCGACATTCCAATCCATGTGACCATATTAACCTAAATGATAACATGAAGACTTTTCTAACACTAATATCTTCTCCATGGAGCTTTTAATAGGAAAATGTATGGCAGTTTGGCCAATATCAAATTTAGTATGCACAAAAGGTAAGTAATCTTGCTAAATTAATTTACTAATACGTTGTCTCCCAGTTTATATAAGAATTAAGTTCTTATCTTGATGACCAAAGTTGCCATGATCACCTTTTCATTTTGTTTTTGGTCATGTGTATCCAAAAAGGAAAAAACTATCAAGTGAAAAGGATTCTCAGCAGAGAAAATCCTTCTCAGAGAGTAGTCCTTCAAAAACTTCACTACAAGGACTACCTTCAGAAGAAACAGATCTTACCATCAAGGACAGATTACAAATTTAAATTAAAAGGACAAATCTCCCCTAAAGATTCAAAATGTCCACCAAAAGGAATGTTGTTGACTAAGGGAATTCAACTTATTGTCAATCTAAGTCAACAACAAAGGTGATGGAAAACTAACGGCTGCTAGAGGTGACATGGCCTCTTTTGATTTATAGGGCAGATTTAAGAGATTAAATAGGCTCCAATGCTTTTGTGACTTGGAGTATTTTTAGGTTTATATGGATCTAAAGCTTACTCAAAACTCAAAAACAAAAAAAAAAAAAGAAGATCGGAAAAGAAATGAAATCATGTTTTAGTATATGTCCCGTACAATAATTGCTGAATAATTTCTTTATTCATTAAACTATTCAAAACTATTAAATGTTTTCTCATTTATCAAAGTAATCCTCAATCACTAAACCATTTAAAATTTTAATTATAAAATTATAAACACATCGTATTTACACCTATCATTAATATATATATTGAGATGGAAGTCACTTTCAGTGAATGATTAGTGTAGACATGATTGCCAATTTGGCATTTTCATCTGTGCCAAACATTTGGCCGTTTATATCCATGATATGATCCCGCCAAAAAAAGGAGATTGAAATTGTCAATTCTTGGACAGCTGCACAGATGATAGCTCCTCCATAGTCCATACATATAAGACATTTCATTTGTAAAGACAGTAAAAAAAACAAAAGTTGATAAAACTTATTTGGAGCTATTGGATACAAGCCATCACTAAACTCTGAAATTCTCTAGTATGAATACTGTTTTTATTTTTTTATTTATTTAGTAACTATTAGGTAATTATAGAGCACAAGTTATGAGATGGCTTTGAAGATAAGCGCTTCATAAAGTTTGGGGGGACATGGCTTTGTAATTAAATTAATAACCAAACTAAATCGAATCAAGTCTTGTGTTCTAGATCAGTTACTTGAATCATTTTCTGTCATTATGGTGTATCAAATTTGACTAAGAAAATTAGGATTTAGATCTGAACATGTACTGAATCGCAATAGGAGGTAATAAGATGCAAAATGAGAGATTAAAAAAAATTCAAACCAATTGGCTAAATACAATATTGATAACATTTTGATAAATAAAATGCTTATAGAACCAACAACATACTCAAAGCTTTATTTGTAGTCATGATATTAGTACCTAACATAGCTGTGTACAAGCAATTGGATCAACAATTCTGGATCAACACAACACAACACAGATGAAATCACAGTAAAAACAGAAAGAGTAGATAGAGATTGTTCCAAGAGGTTCTAACACCTCTATTGTTTTCAAGAACGAATTAAATTCAACAGAATATTGAAATCAATAGAATATTGAAATTCAACAGAATAATGAAGAGGAGACAACTAAAACCTCCCCAAAACCTCCAAATCGCAGAATATTGAAATCATTAAACACATCTAATAGATATAATAGAGAGAGAAATTTGGATTCATTCATAGAAATTAGGCTTACAGATTATGAATCAATTGGAATCTTCAAATCTTCATCAACAATTGATCAAAATCTTCAAATGAACAATAAAATTGTGATGGAGAATCCAAAGACAGAGTCGAACGAGAGAGAATGAAGAGTGAAGAGAGAGAGAGAGAGAGAGGTCTTCAACGAAGAGAGTGAAATCGATTTGGGAAATAAGAGATAAATAGGGCCGAAAGAGATAAAGGATCGATTTGGGAAATCGATTTGGGAAATACGGGATAGATACCGTTGGAGGTCGGTCCTTAGGTTAAGAGATCGATTTGGGAAATTGAAAGAGAACCGAAATCAATTTTTTTCTTTTTTTCTTTTTTTGTTTAAGTTAAGAACAGATTTGGGGGTTTAAATAAAATGTTAATTTGGTGTAAAAAGTAATTTTTTGCGACGGTTAACTAATCAGTCGCAAAAAAATAGACGCAAAAAACCTTATTTCTAGTAGTGTACCTACCAAACAACCTTTTAAAAAATGGAACTGTTATGGTGTGCAACTTACGCCTTACACTTACGCCTTTTCTGTTTGCAGTCCTGCTTTTGTTTTCCTTTCCACTTATACTTTTTATATAAGTGGCACATGGTGTGCAATTCTTGAGAATTGCACACTTAAAAAAAGTCCTTTAAAAAAATATCTTTAAAAGAGAAGGCAAATTTTAAACGTGGGAGAATAGGCAATTTTTTGGTATATAAAAAAGGAGTGCGTAGGAGCAGGACCATAGCATAGGTGAGCATAGTGATTTGGTTGTTTGCCTGGTCAGATGTCTCTCGACTAATAATCCTCCATTCGTTTTAAAATAATAACTTTTTTAAATATTTTAATTTTTTTAATAGTATAATTATTATATTTTAAAAATATTAATTTTTTAAAATTATTTTTTAGTAATACATTTTTTAAAAAAATATTAATTGTCATAACTATACCTTTTGTGTTGTTAATGAATTTAAAGAATGATAAAATAGAAAATTTATATTATTTTAATATTTAATTTTTTTAAATAAATTAATTTTTTGAGATAATAAAAAATGAAATAAAATAGTAGTATTTTAAGACGGTGAGAACAATAACCTTGGACAAAGGTCTCTTTTGCAAAGATAATTAAAAGTCAAAAATTAATTTTTAATTTATTTTGAATCACATAATCTCTTTATTTTTTTATATATTTTTTTTAAAAATAAAAAATCAACTAAAAATATCAACTTTTAATTAATTTTTTAAAATAATTCAAAATTGTAAAAGGTAACGTCACGTGCTTTTAATTAAGATGTAGAACGTACGTGGTTTTTTGTTTTTTTTTTGGAAACAAACGACAAACTGGTTTGGTTTTATCGTAAATCAAATAATTCAAAATTGTAAAAAGTAATGTCACGTGCATTTAATTGTGATGTAAACGTGCACTGATGTGGAACGTAACGTGCTTTGGTTTTAGGAGTCTCTTTATGCCTGTGGGGAAGTATTTTTTGAGTAGTAGCACTTGGCCGAGATGACATCGAAGTGTCAGCCGAAATGTCACGTGACATGACAGTACGCCGAGGTGATCTCGTTGTTGCCGAGGTTATCTCCGAAGATATCGAAATCCGAGATAAGCGGATAGGGGACAAAAGTCCTAGAATAAAGAGGGAACTCAACCTGGATGTGGACAAGAGTCCTAGATTGGGAGAATACTTCAATTTGGGTAAAGATAAGACTCTTAGAGAGTTTATCCTGATCCCACTGGGAGTCCCAGATTAGTAGTAATCTTGAATCCATAGAAGTTAGGCTTCTATTGGGACTAGGATTGTATTGACTATAAAAGAGAGGCACCCCCATGGGTCTAAGGTATGTTTTTTATACTCAAGCTTGTGAGTTGAATACTTGATTATCTTTGAGAGACATACTGACTTGATCGTCGGAGTGCCCCCGGGTGGAAGAACCACCATCGGAAACTTCTCTTTATGTGCAGGACAGCAGGGTGCCATCTATTCTGCATGTGTTTTACCGCTGAATCACTAAGGAGGGCAGTGTGGTCAGAAAATCACTCACACAATTTGGCGCCGTCTGTGGGAACGAAAGAAGAGTAGATGGCCAGTAACACGCAGAAGGAAAAGATTGGGGACGACGCTCCAGCGGGAGTGGAAGACCCGTCGACTCTATGAAGGAGGAGACCACAACGAAGAAACTTCGTGATCGAGAATCACGCAGAGAAAGCCCGGACAAGATGGTGATACATCAAAGAAAGCGACAGAGGCAAATACTATAATGAGGATGACCTCCGGACACGGAAAGACAGATGTCCGAGGAGGGATGAGGAAGTAAAAGAGATGGCAAACAAGTTGGCGGACCTTCAATCGATCGTCAACTTCATGATGCGAATAATGTCATGCGGTAGCCATACCCGCACTGAGACACATCAATGCCGGCACAAGCGTCCGGAAGAAGGCGGAGAGAAATCAAGCCCCTCGACACGGAGTGGAAGGCACTCTCGCCGACATTCCAGGGAAGTCGGCCGAGAAGAGCCGAGAAGAGAAGAGTCCCGAAGGACATATCGCGAGAAAGAAGCAGACCCTAAAGAACATCGGCATGTTCCGGGGCGGATATTGTGTTTCGATGCATCCTGCGGAGAAGGATCGAAAAGGGGCCACCATGAGGCCGAGAGTAGTGCGCCAAAAAGGCTGAAGTCCAATGACAGCCGGGCTGCAGGGAGAAGTAAAGAGGACTTGAGAAATTACCTCAAGAGGAAACAGCAGAATGCCGGAGTCGAAGTAACTTTCCCGGTTAAGCCGAGGACTCCATTCTCGACGGAATTGGACAAATTCGTCGTAGAAAAAGATTCAGTATGCCGAGGTTCCAGATATATGATGGTAAGTCAGACCCTAACTTCCATGTTGGATTATTTTTGAATTCAATGGCATTGTACAGTGGGAACGAGCCGTTGCTTTGCAAAGTGTTCCCTTCATCCTTCGGGGAGATTGCATCAGACTGGTTCCACAAACTACCGAAAGGGAGCGTGAAGAGCTGGGAAGGCCTGGCCGAGATGTTTGTGGCCAGGTTCATAACAAACAAACTGCAGCCATTAAGGGTGGATGCATTGATGGCCCTGAAGATCGGCAAAGATGAGAGCCTCAGAGCCTACGCAAAGCGGTACTATGAGGTGTTCAATCGAATACCTGAATGCAACTAGGAGGTAGCGGTCGTCTCTTTCAAGAACGGCCTGAAGGATGACTGTCCACTGCGGAAGTCCTTGGCAAAAACCCTGCCAAAGAGTATGGAAGAGCTCATGGCGAGAATCGAGAAGTATGCCAGAGCCGAGGAAGATACGTCGGGAATAAGGAGACGAAGCCAGAAAGAACCTTGACTTCAAGCGAGGCCGAGGTAACAATGGACAGAACAAACAGAGACGAGTTGAGGGCTAAGCAAGCGATGGCAGCGGTGTTCAATTCGGTCCAAAAGTCCTTGATCAAATTCAAATCACTGCCAGCCCGGCAAGAGCACCAGGAAAATTTATGGGGAGAAACCTTGGTAGGCGTTGTGCCTACCACAATGAGCAGGGGCACCCAACTCAGGGTTGCAGAGCCCTTAAACCCCACCTAGAAGATCTGGTGAGGCAAGGCCATTTAAGAGACCTTGTGGATGAAGCCAGAACCAGGGAAGAGCAGGCACGATTGCCACAAGCACCAAATAGCAGGCAACCACGAGCGAGTGGACCTGGGGTGGTTACCGTGATCCACACAAAGGTGAATGAAAACGACATACGGGGGGAGACACAGAGGGTAAAACACCTGCAGCACGTCAACCAGGTCGGACTGAAAAGATCTCGGCCTGAAGATTGTCAAGGACCGATGATAACCTTTACAGAGGCCGACCTCGACATGGTTCAAAGACCGACAATGATGCCTGGTAGTATCCCTCCGTTGGGGAGTGCCAGAAACGCATCTTGATTGATCAAGGCGACTCTGCGACATCATGTGTGTCGATGTTACAAGGAGTTAGGCCTTCACCGATGACATGGAAGCGATCAACGGCCCGATGGTCGGCTTCAATGGGACGCCGACATGGCCTTTAGGCGCAACAAGCTTGGAGGTACAAGCCGCACGAAGATCAAGAGCGAATTCATTGTGATCGTCGCCGCCTCTACAACATCATCTTGGGAGGCCATGGTTGCATGCAATGGGCGATCCCTCGACATTGCATCAACTACTGCGGTTCCCAACAGAACATGGGATTGAGGAAGTCAAAGGTGATCGATTCTTGAAGTAAAATTGCTCCATGGCAGCAATGAAGTTAACCTGCAGCATTCGGGAACCAGAGAAGGCAGAAGTTGAAGAAGAGGACATGAAGGTCCTAGATGATGTCGGCAAGGAGCCGACCGAGAAAAGTGAAGAAGAATTGAAGAAAAACTTCGTCCAAGAGGGCGATGAGGAACGCTTCTTTCTTCTTGGCACAAGATTAGCCGAAGAAGAAGAAAGGGAGTTGGAAGCCTTTCTCAGAAAAAATATTGAGGTGTTCGCCTGGACACCTTATGAAATGCCTGGCATTGACCTCGAGGTCACATGCCACAGACTCAACGTTGACAGGTCGGCCAAACCGGTAATACAACGAGCCAGAAGACCGACGTTGATGCACGTCGAAACAGTGGAAGAGGAAGTAGCCAGACTTCTAGAGGCCAAGGCCATCCGAGAAGCCAATTATCCGACGTGGTTATCAAATACCGTGGTAGTAAAGAAGAAGAATGGCAAGTGGAGGGTCTGCGTAGACTTCACAAATTTGAACAAAGCTTGTCCCAAAGGCGACTTCATACATAAAGATCGACCAATTGGTGGGCCACATCTGGACATGGAAGGATGAGCTTCTTGGGTGCATATAGGGGTATCACCAGATAGCCATGTACCTCACGATGAAGAGAAGCGTTCATCACTCCGAAAGGTTTGTCTTATTCTGAGAGTCATGCCTTTTGGGTTGAAGAACGCAGGAGCAACTTACCAAAGGCTGGTGACCAAGATGTTCAAACACTTGATTGGTCGAACTGTAGAAGTCTACATTGATGATATGGTCGTGAAGACCAAGGAGCCAAAGGATCATCTTGCTGACCTAGAAGAGGTCTTTGACATACTCAAAACATATTGGCTCCGACTAAATGCATCGAAATGCGCGTTTGGAGTCAGATCCAAAAAGTTCTTGGGATACCTGGTAACTAGAAAGGGCATTGAAGCCAGCCCAGATCAGATAAGGGCCATTCTGGAATTACAGAGTCCGACATCGGCTAAACAGGTTCAGATGCTTCTTTGGAAGGGCATGACCTAAACATTCATAAGCGAAGTTCGGACAAATGTAAACCTTTTTCAATCGTGAAAAAGGCCACGGATTTTCTATGGACAGAGGAATGTGAGGCCACTTTGGCCGACTGAAGAAATCTCTTACCTCGGCTCGATCCTCTCAACACCTCAACTGGGAGGAACTGTTCTTATACCTAGCGGTTTGAGCACGCGATGAGTCTTTGTGATTATCCGAGAAGAGAAGGGAGAGCAGAAGCGATGTACTATGTAAGTAAAACCTTGGCCGATCTTGAGAAACAAGGTATTTACCACTGGAGAAATTAATGCTGGCCTTGGTAATGGCCTCAAAGAAGCTAAACCATTATTTTCAGGCTCACAAGATAGTGGTTCTAACAGAGCACCCACTAAAATCCTTGTTGCAACAAGGAGACTTGACTGGAAGAATAGCAAGATGGGCCGTAGTTTTGGGCCAATATGACCTGGAGTTCAGGCCGAGAACAGCAATTAAGGGCCAAGTTTTGGCCGACTTCGTGGCCGAGTTCTCGCCAAAATACATCGAACATCGGGCTCCGTTGAGCCGAGATGAACGATGTCCAAACAAGGAAGGAGAAGCCCAGCCAAAGGCTAAAGAACCAAGGAAGGTCAATCCAAGGAATTTTCAAGTCAACGACTTAGTCTTGAGAAAAGTCGTCGGCAATAAGAAGGATCCCAAAGAGGGCAAGCTTGGCCCAAACTAGGAAGGACCATACAGAATTACTTCGGTATTAGGAAATGGGGCATATCGGCTCGAAGATAATGAAGGCAAAGCATTGCCTAGACCATGGAACACTTGTAATTTAAAGTTTTTCTATCATTAGATGTTCTTTGATATGATCAATAAAATCTTAACAGAATTTTTTCAGAACTTATGTTGTTTTGTGAATAATGAGAACCCAAGTGGAACTTAGGTTTACATTGGGGGCATAGAGAAGACATTAGCAATGCTTAGCCGAAGTTCAGTTGAGATAAATTCCTTATCTTTACTTGTTGAAATTTGTAGCAATTTACAAGTTAAAGTTAAGCCGAGATAAATTCCTTATCTTTACTTGTTGAAATTTGTAGCAATTTATAAGTTAAAGTTAAACCGAGATAAATTCCTTATCTTTACTTGTTGAAATTTGTAGCAATTTATAAGTTAAAGTTAAACCGAGATAAATTCCTTATCTTTACTTGTTGAAATTTGTAGCAATTTACAAGTTAAAGTTAAGCTGAGATAAATTCCTTATCTTTACTTGTTGAAATTTGTAACAATTTACAAGTAAGTCAGACTGAGGTTGTTGTTTAAACTTAAGAAAAGTTTACAAAAGTTAGCATTGAATAAGTATATGTTTTATACTTGTTGAAATTTATGAAAAAGATTACAGATTGGGATCTTGCCGAAGTAAAGCTTGCAGTTATTATACCCGAGGTATGTAACCCAGAAAAGATTGAGCAAAGGAAGAATTATGCAAAATATTCTAAGTATAGAAGCAATGAAGAGAAATCAATGACAAACACTCAGAGAAAAACAGTTGTATATAGAGGAGGCACAATGGCCTAGCTGAAGTGAATTGTTCTTAAACAACGAAAAGGCACATCGGCCATAAAGACAAAGCTTACATTGTTCAGAAAACAAAAGAAAGTACAAAAGTTAAAGCAAAAATAAAAAGCTAAGATTCTTCAGCTTCAGAAGCAGGAGCAGGAACAGGAGTAGTTTGCGTCTGGACCTCGGAAGTCTCTGAAAGAACAACCTCGGCGTCTTTTTGCACCACCACTTCGGCGTGCTTTTCAACCTCAGCCTCAGCCTCCTTATCAGCAGCGATCTCGGCGTCTATTTTGGCCAAGGTTTTCTCCACGCTTTGCTCTGCAACCAGAAGGTCAGATGATTGGTAGGTGGGGCCAGTTTCCTTGGGCACCTTCTCAACCTCCTCATCCTCTTCTTGGGTTAAATCCATTACTTGATCGCCTTGAGGAGGTGACTTGGTTTCAATGGCTTCCTTGGATTTCCTGACTAATGGTTCATCTTCATCTTCACCTTCATCTTCCACCTCGGCGTCAGAATCAGCTTCTTCTTTAACTTGGCTTGGAGGTGGAGGAAGAGCAAAGGGGAGACGAATGGCCTTGGTCTTGCGCCAGGATGAGTCGGCAGGAAGATCAAGTTGTTTGGCCAAAGCATTCCAACCTAGGGAAAATCCCCTGTTGCATGCTTGCTTGACTTGAAGCTTATAATCTTCTGCCACATCGGCCATGCCTTGGGCGTATGCCTTGTTATCGTGACCCTTATTTGGCATCTTTTGTAGCAGCGCCTCCTGCGATTCTTTCTCGGCACAGGCCACTTTTTCTTCTTTTCTTTCTGGCTACACAAGAACGGTTTTAATAAAAATTTCCGGCCTTTTCATCGGCTATCTGTTTAGCCTTAGTTGCCTCCTCGGCCTGATCCTCCAATTTTTTCATCTTGTTTTGGAGACTCCTGTTTTGTTTCTGGAGGGCAGCAAACTCCTTCTTCAGCTCAGCCAACTCCTCCCCTGTTTCAAAGGCTTGCACGGAGAAGGAATGGGCGTGTTGGATGGCCTGAAAGAATACAAGGCAAAAGTTATTACAAAAAGTTTCCAAAATTTTACAAGTGTGAAAGACAGGTTCTCAAATTCAAGGACTTACTTGGACTGAACGCTGCAACATGAGGGCGTAATTCTCATAGCCACTCATCTTGGCATTACGCTCAAGATCGCCCTCAAAGAGAACCGCAGTGCTGAGCGCCACGCCGATGTTAACGTCGGCGGCACTCTCGTTGGCATAGATTGGCTTGTTTTCAAGCGTGATTTTGGGTTCCCAGGGGACTTTGGGAACCCTGGATCCCGAGGTCGAAGATTTCTGTTTCTTCGATGGAGCGGACCCTGATGGTTGAGCCTCAGCCGACCTCTTCGCAGGTGTAGAAGTGGTCTTCTGGCTCTGGGTCAACTTAGAGATGGGCACAGCATCTTCATCCTCGGCCTCAGCAGCCTTGGCCTTTGGCTGGGCCTTCTTGACTTTTTTCGGTTTAAGCGGAGGCATTGATTGGGATGGTGCATCATCCGTGTCGGCTGGAAGGTCGGCGAGGAGATCCAGCACGACTTTCTTCGGGCGCTCTATTTCGGCTATTTTGACAAGACGTCGGCGACGCTTTCTTTCTTGAACTGGAACCAAGAATGGTGCTGAGGTGGATGGAAGATCGGCTGGGTCAGAAATGGAACCTTGATCTGTCCGGGATGTAGATGCGGATTGAGTTATGGCTGTAGACAGGCTCCTTTTCTTCACTCTTTGGACGTCGGGCAGAGTTGACTTATACGTTGGGATGAAGTTTAACAGAAGTGGGGCGTTGCGTTTATGGATTGGGAGGTCCAAGAGCTTCTTCAATCTTTTCCCAGGGTAATAGGACTGGCGAAAGTCCTTGGGAGGCTTGCGAACGTTTGCAAAGAGAAGCACAATATCAGAAACAGATAAAATTTGTTGAAAAATTAAGGAAAGCAACAGTTACGCAGTTAACACAGGGATCTTACCCTTGCCCTCCTTGACCGTTCGAGGAAGAGGGAAAAGACGGACTTCTTCATCTGGGCCAAATTCCCAGTTCCCAGAAGCGATGAGATAATCATCTCCAGCCCCTTTGTTGGAGTCTGGAAGGTCGGCTACAATCTTAAACTCGGTGGACCTCGGCTTAAGGTAATAGACATAACCTTTTTCCTTAAGGTTCAGGGCACACATGGTGTAGCAGTATTGGATGTCGGCAAGAGTGATCCTAACACTCTCCTGCCGAGCTAAGGCTATTATGCCATTAAGTGTTCTGTAGGCGTTAATGGTGAGTTGCATGGGGTTGAGGGTGTAGTAGTGGAGGACTTCGCGGAAGAGGGGATCTAGGGGGAACCGAAGTCCACATTGGACAAAGGCTACAACAGGAAAGGGCATGTTATCGTTCTCAGGCATAATGGAGTCGTTCTCCCAATTGCTTGAGGTGAACATCGGCAGGAATGGAGAATTCTTGCCTAAAAAACTCTAGTTTGGTTGGGGAGTTAACCCTATCTCTCCACACACCCATGGTTTTGATGTACGAGTGTTTAGCTACAGAGACAGGATATTCCTAAAGGGCTCTAGGGACCTCGGCTTGAGCCTAAAATGTATATTGGTGAAATTCGTTTCAATTTTTCCTAAAAAGTGAAGGTCCTTCAGACAAATCCCAAACCTAGATCTACGAAGAACAAGTATGGAAGGCAAAAATCTGGAAAATAGAAAAGCAGAAACGAAGTCTCAGATTCAAGAATAGAAAAGGTGGAAGACCAAGAACAAGAGGTGCAACAGTGCGAGTGTTCATAACATGTGCAAAAAACCAGAAAATAGTGCACGCAGGTGAACGATTCACAAGTCAAATAATGAGCAGAACAACAATGGCAAGAAATTTCAGGATAAAGTCAAGAGCTGGAGGAGAAGAGCCAGTTGCTTACCAGAAAAGATGAAGGCCGGAGTGAGCTTCGCCGAGATCAGACGACAGAGGCAACAGTGGCCAAAGCTTCGCAGGAATGGAGGAATAAAACCAGTTACAGAGCTTAGAGCAAGAGTAATAGCGGGTTTGAGAAGGAGCAGAGAGAGAGAGAGTAAGGAAATCGAATGCGAGGGTGAAGAGCCAAAGGGGCAGATTCAATTATTTTGTCAAAAACGTGAAACGGCGGCAAAACAGAAGCGCTGGTAAACGCACTGCCGTCGGCGCAGCAGAGGAAAAGACGGCTTGTGGGTGCGTCGCCAGCACGGACCAATAAGGAAAAAACGCGTCAGAGAAACAGTTGAAAAAAGGTGTATGACAGCTCATACACTTGGGAGAATTCGTGTGAATTCTTGTTCTTAGATGAAGACATGTCGGCCTGAAAATAAATGATCTCGGCTAGAAAGTTCTTGAGCCGACGTTCGAGAAAAGGTTTGAATATAGGTTCCATCACCTCATAATACCGAGGTAATAGAACCTAGGGGGCAGTTGTGGGGAAGTATTTTTTGAGTACTAGCACGTGGCCGAGGTGACACCGAAGTGTCAGCCGAAATGTCACGTGACATGACAGTACGTCGAGGTGATCTCGGGGTTGCCGAGGTTATCTCCGAAGATATCAGAATCCGAGATAAGCGGATAGGGGATAAGAGTCCTAGAATAAAGAGGGAACTCAACCTGGATGTGGACAAGAGTCCTAGATTGGGAGAAGACTTCAGTTTGGGTAAAGATAAGACTCTTAGAGAGTTTATCCTGATCCCACTGGGAGTCCCAGATTAGTAGTAATCTTGAGTCCATAGAAGTTAGGCTTCTATTGTGATTAGGATTGTATTGACTATAAAAGAGAGGCACCCCCATGGATTTAAGGTATGTTTTTTATACTCAAGCTTGTGAGTTGAATACTTGATTATCTTTGAGAGATATACTGACTTGATCGTCGGAGTGCCCCCGGGTGGAAGAACCACCATCAGAAACTTCTCTTTCTGTGCAGGACAGCAGGGTGCCATCTATTCTGCTAGTGTTCTACCGCTGAATCACTAAGGAGGGCAGTGTGGTCAGAAAATCACTCACACAATGCCGTACTCAAATAATTCAAAAATGTAAAAAGTAACATCACGTGCATTTAATTAAGGTTAAATTTGAGAAGACTAAATAAGTGTATTTTTTGATTTTTTATGAAATATGAGTTGGATTTGGGTTGGGTTTGAAGTGATGTGTTAGAGAGGTGATGTGACTTAAATAAGATGATGTGACTTAAATAGGATAGTGACTTTTTGACTTTTTGAATTTTTTTTAGGATGCCAAACTTGGCCTAAGATGTAGAACGTACGTGGTTTGGTTTTATATTGATGGTGTTTGGGAAGTGAGTTTTTATGTAGATTTTTTTAGTTGTAGGTTTTTATTAGATAAACAATTTTTGGTGTTTGGGAAGATAGTTGGGTTTTTATGTGGTTGGATGTGATGTTTGTGAGAGAAAAAGTGAAATGATTATGGAGTTTGATGTGATATTTTGTTTGGATGTATTTTTTTTAATTTTGTAAAAAATTTGTCTTTTAATGAAAAAAATGAGAAAAAAATTTGGAATCTAAAGCCTTGTTTGGCATCTACTATATAATCCATCTTTTTACCTTTTTATCTTTTTTTCATCACATCACCTCTCTACTTTTCTGCACATCTTTTCGTAAAAAGACAAAAAGTGCACTTTTTTAGGACACCCCAAACCAACCCTAAGTTTCCAAACACCACCATTGTTTGGATTAAGGGCGGTAGTGATTGTTATGGTTTAATTTGAAGTGTGTTATAAATTTATTTTTATAATTTGAATTATTATTTTATAAGGTTTGTTAGTATTTTGTGTCTATTAAAAATTATATTAATTAGATATAAATAATTATATGATCGATAATTAAAAAAATAAAAATAATTTTTTTAAAAAAAAATGACATAAACAATATGTAATTGATCATATAATTATTGATATCGGATTAGTATAATTTTTGATAGATACTAAACATTCAATAAATCTTACAAAATAACGATTTAGATTATAAAAATAAATTAAAATATATGTCAAATTAAGACACAACAGCCGTGCTAAAGCCTTAATCCTTATCCGTAAGTCTGTTTATGCCGTACATTACGCCTTCTGGCACGCACCCCTATATCTCACACTTCATAATTTATAGTCAAAAAAGCTAGTTTTTGGCAAGTAAAAAAAGTACGGCAAAAAAGTTAATTTTTTTTACCAAAGTGAATATTTAAAAAATTATTTTTTTGATTAGAAAAGTTAAAAATTAATTTTTTATCAATTTTTTAAAATACGAGAAAATTTTCATAGATAATTCACTCTTTTTTTTTTTTAATGGATAATTTTGTTTATGGAAGGAGTCAATTAAGGGGCTGTTTGGAAAGTATTAAATTAATATAATTTATAATTTTTTACGAAAAAATGTGAAATATAAGTTGAGTTTTAAGCGATGCGCTAAAGAGGTGATGTGATTTAAATAATATGATTGAATCTAAATAAGGTAATATACTAAAATAACACATGCTATTTTAACACATACCAAACAACTACTAAACATATTTTTCCAAAGTTTGCCTACCAGCATATGGATTTTTTCGGAATTTTATGAAATTACACTAATATTTCTATTTTAGATATATTGACCTATTTTGATAATTGAATTAAAAGTCAAAGAATTAATTTTTTGATTTTTTTTGTCACATTACTTTTTTATTTTTGTACACGTTTTAAAAAAAAAAGATAAATTATAAATAGATTCTTGAGATTTAATTAAAATATTAATCGTCCTTTGTGGTTGTAAAAATTACATTCCATCCCTTGAGGTTTCTAATTTCATAACAAATCGTTCATTTCATTAACAAATCATTAAGTCAATTAACAATTTTTAATAATGTTAAAAATATATTTCAATTAATAATTTAGGTAATTTTATTATTGTATAGAAGAACAATTATGAATTTCATTTATTTAGTTAATTCTGTTAAATAAAAAATTCTAATAAGGGAATTTTTGTAATTTTCTAAACCATAGAGGGTAATTTGTATTTTAAACAAACCTCAAGAGGTGTAATTGTAATTTACCTAAAAAACAATTAAAAAATTAATTTTTAACTTAATTTCCAAAATAGGCCATTATTTAACTTAGAAAGGCTCTAAATGCATTTTGATCTTTTGATTAGGAATGACTTTAAATGCATCCCACAAATTTGATTGGACTCTCAAATTTTCAAAAAAAAAAAAAATATTCATACTATTATACCCTTAAATAAAATTATCAAAAAATTCAAAACCCTAAACTATTTCCGGCAGCTCTTTCACACTCCGATTAGCCTCTTTTTACTTCTAAATAGTCATTCACCACGGCTCCCTCTGCTCTAGCAAGCCATTCACCATTGCCTTCTCTTTTTTCTTTTTTTTTTTTCTTCTTTTCCCCTCATTTACTCCTATCCACCGCCGCTGCCTCTTCTTCTGTTTCTTCGCTTGAAAAACCCCAACCTAGTATCCTCTCTCTTCTCCTTTCTTCTTCTCTCCCTTGCTCTCTTACTCATCGCTACTGCTTTATTTTATTTTTCTTCTTTGCCTACATAATCCTAACCCTTCATTCTTTTCCATCATGAATCCCTTTCCTATCATGAAATCCCTTCCAACACCTCCAGAAACCTTTGATCTAGAGGTTTTGAAAGGAAGAGAAGAAGGATAAGAAGGAAAATAAAAAATAAAGAGAAAATGAGGAAGCGGTGGATAGCATGGAAGGTGGGAGATGTTGGGAGGTAGTCATGGCCATGGCCTGGCAGTAGAGGCCATAGCGGTGGCCCAACTGTAGAAATGCTGGAATAAGAGGGTTTCAGAGGTGAGGGAAGGATTGGAATTTTTGGGGGTGTTAAAACAAAAAATCAAAAAAATCCAAAATTTGAATTTAGAAATGGGGTGTTTGGAGTAATGGGGTCTCTAACCAAATTTAGGAGGTGCATTTAGAGCTACCCCTTTATTTTTTTAAAATATTATTTCACCCCTTAGATAACTAGTCAAAATAATCGAAATCCTAACTACAACCAATTGCCTAGCTCCATCCAACCCCAAACCTCGGTCACTCTTTAACCCCTTTTGCCACACCCTAACCCTTCTCTTCCATCCGGCGCCACCCCTTCTTCTTCTCTGTACTCCAGTGCCACCCCAGTCCCTTCCTAGCATCTTACTATCTTGTGTGTAATAATGGTATGGGATTGGTGTTTGGACTTTATGAGAAGGCCTCCCAATTAGAAAGTCAATCTTAAACACACAAAAGTCACAGATACAATCCCACTTATTCGTTATTTAGAACATTATAAAAAAATTATGGGTAAATTACAAATACATCCCCTGAGGTTTGCTTAAAATATAAATTGTTCCATGTGATTTGGAAAATTACAAATACCTCATTCTCATAATTTTTTATTTAATAAAATTAATTGAAAAAGTGGAATTTCTAACTGTTCACCTATACAATAATAAAATTATTTAAATTATTAATTGAAATAAAATTTTAACACTATTAAATACCGTTAATTAACTTCATGATTTATTAATAAAAGGATCTATTTATTATGAAATTAGAAACTTTAAGGGGGGCATAATGTAATTTCTAGAACCATAGGGAGTAATTTGTAATTTAAGTAAATTTTAGGAGGTGTGTTTGTAATTTACCCAAAAATTATACAGTTTCCCATAATTTTTTAAACCAAGTGGGCCCTAAACCAAACCATAGAGAATAGGCCCAATTTATCAACAAGAAGTGGCCCTTTTGTGTAATTCATATCAACAGTCCTGGTAACCATCAGTAAGTACAAAAAACCAAAAAAAGGTAAGGGGTCATTTGGCAAGTGGTAAATTAAAAAGTTAAAACAAAAATTTTACTCATATAAAAAAAGTTAAAGATACATTTTCATTCATTCTATTTTTTTTATCCGTAAATAGTCAAAAGAATCTTTCCAAAATATATATATTATTTTCATCTCATATTTTAGCAAAAAAAATCACTAAAAAAGTTACTTCCCAAAATCAGAATTTAAGTTCAAATTTTGCCCAGAAAGTTGATGTATGGTTCATATTTAGTTATTAAATGGTGGGAACTACATAAAAAACAATAAATCACCAAAAAAGTTTAGGTGCATAGAAGATTTCAAATACAAAATGTACAAATGTGACACATATAATCGCAGTTAGAGATACAAATAGATATATATTTTTTTATCTCATATATATATATATTAAAATTTCCATACATTATGTGTTTAAAATTTCTATGCACATAGCACAGTTGTAAATCACCACAATACCAACAATTTTCTGAGTAAATTTCTAAGTAAAAATTGTGAGTGAGTAGAAATTACTTCACAAAAAAAAAAAGCAAAGAGAACCGGTCCGGTTTGCTACCTTTTCCCTTAATTCTATTTTATTTAGCACACACACAACAACAAAAACTACACAAGAAGTTAAATTTGGAAACCTCATTTAGAGCCAAGTAGGATTATTATGTGTCAACAAGCATTCAAAATTACAAAACTAGTTAATTCATTACGAATCAAATTTTTAATGAGATTTTTACAAAATAAATTTAATGGGTTCAGATTTAATTCAATTAGATTTAATTCATTACGAACCCCATTACGAACCCATTAAAGTCGTCAGTTTCTGAACCCATTAATGGTTAACTCAATTAGATTTAATTCATGATGAACCCATTAAATTTTTAATTCATTACAAACCCTTAAGTAAGCTAAAATTGACGACTTTAATGGATTCAGAAACTGAAATTGAGTACATGGTTATGCTAATGAGATTTTTTAGAGCCATTTGGCAAGTTTAATTGAAAATTAATTTCGTCTGATTCGTTAAATTATCTTTGGTTGACCTAAATAGATATATATGACATGTTATATATATATTTGAGCTCATCTTTAGCCCTTGGAAGATACAAAAAAAGTGGAGAGAAAGAAAGAGTTCTAGGGAGAGAGAGAGAGAGAGAGAGAGAGCTCTTAGAGAAGAGGGAAAGTGTGGAGACACTCAAGATTTGGCTTGGATTTGTCAAGATTATGCAAAATCAAGTGTTTATGAAGACTCTAGGTAAGATTTTACCTCTCAAACCTTGAAGATCATGAATTAAGAGTTGGCTTATGGATTTTATGGAAGCTTTTACATGTATTTTGTCATATAAGGTAAGAACATAGTATGATTTCATGGGATTCATGTTTATAACTTGTTTTCTTGCATGATTTCTAAGATTCTTAAAGATTTCAAGGGACTTTCTACATGGATTTTGAAAGTAGAACTCATCACATGTATAGCTTTTGATTTTGTGCTTGATTTCAAGTTTTTAAGCTTGTAAATGGAATTTCAGATTTGCTTTGAAATCACGATTTTCATTGAAGTTAGAATTGTTTAATTCAACATGGTTTGAATTGTTTGTAATATGATATGGTGGGCCCAAGGCCATTCCGTTTATCCGTTTTGTTTATGCTATGACATGATATGAATTGTTTGGTCTTTAAGACCTATTGATTTCTGGTATGGAACAAAGTGTTGTACGGAACTAAGTGCTTTACGAAACTAAGTGTTACAATAGGAGTTACCTCTAGAGTCTATACGATTCGCCTCTTGGGTCCATACATACATGGGTTAGGCCCGATGCCGTTTTGACATGTGATTGGGCCCGAGGCTGTTCTGTTATTATGATTGAGCTTGAGGCCGTTCTGTTACCGTGTGATTGGGCCTGAGGCCATTCTGTTACCATGTGATTGGGCCCGAAGCCGTTCTGTTATTATGATTGGGCTCGAGGCTGTTCTGTTAACATGTGATTGGGCCTGAGGCTGTCTTGTTACATGTGGGCCCGAGGCCGTTCTGAAATAAGTGGGCCTGAGGCCATTATGAAAATGTGATTATGAATAATGTTATGCTTAACATGACTATGATGAATGCTCTAAATATTGTACCTTGGAAAAATATTGGGTTTACATCACACGCTCTTATTTAATTCAAACCTCTTCATTGGATTTTCTTTACTTTACTATTATTCATTGAGCTTTGCTCATTCTGTATTTATATATATTTATGTAGGTGATCAGCTTAGAGGTCAGCCTTAGGTCAGCTTCAGGAAACTTTTGTGAGACCTGTTTTGCTAAGCCTCCAAAATTGGAGCCTTTTGTCCTTTTGAAGAGTTCCTTTGATGTCACATTTTAGTTAAGTCTTTGGTGGCTTTTGTTGAACACTTGGTTAATATGTAAATTTTGGGTTGTGAACTTTTTATATATATCGATATGACTTGAACCTATATATAGAAGAACTGTGAATGTGAACTATTTATATGGCATGATTAATCTTGGCATATAAGTACTGCTCAATGGATGTTTTGTTATTTATTTTGCTTCCGCTTTAGGCTTCAATATGATTTAAATATTTTGAATTTTTGTTTTGAGGCCTAAATACAGGCCGGTTATGGCCTAAACTTTTAGAGGCAAGTTTGGGTCGTGACAATTGATATCAGAACACGAGTTACACCCTTACACATGTGTCCATATAAGCTATAGGTTGTCCTAGAAAAGACTTGGGGACATTGCATTGGCATGTGAATACATTGTATTGGCATGTGTGGACTGTTATAAACACGACTATGTGAACTTTTGTGAATATATCTTAAAATGAAAGGAATGTATTTGAACTGAATTGAAATTTGTGAAAATGGTAAAGAATTATTGGCCTATGGTTATGAGTGCTAGCAAGAACAAGGAATAAATTTGACATGAATTGAACAATGTGAGAACTATAAGAGTTTTGCCTATGCTTATTAATGTTCCATTGAGAACGGACAATGGAAAGACAAAATGATGTGGACTATGTGAATATGTTTGAAATGAAATGAGAACGGAAACTATGAGAATGAAAGTCATATGCACTTGTCTTATGTTACTTCTGATATTGAATATGAACTATGTGGAATACATGTAGAAGTATGATTATCAATTCAGCATGAATACGAAGGTTATGTAACTGTATGTATGATTCTGATCTTATCATTTATGCTTAGACGACTGTCGCAGGTACTATCTTCTTTATATGTGAAATGTATGTGTGAAAAAAAAAAAATCAATTTAGAGAAAATGCGTATAACGTTTGGCATGAAATGAATTGTTAATATGATGACTGAATCATGAATCTATGTTTTATACTTTGATATTACTAATGTGAAATAGTATTTGACTTGATGAAATAGAACCCTACATAGTGCATACTCTTAACCCTCTACTAATTGACAAGTTACCTATACTATGGAAATGTTTGACCATGTGGATATAAAGAATTTATTGATTAGTCCTCACCCTGTATTTGGAGATTTACTATGATACCTAGTGATATGATTATGATGTAGCACGGACATCAATTTGAGACCTGTGAGAGTTATTCCTAACGAATGAATGGTGAGAGTTTTAATTGGAATAATGAAACAATTGATGCAGATTATGCGCAAAATGGTTATGTGGCAATGAGTATAAAAATTGAACACTTTTTGATTCGATAAAACTTGGGAACATGCTGACTAAACTCAGAGGCTATTAGAACTATGAATCTGAACTGTGTACTGTGGATTACTTACTATGTAGAACTTTTGGAAATAGGATGGCGAATGAACTTTTGCTATTGAGCATTGCTTAAGGGCTAATAATAGACTTGTGAATGTATTGAACATGAAAGAATTGACGTTGGCCTTTGAAATATTCTTGGGAATTACGGATGAACTTCTTCTGAACCTTGAGAAATTATCGAATTAAATCTGTTGAATAGATGAGGGGTGAAATTGCTTTGTCATCATATGGTGAGTATTGCTACGTTTGCTTAATGATTGTCTATGGAAAACTGTGACCATATGAATGTGTTCACTATTAGTTACTACATAGACTGATTGAACTTTAATTGTGGAGTCCCTTGTGATTTCTTGCCGGAATAAGATTTTATATGCGATGCTCTGAATGAAATTTATTGATAGATCACCCTCACTATGGAAAGATTTGGACTTATAATTTTACTTCTTTGTTGGATCAGTTCTTTACATTGTGTATAGACATTTTGATATGAACTGTTATGCATGACATTTTGAATTATGTTGGCAATAACGGGACATTGTAACGTGTTATGAATGGTTATGATAAGAAGTTATGCGTGTTGACTTCTCTTGAAACCTGGTAAGGGGCTAATGATATTGATTGTGAATTTACTTTCTATCACTTGTTTATACAGAATAAAAGAATGGCATACACATTAGTTTAGCACTATGAAATATGACTTTGAAACGATATAATAGCTTATATGATTTTGTGAACCACAGACTTGAATTTTATATTTTGAATACTTTGTGAAAACATGATGAACTTTATGAATTTGGGAACTTACCGCTTTTTGTCATCACAAAGCATGTGTGTCTTAAAAGATGAATTACACTACCTATATGAATCATTTACTTGTGTGCCACCCGTGGGAAATGTACCGACTCACTCATTCTGAATTGCATGTGAATGAACTAACTGAATAGACTAGGTTATGGAGATGTCATGTACATCTGGAACTAAGACTTTGGTGAAATATCGTGATGGGTCAATGAGAGTTACAGTAGAACAGGAAGAATTATTTAAACATATGAAAACTAAAATGACAAAAAATGATAGGAATCGAGTTATGAGCTAACAGGAGAAACTGCTTTCAGGGGAGGATATTTATACTTACACTAGGAAAGCACCAGCACCGTTATGACTACTTATACCTCGGAATATGATGCCAAATTCGATATAATCTGGATCTGATTTCTGCCTTTCCTTTTGGATGACTTTTGCTCGAAATTGCTTAGATTACAAAGCTCGTGACTGTTTGAGATGTTCCGAATGGAAATTGTGTAATAGTGAAATTGTTGACTATGGGCCTGAGCGAATTGAGACTATTAGAATGAAATTTACTTTGGTTGCAAATGACGGGGCAGAATGTTGTTTGCTTTGATTTGGTAGAGCTTTTATTTGACTGGATAATGCTATGAGACCAAGACAAGTTTGAGGGACCAAACTTCCTAAAGGGGGAAGAGTGTAATAACCCGACTCTCTCATATGTTGCTTATACTCTAATTCCCTCATTATCTGTGTGATTATATGTTTGATGTGAAATTCCATGTTTAAATGTGTAAATTATGTGCTTATAAGATTGTATTTGCCGATTATAAAAAAATCTGTTGAAATTATGACTTTTGAACTGCAAATTGAAAGCCTTAGAGGTGTGATAAACCGAAATTGATTTTACAGTTATGATTAGCATATTTTTAGAGTATAATATGAAGTTTTGTAAAAATTTGATTCGTAATGAATTAATTAGATTTATTTAAGCCAAACCCTTAAGTAAGCTGAAATTGACGACTTTAATGAGTTTAGAAACTGAAATTGAGTACGTGGTCATACCAATGAGAATTTTTAGAGCCATTTGGGAAGTTTAATTGAAAATTCATTTCGTTTGATTCGTTAAGTTATGTTTGGTTGGCCTAAATAAATATATATGACATGTTATATATATATTTGAACTCATCTTTAGCCCTTGGAAGAGACAAAAAAACGTGGAGAGTGAAAGAGAGAGTTCTAGAGAGAGCTCTTAGAGAAGAGGGAAAGTGTAGAGAAACTCAAGTTTTGGCTTGGATTTGTCAAGATTATGCAAGATCAAGTGTTTATGAAGACTCTAGGTAAGATTTTACCTCTCAAATCTTGAAGATCATGAATTAAGAGTTGGCTTATGGAGTTTATGGAAGCTTTTACATGTATTTTGTCATATAAGGTAAGAACATAGCATGATTTCATGGGATTCATGTTTATAACTTGTTTTCTTGCATGATTTCGAAGATTCTTAAAGATTTCAAGGGACTTTCTCCATGGATTTTGAAAGTAGAACTTATCACATTTATAGCTTTTGATTTTGTGCTTGACTTCAAGTTTTTGAGCTTGTAAATGGAATTTTGGATTTGCTTTGAAATCATGATTTTCATTGAAGTTAGAATTGTTTAATTCAACATGGTTTGAAAGGTTTTGGGCCTTAATTTGTATAAAATGAAGTTGATTGTGAGAAGTTGAGCCTTAATCTTGAGGGTTTATATGGTTTGAGCTCATTAAATTACATATGAAATGAAGATCTATGTGAATTTGAAAGAAGAAGTTTTGAAAAGTTTGAAAAAGAACTAAAACAAGGATTTTGATCTTTCTTGATCGAAGATTCATTGTATTTTTGATGTTTTGATTTAGAAAACAATCATAATATCATGTTTTCTATTAGTTTTACATGTTTTTGAGTGATTTGAGTTAAAACCTAGCTTGGAAAATTGAAGAACAAGTGTTAGAACCAACAGATATTTTTGGCAATGGGTTTTTGCCCATAACCGCACGTGCGGTGGGACTTCCCGCACGTGTGGAAGTCTCTTTCCAACAACATTTTGTATTCTGAAATAATTGCACGTGCCCTCAAGACGTGTTCTCCCCAAGACTCAGTGATTTGGTCCGCGTTGAACTCCTCTGTTTCAGCCAAACTTTGGATAGTCATATCTTCTTCATCTGGATTCCATTTTAAGTGATTCTTGAGCCTAAATTCACGCCCCGGAAGTCTAGTTTCCAATGATGGTAGTCTCATATCCAAATTCAAAGTACACAAATAGATATATTCAAATTAGTGAAGGTTGTTCATTTTCTTTCTAACCATTTCATACTGTTTCCTCTCCTAACCTAATTTCTAGGGCTGAGTAAGGAATCCGTAAAATCTGCAATCCGATCCAGTCCAGTCCAATCTAGTAGGTTTGGATTGGTTTTTGAATCTGTGGTTCGGTTCCGGATTGAAAAATTAAAAATCCGTAGTTCGTGAATTGGTTCCGAATTGAACCCCCTGGTTCCGGATTGGAACCGATCCGAACCATATACAAATAGTCTATATTTTTATTATACACCCTCCTGCATAATATTTTCTCTTATTTCATATGAAGCTTAAATTCAAACTTAAACTCGCATATTATCTTCTTTTAGTACTTTTGTTTGTTAGTTTTTAGTGTTAATTTCTAATGGTTTAAATACTTATGGTGGAGCCAGTTTTCTTATGGTTGTTTAAATTTTAGAACAATATGTTGTTATTATGAAAAGACATGTTGCTATTGTGAAACTAATATGGTGCTATATTTTATATTTTTATGAAATTAAAGTGTCATATATTTTTTTGTTATTTAATTATGTAAATCCGTGGTCCTAAATCGATCCAATCCGTATTTAAATGGATTGGTTCAGATTGGTTCCATGATTTAAGCGGATTAGATTGGTTCCAATTTTTCAAGAATCGCAGGTAACGAATTAGTCCTGGTTTTACCCCAATCCAGTCCAATCCGGACCATGCTCACCCCTACTAATTTCCTTTCGTTTCTTCCTATTTTCCTAGACATAGATTATGATCCATTGAGAACTAATAAGTTTAGAACTAACATAAATAATTGGTTAAAGAGCAAAGTAAGGGATTGGTTTATTTGAGTAAGAAAAGATTAAGAGAAGTAAATTTGATCAAGAGAGTAATTCTATATTTCGATATGTTGTGTTATGTGCATTGTGATTGCAGGTCAAGATTCGAGGACCGGTTAACCATTTTTGGAAAACCCCTGTGAGTAATAGTATAGTAAAGATATTTTTTTCATTATCTATTTTGATTTATGTACGACCTGATTCTCTAAATATTGTATTTTGTCAAAATACATAAGTTTCCAAGAAATGTGAAATGAGTTATAAACAAGAAATGTGAATTGTTTGTAATATGATATGGTGGGCCCAAGGTCGTTCCGTTTATTCGTTCTGTTTATGCTATGACATGATTTGAATTGTTCGGTCTTTTAGACCTATTGACTTCTGGTATGGAACAAAGTGCTGTATGAAACTAAGTGCTATAGTGATAGTCACCTCTAGAGTCCGTACAAGTCACATATTGGATCCATACATACATAGATTGGGCTTGAGGCCGTTCTGTTATTATGATTGGGCCCGAAGCCGTTCTGTTACTATGTGATTGGGCTTGAGGCCGTTCTGTTACCATGTGATTGGGCTCGAGGCCATTCTGTTATTATGATTGGGCCCGAGGCCATTCTGTTATTATGATTGGACCCTGGGCCATTCTGTTACCATGTGATTGGGCCTGAGGCCATTCTATTACCATGTGATTGGGCCTAAGGCCGTTCTGTTAACACATGATTAGGCCTGAGGTCGTCCTGTTACATGTGGGCCCGAGGCCATTCCACAATAAATGAGCTTGAGGCCATTCTGAAAATGTGATTATGAATAGCGCTATGCTTAACGTGACTGTGATGAATGCTCTAAATATTGTACCTTGGAAAAATATTGGGTTTACATCACATGCTCTTATTTAATTCAAACATCTTCATTGGATTCTCTTTACTTTACTATTATTCATTGAGCTTCGCTCACTCTGTATTTATATATATTTATGTAGGTGATCAGTTCGGAGTTCAGCCCTAGGTCAACTTCAGGAAACTTTTGTGAGACCTGTTTTGCTAAGCCTCCAAAATTAGAGCCTTCAAAATTGGAGCCTTTTGTCCTTTTAAAAAGTTCCTTTGATGCCACATTTTAGTTAAGTCTTTGGTGGCTTTTGTTGAACACTTGGTTAATATGTAAATTTTGGGTTGTGAACTTTTTATATATATCGATATGACTTGGACCTGTATATAGAAGAATTGTGAATATGAACTCTTTAGATGGCATGATTAATTCTGGCATATAAGCACTGCTCAATGGACGTTTTGTAATTTATTTTGCTTCCACTTTAGGCCCCAATATGATTTAAATATTTTGAATTTTTGTTTTGAGGCCTAAATATAGGCCGGTCATGGCCTAAACTTTTAGGGGCATGTTTGGGTCATGACACCTACAATGTTTTAACAACTTATATTCTCATATATATATATATATATATTCAAATATTATATACAATAAAAATGTAAAGAGATATTTACAAAAATTTTAACATTTATGCATTTCCATCTCTTTTCTTAATAAAATTCTTGTTACAATAACAAAGAGTTCTTGAAAGAATACTGCAAAGGTTTTCCACCTCTTGCAATTACAAAAAACATTTGACGTTATAATAGTTTTGATTCCAAGAATCCTTGCAAATACCCACCCTAATTCACATAAAAAAACTAGTATATGGAAACAAGAAATAGGGCACTCATTTACAGTCTTGTTACAGAGTCTTGAAGAATATAGGTTGTCCAGAAAGAATTCTTGTCAGAGTCTTGTTGCCACCACTACTCCCACTGTCAAGAGAATATCGGAAACAAATCATCAACCTCTCCTTTTGAAACTACAAGTTCAAGCAAAAACATGTGTGAATTTGATTATTGAACACTAGTAAGACAAAAACCAACAAAATATCAAACTTTCTCAGCTAGCATTGTTCATAATACTAAAAAATTAGTCGAAATTAAATTTCATAATAATATGTAATATTTGAAACAATACTTTAATCCATCTTGCATAGGTATTATATAAAACCAATTAAGCCAAATGTGCTTTACCTAGTCTAGATTATAGATATCAGTGAGTCTAAAAGTTTGATTACATCAGATGTAGCGCTTGCTTAAGCAAAACATGAACAAAACCCACACTTGGAGGCATCACGTGCTTAGCAATTTCTTTTTTCTCTAGGCTTTTAACCTCGTCATTTTCTAGTAAATATAAACTTGTAATTTTCTCACCCTTGGTTGGCTCATTTAAATCCTCGTCAATTTGGCTTCTATTCATTGACTCTCCATGAGCTGTATCTAGCAGCAAAACTAATTTATTTATTAAAGCTGCAATTTAAAAACTCTTCATTTTTACTTACGCGAAAAATTAAAACTAAAAAAAAAAAATTGCAAAAAAAAAATTTACAAAAATAAATGAAATAAAAAATAAAAAAATTAAATAAAGTGAAAATTTGAAAAAATTTTTTATTTATTACCTTTTTTTTTTTTTTTTTTTTACCTTCCCCCACACCACACCACCAACCCAAATTTTCAAAGTACACACTTCCACCACCATTTATACACCACCACCACCACACCACCCACCCACCACCCACCACCACCACAATACCAACCACCAACCACCACACCACCAACCACACCCACCACCCACCCACCCACCACCACACACCACACCACACCACACCACCACCACCCACACACCACCACACTCACCCACCCCACACCCACACCACACCCACCCACCACCACCACCACCACCCACCACCACCACCACCCACCACCACCACCCACCACACACCCACCACCACCACCCACCACACACCCACCACCACCCACACCCACCCACCCACACCACACCACCCACCACCACCATCCACCACACACCCCACCACCCACCACACACCACCCACCCACCACTACCCCACACCCACCACCACCACACCCACCCACACACCCACCACCCACTACCACCTACCACCTACCACC